>JAGXJF010003671.1:0-370801 GCA_019208055.1 Stipa capillata | reverse complement strand
GTGCTGGCACTCGGAGGACCGTAAGAAAGATGGAAAGCTAAGACACCCTGCCGATTCCGCACAGTGGAGAAACATCGACATGATCTTCGAACACTTCGGTGCGGAGTCGAGGAATATAAGGTTCGCGTTGAGCACGGACGAAATGAATCCTTTTGGCAACATGAGCAGCCGGCACAGCACTTGGCCAGTTGCTCTTAGTATGTACAACCTACCACCTTGGCTGTGTATGAAGCGGAAGTACATCATGATGTCACTGCTTATCCAAGGGCCGAAGTAACCTGGGAATGATATTGACGTCTACCTAAGACCTTTGGTGGAAGATCTGAAAACACTGTGGAATGAAGGGGTACAGGTATGGGATGCGTACAAACAAGAGAACTTCACCCTACATGCCATGTTGTTCTGCACGGTCAATGATTTGCCTGCCCTACGTAACCTTTCGGGCCAGAGTAAAGAACCAGACAAGGCTTGCCCTCAGTGCTTGGATGGTACCGCGAGTAGGTGCTGGTCCACTCTCGTAAGACGGTGTTCATGCGCCACCGTAGGTTCCTTAAGAGGAATCACCCGTACCGCAATATGAAGGAACAATTTGACGGGACGAGGGAGAGAGCTTTATGTCCAAGGCATTACAGCGGGCAAGAGGTGCACAATATGGTTAAGGATATCGATGTTGTCCTTGGAAAGAGTGGTAAAAAAGTGAAGGCCAGCGGCATGTGGAAGAAGAAATCAATATTTTGGGAGTTATCCTACTGGCAGCACCTTGAAGTTTGCCACTACATCGACGTTATGCATGTAGGGAAGAACGTGTGTGACAGCCTGATTGGTCTCTTACTTAATATTCCAGGGAAGACGAAGGACGGCCTCAACGCACGTATCGACTTAGTAGACATGAAGATCAGGCCTGAGTTGGCACCTGAGCCCTCCCAACAAGGCAGAACAAGGCTTCCTCCGGCCTGCTATAACCTGACAAAGGCCGAGAGGACTGAACTATGCCGGTGCTTGCAAGGTGTGAAAGTTTCAACTGGTTACTCCGCCAACATCTCGAAACTTGTTTCGATGGAAGATCTAAATTAGTTGGTATGAAGTCCCATGATTGCCATGTGTTAATGACACAGATGCTTCCTGTTGCAATCCGAAATATCTAGCCGACCTATCTCCGAGACACAATCATTAGGCTGTGTTACTTCTTCAACACAATCTCTCAGAAGGTCATCGATCCCGAAGCACTAGATGTGTTGCAGGCCGATGTGGTGAAGACATTATGTCATCGTGAGATGTACTTTCCTCCGTCGTTTTTTGATATCATGGTCCATGTTACCGTCCACCTAGTGAGAGAGATAAAGATATGTGGACCGGTATTTCTACGTCAGATGTACCCGTTTGAGCGGTACATGGGAATTCTCAAGCAGTACGTACGAAATAGATCTCGTCCAGAGGGCAGCATCGTCGAAGGTTACACAACCGAAGAGGTGGTCGAGTTCTGTATCGATTACATGGAACAGCTCAAACCAATAGGTGTGCCTACGTCTCGCCACGAGGGGAGACTGGACGGCAAAGGGACCATAGGAAGGAAAACACTCATTCCTGACTATGCGTCGTTATCTCAAGCCCATTTCGCAGTCTTGCAACACATGACTGAAGTAGCCCCGCATATCAACATGCATAAGGACGAGCTACGCAGAGAGAATCCAGGCTGTACGGAGGCTTGGCTTACCAGACAGCACAGCCGCAGCTTCAACAACTGGTTGCGGGTTCGAAGTGCTAATAGTACAACAGAGGAGAATATTGGCTGGTTGGCTAGATGGCCAAGTCACACAATCCTGAAATTTAAAGCATACGATATAAATGGGTATACCTTTTATACCAGAGCACAAGATACAAAGAGCACGGTACAAAACAGCGGTGTCCGCATAGATGCCTTCCAGGACAAACGTGGGGTGTGTGCATACTACGGGTACATTGAGGAGATCTGGGAACTCGACTATGTACGTTTCAAGATCCCCCTCTTCCAGTGCTGTTGGGTCACACTCTCAAGTGTTAAGGTCGACAAGTACGGCATGACTACAGTGGACCTCGAACGTGCCGCATACAAAGATGAACCATTTGTACTCGCTAAGCAAGCTGTTCAAGTCTTTTATGTCCAAGACCCGGCAAATTAGAAACTTCACGTAGTCCTTCAGGGGAAAAGAAGGATTGTCGGAGTTGAGAATGTCGTGGACGAAGAAGAGTACAATCAATTTGATGAGTTCCCTCTTGGAGATGGCACCGCGCTCAACGAAGAACAACTACCGATCGGGGCCACCTGCTATCTGCGCGTCGATCATCAAGAAGGGCTGGTTGTTAAAGGAGATTAGGTTATTTTCTATGATGTAACCCGATTGTTATGTCTCGCCACCAGGGTTTTCTGTATGAACTATTAATGCAATAATAGGTTTGCAGATTTTGAGTTACAGTAATATGAATGAGACCTACACCATGTGATGGTACGTATGAAAACATAAATTTACATAAAAAAAATCTTGTCATGTGGAGTTTGTTTGCATTAGTTATGAATTTTACAAGTTTATGAGTTTAAGGGCATTTTCAAACTTTTCCATAATAGTAACATGAATAACAGTTATACCATAAAATTGTCCAGATTAAAATATGAATTTACAAAAAAAGTTCAACTCAATTGGAATTCATATGAATTTTCTATGATTTTCAGAAGTTTAAGTCATTTCTAGTAATAAATCAATAACATGAAAGTCATGACAAGTGGGACCGTAGGTCAACTCGGGCAAAATCTTTGTACAGACGGCTCATAGTACAGAACCGTCTGTACTAACGTAGCAGCGTCCCGCCTGCAATATTAGTACAGACGGCTCCACATTGAGAATCGTCTGCACTAGTGCTAATCCAGACGGCTCCGTATTGAGAACTATCTGTATAGTACAGACGTTCTTTATTACGAACCGTCTGTACTAATATTGCAGGCGTCCCACCTGCAGTATTAGTACAGACGGCTCCACGTTGAGAACCGTCTGCACTAATGCTAATCCAGACGGCTCCGTATTGAGAACCGTATGTACTATTAATCCAGATGGTTCTACGTTCCGAATCGTCTGGATTAGCCTTTTCGATAAGTACCCCTCGGCGCGGGTTGTGTCTTTCCAAAACCCACGCCGCGCCCTCATCTCCCGCCCTAGGTTTTCAGCCGCTGCCAGTGCCGCCCCCAAGCCGTCCCGCTCCTCTGCCGCCGCCGCCGCCCCCAAGCCGTCCCCGAGGAGCTCCGCCGCCCGGCCCCAAGCCGTCCCAGACGAGCTCCGCTGCCCCCAAGCCATCCCCGACGAGCCCCGCCGTCCCCGACGAGCTCCGCCGCCCCCGAGCTCCCCGACGAGCTCCACCGCCCTCCTTCACCGGTTTGTACTCCCGAGCTCCTCCATTCTCCTCAATTCCTGGTTTGTTTGTTTAGAGGGATGAGGTATTGTCAGTATAGTTCATAGGTATAACTGAGTTTTGTGACATTGCAAATGCAGCTCAGATTCTGTCATTGACCCATCTCACGAGTTCAGCATGGTCAATTAAGCCCATAACCCCACTACTCTCTGTACCTCCACTGCTGTGGGTAATGGATAGGAGTTGCACCAGTCTAGTTATTTCAATCAACAGTTTTTGGCATCAACTAAGGCCATTAGATTTTGCGATGTGTCATGCATAACTTACATTATTAGAAGGAATTAGTTTGTGGAGGTCACGTTGACATAGCTACGAAGATCAGTGATGCATAATTGTATATATGACTTACAACAAGGTATTGAGATCTCTCGGTCGAAAATGCATACAAGGATGAGCCATTTTTTTGTTTGTTTAGAGGATGAGGGTGGATTGGTTGTTTGTGATGACCTGTTGGCATGAGGTGGTGAGGTTATCCCTCTCAAAGTGTATGGGTTAAAACAATTGCAATGTATGCTACTCGTCTAACTTGCAACTTTTTTTCTTATACTTGCTATATGATATATGCTATTGTCTTTTTTTATTGTTACAGGAAAGATACAGTGTTCTTCTGATGTATATATGCTATAGGCTAGTGCTAGTGGTGTACAGATGATATTTATGTATGTACTACCTTCTGTCTTGTTTAATTCAATGAAAGAAGACTTGCAATCGCTCATGGCAGTTGTTCCTACCAACAAGACTAATATTGCAGGCGTCGGAAGCAAATTGTTCTTCTCATGTATAACTCATGTATAACTCAATGTTCTATGTCCAAATGAAGCTTACAATGTAAACAAGTAGCTAGTCATGATACCAGTCCTATCAACTGACTAGGCTAGTCACGAAAGTCCAACTTACGATCGTTAATCCGAGGATTTAGGGTTTGATCTTCGAATGGCCTCTTTAACATATTTTGGTAAATATGATTTCAAAATTTTTGGGAATTGTATAAAAGAGTTCAGGAAGATATTTATGATGAGATTACAAACATTAGCACTATTTATGAAGTTGTTGTACTTTCGACAAGGGTTATACATTTGCACATTCGGCTATTAAACGAATGTCCTCCGATCAAATTGAGCTCGGTTAGGGTTGCAAGAATCTTGCGATGTATGTGGAGGATTGACCAAGACATTTGGAAAGGTAAACCTCTGATGAGGGGTGTTAGGGGACTCATATGTGTGTGTGCATACAAAAAACTTTCTTAGTCTAGCTAGAGTTCATGTGTCTTTATATGAAAATGTCTGGAATCTTGTCGTGTACTGCATATCTGAATTTTTCGTCTTTTGAAGATGGCGTCCGGAGGAGATGAATGTGAACTGCCGGTGGCCTCTTCTCCTCGACAAGATGAGCCGCACTTGTCTCCTCAACCGGCTCAACCGTTGCCCTCCCAGCATGCAGAAGCCTCGTCTCATGAGCAAACCGAAGAATCGGGTGGGCAGAAGCGAAAGCGAGGTGGCCGAGGCAAAAATAAAATGCCCACGGGTCACTACACGATAACTCATGTCAGTGATGAGGGTGTGCCCATATTGCCTCAGCAGGCTCAGGCGGCATTCCGTAGTGCGTGCACTTCACTAGCGAGGACGAAGGTCCGGATAACGTACGCCAGTTGGCCGTCAGTGCCAGATAACGAGAAAGAGTTCCTGTGGAACACCATCAAAGCACAGTTCGACTTCCCCGAAGGTACCAAGCAGGCCGTGGAAAGACAGGCAAAAGCCAAGATGGGCAAGGCGTGGAAGACCTTCAAGAGCGAGCTTTACAACACGTACGTGAAGAACGATCTTATGCCCTACAGGCAGGACCCGAACACTTACGGGTACTTGGAGGATCAATGGACGGAATTTGTGGAGAGGTGCACGTCGGAGGAATTTGTGCAGCGAAGTCAGGCAAACAGGGCACGCCAGGCATGCAACGTTCACCCCCACAGGCTCGGAAGCGGTGGGTATGTGCGCAAAGAGTTGGAATGGAAAACAGAGGACGAGCGGGCGTCTCAGGAGAGTCGCGACACACCGTTCTCCCAGATCCCAGAGAGGCGGGCCTGAAACTGGTATCGCGCGAGGGCCAACATCTCGGCTGATGGCACCATCGCCTTCAACAAGCCTGAAACCGTCCAGGTGGCTGAAAACATCATGCGACTGTCAGAACAATCCGCTCAAGGAACTTTCCAAGCAACCAGGGAAAAGGATATACTAACCTCGGCTCTAGGAAACAAAGAACACCCGGGTCGAACGCGTGGCGTGGGGGTGATGGTTCCATGGAAGATGGGATTCCCCGATGATGCAGGTTCGTACAGGAGTCGGAGGAGAACGAAAGCAGAGCGCGAGGCAGCCGAGCGTGAACGGATGAAAAAAGAGCTGATGGAAGAAATATATGCAGGCCTAGAACAGAGGATCGATGCAAGGGTCAAAGAACGGGTACGGCAGATAAGGCAGGAGGATGCAGCCGCCGCGGCCGAGCGCAGCCCCGCAGGCTCATCCCCACATGCTCGGCGCAGGAGTAGCTGCGCATCCGTGGAAAACGACAATGCCGAAGATGTCCACGAACAATCCGCTCATGACCACGTTCTGGATGACGATCGCGCCGACGACTTACATGTCGAGCCGATTCCGCGTGAAGACGTCAGCGAAAGATTCCCTGTCGACGACATAGTGGTGGTAACTAACTGCAAGCTCCTCGTGCCCAGCTGTTTTGGCCCCACTGACATGCTTGAGGCTGGCACGGGGTTAGCATTTCCATATGTTGAAGACTCGACGGTGCACGGAGTTCCGATAGCGGCGGGTAACGCTAAGGTGGCAGTGGACATGGTGCATGCGAATTGCTCCTCCTTCACACTTCCTGTACCACCGGAGGACGACGTCAGGACACTGGGGCAGGCCGTCAACACGTTCATCCATTGGCCGAAGAAGTACATTTCCCTGGTTGCCCCTCCACCTCCTGCACGGCCCCTGTCTCTGGTACGTTACGGTCCAGATTTCTCAATCCGTGCTCCTCCACTGAAGGTGAAATCCGCTTCAGCACAATCTAAGCAATCTAGCAGATCTAGCCAACAGACTGCCAAAACGACTCCTCAAGCTCAGTGTAGGGCCACCAGAAATAGCACAAAGTCGGCCAAGGGCAAAGAGGTAGACGAAGAACCCGAGATAAGAGTCTACACGGAAAGGCAGCCGCTAGTGACACGGGCGGCGTTAGAACGACTTGGTTGGGCAGCTCAGATTGTGCACAAATTTTACATGAAGAGGTCCAACGAGGAGACAGCGCTTCCTCAAAATATCAGCGTCATGTACAAGCGGCAACATTTCCTCCATCCAGGTGGAACCTTTACCATCGATTTCTCGGATTTAGCTGACCTCTACCATCATGACGCCCTCGATGTCAGCCTATTAAGATGCTGGACACTGTAAGTGTTCTCAATCACTGTTTAAGCTAAATGAATTGCCTAACTTATTGATACGCTCTTTCAATGACATTACTTTTATGTGTAGACATATGATTCAAGAGGCTAGGGCAGAAAATCCTAATATCGGATTCCTCGATCCACAAGTGGTCATATGCACAATGGTCCAATTCCAGCCGAACGAAGTCGAGGAATATATTTCGGACATCATGCTCCTTCTCTCTACTAAGCGCGTCATTCTTCTACCGTACAACTATGAATTCCACTGGATGCTCGTCTGCCTCGAGCCACAATATCTACATGCCACGTACTTCGACTCCAGGGACTACCCACCAGAGAAGTACGCAGATTTGACGACGGTGCTCAATGGGGCGTTCAAGAAGTATGTTGCCAAGGGGGGGCTGTGAAAACAACACAAACTGAACCGACCCACCGATTTCATTTCTCGGTAATAATTCCTCCCTCGCCCAAGAATAATCACCTCGCACGTTCTAATATGTATTCGGTAAAACTAAATTACCCTACACGTAACCATGATTTCTATAGTGCCACAAGCAGCCGCCGGGCAACAATCTCTGTGGATACTATGTCGCGACATTATGATGCAGATCGTTTGCTCTAGTCCGGTAGATGTGGAGGTTAGTGTCATTACACTATGTAGTTCCATTTTTCATCGTTCGGACGTCGTGCCTAACCTAGCTATTTAATTTCCTTCTGCAGAGTTTTAAGTTCCCTACAGATGAGCTTGACACTGAGGGCATCCGGTTTGTTCAAAAACAGTTAATAGCTTTCATACTTAGAGAGGTGTTGAAGGAAACCGGAGAATTCCATTGTCCTCAAAATGTTCCTCCTCAATGACTTGAGAGTTTTTTTCCCTAACAATGCATGTGAATGACTTTGTGGTTGAGAATGACGTTTGATGTTTGTTTCTGAATGCTATGTCTAAGATCAATGAGTACATTGTGTGTCTGTGCATGCTATGCCTGTGATTGATCACTTTGTTTCTAGCGTTTTCACTGCCGTGCCAGGACCGCGGCCGCACCGGGCATCGTTACCCTGCCGCACGGCTGCTGCAACAGCAGAAACGGTAGTTTCCGCTGCCGCGGCAGCAACGTCGCCTTGCCACACGGCTGCCGTGGCAGCAGGCGGCAACACTGTCGCCCTGCCGCACTGTTGCCGCGGCAGCAGAAACATTTGTTTCCGCTGCCGTGGCAGCAGGCGGTAGCATCGTCGCCCTGCCGCACTGCTGCCGCGGCAGCGGAATCAGCCATTTCCGCTGCCACGACAGCAGGTAGCAGCAACGCCGCCTTGCCGCACGGCTGCCGCGGCAGCCGAAACGTCTGTTTCTGCTGCCTTGGCAGCAGGCGGCAGCACCGTCTGTATAACCGCACTGCTACCGCGGCAGCAGAAACGGTTGTTTCCGCTGCCGCGGCAGCATTGTTTTCCTGCCACAGCAGTAGTACAGACGGTTTTCAGGGGTAGAACCGTCTGTACAAATTCTTTGTACAGACGGTTCTGGGTATGGAACCGTCTGTACAAATGCTTTTGAGGTACTGTTTAATACATTTGGGTAGACGGTTTTATGGATGGAACCGTCTGTACAAATGCTTTGGAGGTACTGTACCAGAGAATATCACAGACAGTTCGTGTGTGGATCTGTCTGTACTAATTATTTGTACAGACGGTTCAATAACCGTCTGTACAAAACTGATTTGTACTGACTGTTTCGTCCAGACGGTTCGAAAAACCGTCCCGCCCGGTGTTTTCGAACCGTCTGTACAAATCGATTCTGTAGTAGTGGGTCTGGATTAGATGAGGTGTAGTTCCACTCCATCGTGTCCTCCTCCTCGGGAGGGATACTATGATTGAGATCTTGATCGTTTGGGCGACCAGAGGTCGCAGGCGACATTCCAGACATCAGGCTGGCTGCTCCTGCCTGGGAGTCGTTGACTAGCACCAACGTTCCTTCGGAGGCCCTGGCGCACTCGGTCCTGAAGTGATCAGCTTCGCAATCCGAGTACTCACCAGAGGCGTATTCTCCAAGATCTACGCGGTCAGTTGCTGGGTATAGATCTGTCTGGCCAAAGTCGTGTTAGAAGCCCAGTTCTGAGTACCCGGTACGTCGCGTGAGAGCGATTGGATTCCCCGTCGAACCTGCTTCTTCCTCCTCAGGTCGAACCGAGCAGGGCCGTGCAGTCGACGTCATGGGCTGATCGCGACTCGTTGCACATCTTGCCGACTCCGATAC
This sequence comes from Stipa capillata, assembly GCA_019208055.1. Lineage (NCBI taxonomy): Eukaryota > Viridiplantae > Streptophyta > Magnoliopsida > Poales > Poaceae > Stipa > Stipa capillata. Next base: position 361,682 of record JAGXJF010003671.1, on the reverse strand, counting down.
TTCCTTGACGGCTTGAGCCGGAGAGGTCCCCACGGTCAGGGCCATCTGTCGACGATCGGTAAACCGCGTGGAATAATAATACTTGGGGGGTAGGGACCTCTAGGGCACAAGGCCAGAGATCTGATGGCAAGGAAACGCCCTTTTTATACAGGTTCAGGCCTCCCTCAGGATAATAACCCTACGTCCTGTTCGTATATATTAACTGGAGAATATCTTACAAGGGATATGAAGGTTAGTGAATATCCTAGGCCTAATCGTAGACTAATCCGACTAATTCCGCTAAGCTCGACTCCTTCGAGGTGGCGGGTCTTCTCGTAGGAATAAGCTAGGGCTTCTGGATCTTCCTTGGATCTAACTTGACTTGGATCTAACTTCCCCCCTCCTCTCCTATAGGATTGCTGATCCTTTTATAGGGGGTTCCCCGAGTCGTACCGGACATGGACTCATGCCCGAGTAGAACTCTGGCTTCCTTAAACGTCGGGATTTGACTTCCTAGTTTAAGGGGTGTCCTTCCTCCTGACGGAGGGTTACCTTATCTCCTGCGGATCCTTACCGGATATGTGTTCTTATTCCAATAGTCCAGGGAATTGTATACGGGTACCTCCTCGTATACAGGATACTATTTCATGAATTCCCTCATGATCAAATGTGTTTGGATCTCCATATGGTTCTTGAAGCTCTTAAGATTTTCGCAGCCAAAGCATGAACAGCACATCGACATGTCCCCTCTATTCAAAGTATCATGTTCGGCTGCCTATAAGAATGCCGGGACGCCACCAACGAACTCTTCACTCGAAACAGTTCTTGAATCCACCATCGATTCGTGTACAACACGCACATATATTTCACATATTAAATGTTACGTTCATTGATACAGTACATATAACAAAAAATTTAAGTATATTTATTTAATAAACTAATCTTATAAATCCCTAAAATGTTGTAACAAATTTGTTTTAAAAGTACCTAAAATTTGCAAAACTACCCAATCAAGCTACAACTTACATTCAATATGTGAAATATATTTGTCCAAACAATGGACACTTGCATTAAGGCATGTGTGCTCGGAAGGTATAAATGACTGTGAAAAACTATTACACCTAGTTTTGAATAGAAACTGACTGAGGTAATTTTTCAGCCAGTCCAAACCGGAAAGCCAACTATAATAGTACATATTTTATGGTTGGTTTTTGAAGTTGACTGGGCTGAATTATTTTTACAATCAGTTCGTTATATTAATCGGTTAAGGTGATGTGTTATCTCAACCGGTTAATTCTTTTCAGCTGGTTTTCTCAGCTGATTCTATTCTTCCTGTCAGTTTTTCTGTAACCGACTGAGATATGCGGTCCAGGAAACTCATTTACTCCCTCCGTTCCTCTTTCTTAGGTGTATTAGTTTTTAGAAAAAATTCCTAATTCTAAGGTGTATTTCTGTTTTTACCCACCTCTTGCCAATTCTACCCCTCCACCTCCACGTGCACTTAATTCTGTTTTTAGAGAAATTCCGGGAAGGGAGGGAGAGAAACTGTTGCATGCACTGGTGAAAGTGCATCCACTCCCATGGAGCTTGGGAGGATGGCTATCTTGCCCCAGAGTTTGGTTTTGATGGTTATTGGCAATCCTCACCTGTGTCTAATGTTTTGCAATGAGTGTGAACAGGGATTAGATGGACAGGTGAAAGCTGAAGTGAGACAACTGTTGATGATGAGCCCTAAAAAGAGCAAGGAACTGGGAAGGTCAGAAGGACCAGCTGAGCTAGGTTCCTGAGGCACAGTTGCGAAGAAGCCGAGGCTGTGCTCGAGGGCAAGCGAGGTGATGGTTACTTGATGGAGTTCAAGGGCCGTGAATGCAAGCTTGATAAGTCCTGGAGGAGCTAGGAAGATGGTGGATCTGGACCAAGGGTTCGCTGTGCGTCTACAAGGGCAGTCGTCTTCGGTGAAGAAGCTTGGAACCAGTGCCAAGGGTCTAAGCGAGCTGGTCAGGGACTGTGGCGAGGCCATTGCTCTCTGGTCAGTTGTAGGCTTGTAGTGAGCCGGCCAGAGTTGTGCTCAGGTGCTGCCTGAGGCAACCGAGTCCACCTGAGTTTGGCATCTGAGACTCAGGTGGGTAGCTCAGCCGCGGCTAGTAGGTTACCAGAGGTGCATGTTAGCTGAGTCTCAGACAGGTTAGGTCTGGTGGCTCTTTGTCTGACGTGGCATGAGGGTAACGGCTAGCTGCCAGGGACCCTATAAATAGGGAACCTGGGGAGGTTTTCAACCTTGAACCTTTACCCAACCTTTGCCTCTAACCCGAAAGCAACCTGTTGAGAAAGATAGAGCTCTAGGTCTCCAAGTGAGTGTTGCCTGCGTGCATCCATCGTGAGAGTGAGTTACTTAGTCCTTCAGGTGTAACATTCGAGGTACTGGTTCCTCCAAGAGTGGGAGTGCTCTTGGAGTTGGTGAGCAAGCCAAGTCTTGTGTGGCTGCCACCAAGAGTCTGTGAGGGCGATTCGGGTCTGCCTGTCTTGCTGCGGCAAGATCAAAAGGATTCCACACAAGAAAGGTACTCGAGGAAAAGAGCACGTTTTGGTGCCGGCTGTGAGAACAGCTTCCTCAACGGAGACGTACTGCTTCGCAAGAAGTAGGAACTTCGGTAAAACAAATCATTGTGTGCTTTACTTTCTGTCTTGTGATCTGCTCTTACTTATTCTGATATCTATGTATGCTTAGATCACTAGAGCACCTTTATTTGTTGCACACTAACTGAGTTTCCTCACCTGAGACTCAGTTAGCTCCTGCTAAAGCTAGTACCTTTCCTGTTCACGTCATCTGATGCACTCACCTGACTCTCACACCTGAGACTCAGTTAGCTCTGAATATAACTTGCTCTACATCAGCTGAGTTTACTATCTGAGTGTCTGGTGTTTATCTGATATATCTTGCTGAGTCTCAGTTACCTGCATCAGTTGCATATATTTTCTCTAGGATTGACCTATCTCCAGAAGAGAAACCCATTAGGCTTTTAATTTCTAGAGCCGACCTACTCACACCCCCCCCTCTAGTCGACTCCTGAGATCCCTTTCACACGGCGGCGCCTTCCTCCGATTCTGCGACGACTACAACATCAGCCTCAACTTCGCTGCAGTGGCACACCCACGCACGAACGGGCAAGTCGAGCGTTCCAATGGTCTTATCATACAGGGCATCAAACCTCAGATCTTCCAACACCTACAGAAGTTCGTGGGCAAATGGGCAGCAGAGCTACCTTCGGTACTCTGGAGTCTCCGGACCACTCCCAACCGATCCACCAGATACACCTCCTTCTTCATGGTATATGGAGCCGAGGCCATACTCCCGTGGACTATGGATCCCCGCGTGTTCGCACCTATGAGGAGGCTCAGTCGGAGGAAGCAAGACAAGATACTCTGCTTCGGTCGATAAAGTACCAGCAGAGCTTGCGGCGCTATCACAGCCGGAATGTACGCGGGTGCGCATTCAACGTTGGCGATCTGATTCTACGCCGAGTCCAGTCCAACAAATACATGCACAAGCTCTCCCCGCCTTGGGAAGGTCTGTACGCCGTCGCTGAAGTACTATGCCCGGGGGCTTACCGACTGAAGGACAAGGACGGCAACCTCGTCACCAACGCATGGAACATAGAACAACTACGTCACTTTTATGCTTAAACCTTATATTCCCATACTTTCTGAATAAACATAATTTGCCCCATCCGAGTAACTCTTCTGCTCCGCTTTAAACGCCCAAGGCCACGCATAGCGGACACTCGGGGACTACGCCTCCCAATTGTGCATCCGCGCACTCGGCCAAAGGCTCAGGGGCTATAGGTCTACAGGTGCATTACTCGTATGCCCACAACACAAGAAAGACAAGCACAAGGCAAAGGAATTCGGTACATACCTCTGCCAGCGGGTGGATTCTACCATTAACCAAGTTGGCACTTTCCCGGATGCCTTTTAGCAGGCCCAGGAGCTTTTTGCCAAGCTCGGTGGTGGCCTTGAAGAGCTCATCCCACTCTTCCGCTTCCCGGACGTCATCAACTTCCCGGAGGACGACGCCCGGACTTACCAGATCCCTCTCCTAGATCCGGAGTGGAGGGACGGTCAGTTCGCATCCCGGTAGAGGTGGCGGCACATGGTCTATCTCTATCTCCTCTTGGTTTGGCCCTGCCGCCTCCGTCACGGCAGGAGCCAGCGCCGGCTTCAGCTGGCTCTGATGTAGGCGGCGGAGGCGGAGGAGTCCGGGGCACACCCGCCAGGACGCCGGCTTCGACTGACTCCGATGCAGGCGGCGGAGGCAGAGGAGTCGGGAGCACACCCGCCGGGACGCCGGCTTCGACCGACTCCAATGCAGGCGGTGGAGCCGGAGGAGTCGGGGGCGCACCCGCCGGCAGCGGTGCCGGAGCCACGTCCGTCGACGGTGGAGCCTTCGCGGCCTTCGCAGGAGACAGGGGTCGGGCCTCCGGCACCGACCCGCTCCCCCTTGGTCAGACCTCCGGGTGCTCTTAGGGTCCACCGCCTTGCTCGCCCTGCAAGGACGTTCGCTGTTACTCCCTGTAGACAACAAAGCAAAAGAAGGGGACGGACGGTGCACGGAAAGACAACTTACTTGATGGACCAGGGCATCGCCCTCCGTTTCCCGATCTTTAGTGCGCCGGCTGGCGGGGTCGGCCGCGCCGCGGAGCCACTCCGCCCTCCGAAGGCAGAGTCGGCTGTTCTCTTCGCCCCCCGACTGGGGGGAACGTCATCCCCGGCCGCCTGAGGATTCTCCTCGGTAGTGGCGGTCGGCGCAGTCAGGCCGGGACAGGCGGAGGAGTCGCCATGTCCCCCCAAGCCTGCATCGGTGGCTGTTCTCTTCCTCCTCTTCAAGATGAGGGGAGCGTCATCTTCTTCTTCCTCCTCCTCCTCGGGGGCTGGTGCACTCGGAGGACGGGCGCTGGGCTCCTCCATCGCCGAAGCTTTTCCCTTCGACGCCCCGGCTCCGGAGGAGGACGAGCCGGCTACTCTCTGAGGCGGCGGCCCGCCACTGGGAACGTCGGCGTACTGCAGCAAATTCGAAATCTCCTTCTCCGGAAGGGGAGCACTGGAACTGAAGCCGAAGAGAACTTGCGAAGTCAGAAAACACGGAAATAATCCGAATCAGATTCAGCAGCGTCACAACCGACAGATAAGAAGAGTTGGGGGATTGACTGCTTACTTGACTCGGAGGATTTGATCTGCTGAAGGGCGGAGGCCGCCCGGAGAGGTCAAGATTTGTCCCCTGGGCCATGAGCTTCCCAACTCGGCGTCGGATTTCATCCTCCGAGAGCTCCTCGGACGACTCCCGGGTCGTATCCTGCTCGCCAGTGTACTTGTACATCGGGTGAGCCCTTAGTTTCACGGGCTGCACTCGCCACCGGACGAAGGTGGAGACGACGATGGCCCCGGTCACCCCGGCTCTGATCGCTCTCGGTCCAGCGGCGGCTCGGACCAGCTTGGTTTTACCTCCGGAGGCTGACCAACAAACGCCGGGAGCGACAACGCGGGATTGGCACAGTAGAACTAATCTGCGTGCCATCCCTTGTTGGAAGTCTGCGCCGGCAGGTCCAAGTAATGCTTCGCCGCCTCAGGCCTCAATTGGAACCTGGCGCCTCCCACCACAGCTGGGCTGCCCTTGCTCGGTTGCGGCTTCACGACGAAGAGTTGCTTCCACAATGCGAAGTGCGGCTCGATGCCGAGGAAGCACTCGCACAGCGTGATGAAGCACGCGACGTGGAGCATGCCGTTGGGGTTGAGGTTGTGGAGCTCTAACCCGTAGTAGTAGGGCAGCCCCTGCAAGAAGGGGTGGACGGACACGGAGAAGCCCCGCTGAAAGAAGGAGCTGTGGATGACCATCTCGCCTATATAAGGCCAGGTAGGGACTCTTGTAAACTTACCTCTATAAGCCAATCCGGACTCTTGTAAACTTACCTCGGTCACCTATATAAGGTCAGGTAGGGACCTGCGATCGGTATCCTTTGACAGGCCACAACCATAGTCTCATAAGTTCTCCTAGCATAAACACATACCCTCATACGGGATACAGTCAATACGATCCATCCAACACAGGACGTAGGGTATTACCTCTCTTTGAGGGCCTGAACCTGTCTAAACAATTGTCTCCCGTCTGCACCCATCTATATCTTTTGTGCTCACACCTCCCCGTATTCATTATTACCGGATACAAACATCGACAGCCATTGACTGAGAAATCACAACTGGAACTCACTCAACTCCTGGATCGCGAAGTTGGCACTGGCCCGTCGGCTTCAGGGAGAGGGGTGACGTAGTGTTCCTGGGTAGGGACTTCAAGAGATAGAGCAGATAAAAAGCTTTGTTATCTTACCTCTGTCGACACACCGATGGGAGTGTGTTAATCTCGAGTGACAATAAGGGGTATAGATATCATGTGGGTAAAGCTGAGCAACTCTGCAGAGTGACAATAAAAGGTATTCGAATACGACGTGCTTCCGGTCAATGAAACTGCAGAGTAGAATATGGTACGGGATAATTGAATTGGCGATGACCCGATGAGGTTATTAACATACAACTGCTTTGAAGACCAACTATTTTTAGTCGTATGGTTTTACTGATAAGGTGAAGTTTAGAGTTATGCATCCACCAAATAATATGAAACCCTATTCCCTTCCTTTGAGAATCCCTGCATGGTAGTTAAACAGGTACTTCCCAATGTGGCTTGCTGAGTACTCCATGTACTCATTGTTGCACTAATAATTTTCAGAAGAAGCGCAAGATAAAGATCTACCATCGATGCACTAGGGTTATAACCATACTCAAGCCTTCCTGTGGGCTTTCGTTGGATCTTTTGAGTATAGGTAATGTTTTGGGCTTCGCAGCCCATTAAATTTTTGAAAATCGACTGATAGGTTGTATTTCACTGAGATAACTCTTCTTGTTGTTCGTAAGCAGGTTTGATATTCTTTCTGTCTGTAGCTGTAAATCCTGGGCAGTCGTGGGGAAATACCTCGGTCCTATTTTACAAATAGGGTATACCCTGTTTGGAAAATTGGGTCATGACAGCTTCTAACGATACCATATACTTTAGTCTGAACACATCAGTGAGGTATGTGGCACGCTAGACGAAGAAGGAGAAATGGAAGGGAAGGTGGTGACGAAGACTAGAGATGGAGGATGGCGATGAAGGCTCAGAACGAGGAAGACGACGTCCACCTGGCACGTGCCGGGCGCACATGGCGATCGGAAAGGGTGCACTGACTGACCGTTGCAAGGGGCTCCCTCCGGTTAGCATTCCTGTTTCCCAAAATAACAGGGGCGGCAGTAGGCCAACGGTGCAATCCTGCATGTGGGCTAAGGCCCGTATACACGCGACCAATCCTCTAGTGGCCAGTCCCCGGCGTCCGTAGCCTAAAATCCACTCCTCTCCTTCGGTCCTTTCCCGGCCCCGTCAACGCACGCAACCGGCCTAGGCCACCCACCGGCCACCACGAACGCCCTCACACTCGCAGCGCCACTTCGTAGCCGTCGTCACCCTCCTCCAGTCCTCTCTGCCTCCCACGGGGGCCAGTGCTCCGCCTCGCGCTCGCGGCGCCAAGCCAAGGGTTAGCTTCCGCTCCACGACCTTAGGTAGGCAGGCAGCAGCAACGGCAGCTATTCCGTTAATGAATCTCTTCGTTTTGGAAACTGGGTTAAATTACTAACGTATTATGCTCCCCGACCAATGCCAGACACAGATTTGATAATTTGCGTTAAGCTTGCAACATTCTCGAACACAGATTGCACAAAAAGATTGTATACACAATATCAATATTAGTACTTATTACAAAGACAAGCACACACTGCACACCCATGAACACGGGGAACCCTTATGCTGCGGCACACTCATCGAGCTATAGTCGGAATTATTACAACAAAATATAGCATTGCTTTTGTGTAAGTATTAAGATCCGGTCTGAACGCGTGAATTTCAAGAAATTGCATAGGGATTTTGAGAAAACGGAGAACACAAGTGTTTAGGGTTAATTGTGTGTAGTCTAAACGCTGCCGCCTTCTCCTATTTATATACTCATACAGATTACAACTGATTTTGTTATCTTTATAACAACCTCATAACTAATTTCTACAAGATACTAGCTCAACAACCTGCGGGAGTTATCGCTACTTTGACAGCCCCCCGCGATCTCAACATCTACTGAAATTAGATTGAGATTGGAGCGTAACCTCCTGAAAACATCTATAGGCAAAGGTTTAGTGAAGATATCAGCCAACTGATCCTTCGAAGTAACAAACCGAATATCCAATGCCTTCTGAGCAACTCTCTTTCTGACGAAGTGAAAATCAACTTCGATATGTTTTGTTCTTGCGTGGAAAACAGGGTTCGCAGCAAGATATGTGGCTTCAAGATTGTCACACTAGAGGGATGGAGCTCTTGACTGAACAATGCCTAACTCTCGAAGCATTGATTGTATCCAAACGAGTTCAGCTATTGCATTTGCCAGGGCTTTATATTCTAACTCCGTACTGGAGCGTGAAACCGTCGGTTGTTTCCTAGCATTCCATGACACCAGGTTCGCTCCAAGGAACACAGCAAAACTGCCAGTGGAGCGACGATCATCTGCACAGCCTGCCTAATCAGCGTCTGCAAAAGCACTGAGTAGCAAGGAACCTGATCGATGAATACGAAGACCATCAGACTGACTGTGTTGAAGAAACCGCAGAATTCTCTTGACTGCTCCCCAATGCACATCGGTTGGCGCTTGCATATACTGGCAGACCTTGTTGACTGAGTAGGCGATGTCAAGCCAGGTAATGGTGAGATACTGAAGGGTGCCAACAGTACTGTGGTACCTGGTAATATCATCAGGAGATAAAGGTGTACCTGTGGTCTTGGACAGCTTCTCAGAGCTTGATATGGGAGTGTTCATCGGCTTGCACAAGTGCATGTTGGTGCAGCGAAGGAGGTCGCGGATGTATTTGCGCTGAGACAGCACAATCCCCCCGGGATCAGCGGCCACCTCGATACCGAGGAAGAAATGGAGTGGTCCTAGATCCTTGATGGCGAAGGCTGCATTGAGACGCACCAGGAGAGCATCGATCGCCGAGGAAGAAGATCCCGTTATAATCAATACACCAGGATGTACATGGTGAGCGACGAAGTCTGCAAAACAAACAAGGAGCTATCGGCGGTGGAAGCAGTGAAGCCGAACTCGCGAAGCTTGGAGCTGAGGCGCACAAACCAGGCGCGTGGAGCCTGCTTGAAGCCGTAAATGGCCTTATCGAGCTTGCAGATGTGACCGGCGAGCCGCGAGTCCACGAAGCCAGGCGGCTACGTCATATAGACTGTCTCCTGAAGAAGGCTGTGCAAGAAAGCATTCTTGACGTCCGCTTGACGACGGGACCAGCCACGTGAGACGGCAATCGCGAGAACCAACCGTATGGTGGCCGGTTTAACAACCGGCGAAAAAGTGTCGTCGTAGTCGATTCGATGGCGTTGGCGAAACCCCTTGGCGACGAGACGCGCCTTGTGGCGCTCAACCGAACCGTCGGCTCGTCGTTTCAGCTTGAAGACCCAGCGATAGTCGACGACGTTCATGTTTGCTTCACGGGGAACCAGATGCCACGTCTGGTTATCAAGGAGGGCCTTAAACTCGTCCTGTATCGCACGCTGCCAGTCAGGGTCGCGAAGTGCTTCCTCATGTGATGTAGGCTCCTCTTGTTCCGAGACCGCCACAAAGGCGCGTTTGCGGAGGTCATACAACACCGTGCCACTGGAGAGGATGCGAGGCACGCATATGTTGTTGTGCAAGCGGGTGATGCGTCGTTCCGACACCGACGCAGCCACGTCCGGCAGGGGTACCTGTAGAACCTGCGCATCATGCTCCAGACCATGATTAGACGCATCAGGGTTCGCAGGGACAGAAGCGGAAGCCGAGGGAACAGAGGACTCGGCGGGCAAGGGCATAACGGGTGCTGGAGATGATCCGGTTGCTACAGGAGCATGCACACCGGGTGACGGGTCCGACGCAAGAACCAGCAAGGGAAAAATGGTGGCTTCGGTAGGGGTTTCTTGTGGCTGCGAGGAGACGTGCTTGGAGAAGGGAAACGTCTGTTCATCGAACATGACGTCCCGGGAGATGTAAACGCGACCGGATGGCACATGGAGGCATTTGTAGCCTTTAAGCATGAGGCTATAACTGATGAAAACGCACTGTTGCGAGCGGAAGGCTAACTTATGGGTATTATACGGCCGGAGATTGGGATAGCACGCAGAGCCAAAGACGCGAAGAAAGTTGTAGTCCGGCTGTTGCTTGAAGAGAAGCTCAAGAGGAGAAATATTACGAGTATTGGGTGAGGGAAGGCGATTGATGAGATAGCTGGCCGTGAGGAAAGCCTCGTCCCAAAAATGCAAAGGAAGAGAAGCTTGAGCAAGTAACGAGAGGCCCATATCAACGACGTGTCGATGCTTTCACTCGGCAACGCCGTTCTGTTGGTGCGTGTGCGGACAAGAGACGCGATGGTGGATACCATGGCGATGAAGATGACTAGTGAGAGCTTGGTATTCCCCACCCCAATCACTTTGAAGGGTAAGGATCTTAGCATTAAGAGCACGCTCAACTTGAGCTTGGAATTGCATAAAGACCAAAAGGACATCAGATTGCGCTTAAGCGGAAAAAGCCAAGTGAAACGACTAAAGGAGTCTATAAAGCTCACATAATACTTGTAGCGACCAACAGACAAGACCGCAGGGCCCCAAACATCGGAATACACAAGTTCAAGTGGCGAAGATGCAACAAAGTTTGAATCTGGAAAAGGAAGCTGATGTGCTTTGCCTAATTGGCGCATTGCCTTTATTTGACTCAACAGGTAAATCATAGGAGCTAAGAACACGCTGGACTGTAGTGGACGATGGATGCCCTAGGCGTTGATGCCATTGAGCAGAAGACACTCGTGCTGTATGAAGAACCTCCGGAAACTGCTGAAGCGATGACGAAGACTCGATGGGATACAGGCCGCCTCTACACCTGCCTCGAAGGATTTCCCTCTTCAAATTGCGATCCTTTATAACAAAGAAATCGGGATGAAATTCAAGAAAAACATCATTGTCTCTGGTTAAGCGATGGACGAAAGGAGATTTTAGAAGCTTGTGGAGAGTGCAGAACATGATTGAGTTTAAGAGTACAAAAAGGAGAATCCAAGTGAGCACTCCCAACGTGAGTGATGGACATACCTGACCCATTCGCAGTCTGCACACGATCCTTGCCGTTGTACCGTTCACGAACGGAGAGACGATCTAGATCACCAGTAATATGATCCGTCGCTCCCGTATCGCTATACCAGTTCGTGTCAAGTTGATAGCCGGAGTTGTTGTTGTGGACGTAGTTGGCGACGCGGCGATCTTCCGGCTGAATGGTGTGGTTGAACCGATCGTAGCACTTGATAGCAGTGTGCCCTTCACGATTGCAGATCTGACACACCGGTCGAGGGCGCCCGTAGTTGCCTCCACGACCCCCGTGGTTATTGTTGTTGTAGTTCCCCCCGAAGTTAGGACGTCCGCCACCATTGCCATTGCCGCGCGATGCTGTTGCCGCGGTCTCTACCGTTGCCTCCACGCTACGCACCATTGCCGCGGTCACCGCGGTTGCCATTGCCGTGGTCGCGGTTCTGGAACTTATCTCCGCCACGGTTTCCTCGAGATGAGAAATTGGCCGAGGCATCGCCCAAGTGAAGCTGGGCGCTACTGCCGCGCATCGCCACATGCACATCGCGGCTGAGGAGCAGGGAGTACACCTCACTGACCGACGGTGAGTCAGTGCGCGTCGTGATGGAATCAACGACGCCATCGTAATGCTCATCAAGACCTGAAAGCAAATAAGCAACGATCTCTTCGTCTCCTAGCGGCCTCCCAATGGTCGCCATGGAGTCACACAGATTTTTCACCTTCTGAAAGTAAGCAGGCATCGTCATATCACCTTTATTGAGAGTAGCAAGTTGCATGCGAATTTGCATCACCCTCGACGTGGTAGCGGTCGAGAACATCCGCTCCAGGGTTGAGTACACTTCCCGCGACGTGCTGAGAAGCGTGACTGCACCGGTGAGCGTAGCCAGGATGCCGGAAAGCAGAGCCTGGTCCTGTTTCACCCAGACGGTGAACTCCGGGTTGGGTGCCTGGGTGGCACCCTTGGCGGTGGTGGTGCTGACAAGACTTGCCGGCGGCGCTGTGCCATCGACGTACTTCATGAGTTCGGCGCCGCGAAGGATCGGCAGCACCTGCGTCTTCCACAGAACAAAGATATCACGATTGAGTTTGGCCGTAACAAACTGGGCCAAGTTGGGAACGCCGCAATGACACCACCGGATGACAGCATGGGGCCGGCCATTGCCAAGCCGGAGGACGACGAAGACGAATTCCCAGTAGTCTGGGAGCCATTAGCGCTTGCGGTCATGGCTGTAGATCAGATCTTAACACGGGCTCTGATACCATGAGAAAACGGAGAACACAAGTGTTTAGGGTTAATTGCATGCAGTCTAAACGCTGCCGCCTTCTCCTCTTTATATACTCATACAGATTACAACTGATTTCGTTATCTTTATAACAACCTCATAACTAATCTCTACAAGATACTAGCTCAACAACCTGCGGGAGTTATCGCTACTTTGACAGATTTCACCCAAAAAAGTTCAATTCCTGCAGGAATCGGGGAAAAAAATCATGTCTTCCAAATGGGGCCTTACAGCTACTAGCTATAGTATTACAACAGAATATACCATAGCTATTTCATGAATATTACTACTACTCTATTTGGACCTACTCTTCGCATAGGTACTGACTTACGACAGTTCCTCATATTATAGTTGTGCTACTGACTTCATCAACTGAAACAAGCATCTGCACCACATTTTCCATGGTAGGTCTTCTGCCTCTATCTTCCTCCAGGCATGAAACAGCCAGCTCCATCATTGTTCTTGCTTGCAAGTTGTTCAATTGGCCATTCAATCGAGTGTCAATGAAATCAGTGATCCAAGATTGTTCACTGACATCCAACTTCAACTTCTCCATGAGCATCCTAACCATCCTTCTGAGGACCATTTCCACTTCGTCATCCTGATTCTTATCCAAGTCTGAAACACGAGCTCCCTTTAGTAATTCTAGAAGCACCACTCCGAAACTGTAGACATCAACCTTTGCTGTTATTGGGAGACTGGAAACCCATTCAGGCGCTAAATAACCTCTAGTTCCTTGGATCCGTGATACGTTCATATTGGATCCACCTCTGTTCAGGACCTTTGCAAGGCCAAAGTCAGCGATCTTGGCTCTAAGTTTTCATCCAGCAATATATTCTCGGGCTTCATGTCGCAGTGGATGACCCACTCCGAGCACTCATGGTGAAGATATGCCAATCCTTTCGCCACCCCTAGAGCAATGTGAATCTTTGCTTCCATTCAAGTAAAATCTTCGAGCTCTCGCCACCAAACAAGATTCTATCCAACGAGCCATTCTTCACGAATTCTGAAACCAATATCCTGTGTGGAGCATCAGAACAGAATCCCCAGACCCTCACTAGATTCATATGGTAGATCCTGCCAATCACAGTCAGCTCATGCTGGAATTCTTCTTCGCCTTGGTTTACGTCTGCCAACTTTTTCACAGCTACTTCCCTTTGTCTTTCAAGACTCCCTTGTACACAACGCCTGATGCTCCCCTTCCAAGTTCATCCTGAAACCTTCGTGTAGCTGTCACCAACTCTCTGTAGGTGTATCTGCGAAAATGGTTGGTTATCATTTCATACCCAGCCTCAGCTGGCCATACTCCTCTTAATTGCCTACTCTCCCTCCTCAAAACAAACCATCCTAATACAATAAATGTTAGCTCTGCAAGAAATATCGCTGATAAGAATCCATAGAAGTACTGATAATTCGATTCATTCTGACCAGTCTTATGCATATCCAAGAAATGTGCTATGAAATATTTGTTTGTTGTACTACAGTTAGGGCCATATTTAGGACCAAAAGGTTGTGACTGGGGGACTGAGGACCTCGACACTTCGACGACATTAGGAATCTTGATGTACATGGTACCAGTATTGTCAAGGTCACGCACGGTTACACCACCAAGAAGAACAGATTTTGGATAGCAATCACCAATTCCTTGCCAGTATGCAAATCCCATGCAGTTGCAGTCACTTAAGCATATGTTCTTGCAAAAGTGAAGAGAAACGAAACGATGTGCGCTTAGATCGTACCCGAGGAAATCGGTGTTTGGTAGCTTAACAAATCTCACCTTGTGCTCATCGCAACTGATATTGACCTTCGGGCTGCAGCCTTTGCTCCTGTCAGTTGGATCAATAACCTCATATCCAGGGGCACATGCACAAGCAGGCCTTGGTGTGTATACACATATTCCATTCCTACCGCACAAACCACGTACTTTGCAGAGCTGAGGAAATGCCATCCATGTGACTGACCATTTTGCATCTGCCTTATTCAGACTGTACAGCCTGAGATTGCCATCAAAATCTAGTCTCAGTCTCCTCAGTATCCCAGGGCCCCAATCAGCAGCTGTGAAGGTTGCATTATCACTTCCGAGGAAATGGCCCAAGCTATCTAAAACCCCATTTGTGGTGCTATTGAACGGTATTCTAAGCTTTTCCCAGATAGTTCTACTTGGATTGGGCCAATAGATAAATGAGAGATCTTTCTCATCATCAAATAGCGAAAGCAGGTATTGATCATCAAAATGAAAGCTGTAGTGGCCAGGAATAAGCAGTCTATTAGTAGATACCAACTTCACAGTAACAGTAATGCTCTGATTGGGTAACAAGGTATCAGTGGGAGAAGCAAAACTTTGCCACATGATGATATCACCTTTGCCCTTCACAATGAGGTTCCCAGTGTTCAAGAGCTGCGCTCGTTCAGCAGTAGAGGAGCTCATATTGTTGGTCCACACACTCTGGCCATTGTAATCTTGTAAATCCAAGCTCCCATCAAAATTTAACATCAATTTGGATCCCCAATTGTACACAGGGTGTTGAGGATTTGCGCTCCAGACGACAGTTTTTTCGGAGGAGTTGGAGAACCAAATAGAAAATATGGAGGAGTTGGATGAAACCTTGTAGAAACCACAGGTGAAAGTGCCATCTGGAGAATAGAGGACATCGGAGTTGTGCTCTACGGAGAGAGAGGAGCCTGACGAGAGGAAATCATGAGCGGAGATGCACAGAAGAAATTGAATGAAAGTGAGGAGAAACAGAGAGTTAGAGCTTGCATCCATGGTTGCTACAACACTAGCTATCTTTCAAATGATCAGAAGTGCGCCCTATTATAGGATCCAGATAGCAATACAATCCACAGGGGGTGAAGGGCTTCTCGGATGGTCAGGTTTGAACATAGTGACTTTTGTACCCATTAAACGTGTAAGATGGTGCCCAGCCAACCACCACAATATTTTAAATAAAAAAGGAAGAACTTATCTTAAATAACTTCTTGTGTTCAATTCTCGATGGTATCCGCCTCACTCCTGTCTTATGCCCAGGGGACCAGATCCATAGCCCATGCTGAAGGGAAACATTTTTTTAATGCAACTGAAAAGAAATTTTAGCAAATAATAATGCTACTAGAAGACATTCTACAATGGAATATTATAGCAAATGATAGTGTTACTAGTGTCAATTTCTTGGGCAATTAATCGGTGGAAGTGTGAGTTTTTTGCTTCTTTGTCCCCTAAAAAATAAATAATCATGTAAAACGTTCTTTTTTTTTCTCCTTAATAGAAAGGCAATGCTCCTGCCCATATTGTTGAAAAAAGAAAAGAAATTTTAATTTCGACTCAATTGTATATATGTTACTGGATTCCTATACGGCTTCCTTTAAAGTTCGGAACTTATGCAACTCCCTTCGTTCGTAAATAGTTGTTGTTTTAGACATTAATGAGGTCTCTAATATGCATCTTTGACCATTACATTTTATATGTATATGTTAGTAAAAAATTATGAAAATTTACATTTTAAAAATATTTTTCATGAAAAATTTAGTGATACTACTTTCACTCAGTGATCTAAATATTTTTTAACTTATTAGTAGTCAAAGTTTGAAAAATTTGACCACAAGTTTTCTAAAATATCACCTATTTCTGAACAAATGTAGTATATGTTTTCTGGTTGTCAATTGATTATGCCATAAAACGCCTCTCACTTTGCAATTTTTTTTCAGGGGGACCATCTCTACATTTTGCAGGAAGCTTCGCTGCTACAGGCAGCTGAAAGACAAAGGAAAAGAAAAGCGCCCACTAAGCCAGCAAAGTGGACTCAATCACTCAACGACCATGTGCTGAGAGCAAAAAGGAGTCTACAACGCAAACGCTACCTCATCACCCAGCATGTTTAGCGTGCATTTCTTCTCCTGGTAATGAAGTACACTTTGGAGTTGTCTTCCAGAAAAAAGGTACACTTTGGAGTAGACTTTTGAGAGAGTTTTGGTTTAACATCATTACTTAGCTGTCGGGTCAAACTAATCCCACAGGTTTTTGGAAGAAAAAAAACCTTTATGCCTATTGATATTTAGGTCGAAAGCTATAGAAATTTAGATTCTTGCAAAAAAAATAGATAAGTGACACTCAAGTTGCAAGAAAAGCTATCATTGTACTTCAAGTTGCAAAGCTGGCACTCATGAGGTGACAAAAAAGGCTTTCATGAGAAAAATAGTTGAACAAAGCCACGAGGTTGCATCTTAACCTCGTCTTTCCTCAGCACTTCCAGAATGTGATGAAGCCTTCAGCTAACAGCAATTTGCTGTTTTGAGAGCACCAATCGAGTGTAAAGCATCGCACCTTAGCAACGTTGTTGACTTGCTGTTACCAGCATTTAGATCTCTACGGGAACATTATCACGTGCCTTAGATAATATAGAGGCAGGGGTGCACAAAGTAAATGATCGAAGCCTAAATCTGCCATGCTGATATCTGCGAACTGTGATACTAGGTGCAGAGAAGGCAATATAGCACAGGAAATTAGCTATGAACATTCAATAAAATCATGAAACACTCACATACTTGGCTGGTGTAAACCCAGCTGCCAACGGTGCAACCTTGGCACCCTTGGCAGCTCTACCGCTGGACACACCACAAAACAAACACAACAACATCACGGCTGATTTGAAATCAGCTCGACAATACAGATGGCACGGGTATCGTAAGGCAATTCTTCTGAAGAGCAGAAAAAATGTTACGAGACAATTCTATTGCAGCTTCCCTTCTCTCTGCCTCGGAAATAATACAAAATGGAGGTACAGCAAAAAATAATGGCTTGTACTTTTTAACATGTTCTATGAAGTTCTGAGAAGCAACAACAAAATCTCCAAACAAAGAATGAGGGAGAGGGGGTACAAAGGAAACCCATTTTCTAAGGATAAAGATCTACAGATCCAGATGCTGCTGCGGTCGAGAGGCACATCAACAGCAGTGAGTTAAAAAAAGTCAACACCCTGATTACAAAAAGTAGTCAGGGGTCTTGCGCGTTGTGTCCGGCTCGATTTGCCGCGGCGCTGGATCAAATTGGAGGAAGTTCTGATCCATATTCTCCCCAATTTCGAGAATTGCAGCCATGTTACCACACCGGTAACAGTAGTTCGGCGCGCTGAAAACTGTGACAACATTCTTCTCCTGCATAAAAAAGCAATTCTTCAAGTTCCTTGTATCAACAACCAACCAGGTTCCAGACATCCAATCAAGTAAAATTCTATTCTCCTAAAGAATTGTGTATACATTACATGACTGAGTGTAAAATCCAGATGGACCAGATCCTTTATGTCATAAGACTCCTAGATAAACAATCAGCAACTACCACTTTTATTGTTTCACTCTTCCGGCATCAAAATCATTCTCACAATTCATGAAGTTTTGCACTGCAGCTTTTATTTTATTTTATTCTCACACCCATACATTATCTAATCATATTTGAATCAATTCTTCATTCTATCTTATATGCTGAGACTCAAAAGTAGGTCATAATTTTTTAACAGAGCTAATTAAACTTATATAATGGAATGAAGTTTAGGTATTATCTCATAATAAACTACTACTAGATTTAGCATCCCTTAGTTATAGCCTCTGTTGCACGGACACTCCACCAAAGTGCCGTATCACGTATCCCTACGTATCTGATACAGGGATACACAAGGATACATATAACCACTTTTTCTGATTTAAAAAGATAATAAAATAAATGGGGATAGCCCCATACTGTGCAACTTAGGTTATAGCAACAGGAGTTCTTATCTGATAGTTAGGAGCACAGGAAATTTTTGCCAAAATTCTTATACTAATTTTGAAATGCCAATAACAACTTGGTGAACAGAACTATGATGGGAAAATGATTAGGACAATTGAAATCTAACACACTGGACACCAACCTGGGCCCAATTGAACCCTTCCATCACAAGTTGATGGGCCCTCGAAATAAGGCTAAGTCCATTTGTATGGTTGAATTGTTGTGCGATATCTTGTCCAAATGTGTATCCTGCTCCTCTCGGAGAAATTCCCCATCCACATCGGTCATCCGGGTCAGACCACAAAAGATCACACATCGGTCCTTCATGAGGAACCTACAACCATTTCAGAGAACAGGTAAAAACATTAATCAGGAGTTAACAAAGTCTGCAGAATACAGCACTGCACAGGACAATGATTCACAAACCCAAAGGCACAATGAGATTGATTCTGTGTAATGTAAGAACAATCTGTAATAAGAAACTGGCTAGCAAACTGCAAATATATTGCAGGTCTCAATTTTAAGTCACTTTCTCACTAAAACTGAACTAGCAATCGAAATATCATGCAGGACCCGAAAATGGTGTGAGACTTGGTTTTGCCTACCAGAACGTTCGCCCAATCATAAACTAGAAAACCACATAACCGCAACTAGTTACACAAATCATTCTGGAATCCGGATCTTCTTGTTTGCTTAATTTTTTAGTCCTTTTCTGACAGAATGCATTGCATCTTGGTAAAACATCCAATTATACATCACAAAAAAACACTTCAATGTAACTTCTTAGACCAAACATTGTATATAATCTGCAAGGAAAATTGTTAAATGACATCCATATGGCAAAAAGGGAAGCTGCACACAATCTTCTTCCTTACTCGAACCTGAGGGCCTGATCTGTGATCTGTACATATAGCTTCAATAATCTAAGACATCTGGTTCTGTTATCAAGCTATCATGAACCTTCCAAAAGAACACCTGCCTTATCTCCAGTTCACAAGAAGGGGATGTCTATGGAGTAGTTTCAAATCAACAGACTTGAGGCATAAATGATCCATAATTAGGAACTAGCACAAATGCCAAGGTAAAATGTTGTGTACCTCTTGTATCCGATCAAGAGAACGAATATTATCCAATGTATCCAATGATGGTGAGAGACCACCATGGAGGCAAAATACCTACAAAATGGAATTTGTCCTCGTTCATCAGGCACACATGGAACTGAATTCTATGTCCATATTAATAGACCAAACCAACCATTTGGTGTACAGAACAAACCTGGTTTTCTATAAGAGCTGTGAGAGGCAAATAATCAAACAAGTCCGTGAAGTACTTCCAAACATTTGCATTTCCGTACTTCCGTAAGCATTCATCGTAGAAGCCATACCTGTATCCAAAAACTCATGTCAAGAACACCCTAACACTACGGGTGCTTGCATTTCACAAAGTAGCCCGATGCAACATAACACCTCAGCTAAAGTTCAACCATTGATACAACCATTATAAATTAGTTGCATTCTTGGAATATCCATTTTCAAACACAAACCAGTCATCGCTCCATTTTTGTAGAGGGTTCACGACAGTAAGACAGCATTAAGTTATGACTTACGCCACATAATTCAGTGTAATCTAGGGAAACCATCCAGTGCGAACACAAAGCCTTCATAGGCTGCTAACATCTAAACCTCCACATGGACCATTGAATGAGATCTGGGAGGGAGTCAGGAACTAGGAGCCCTCATAAATGATTTCTTTGTCTGTGAGGGGCTTATTCAGAAAATTGCCATGGATATGGCCCTCAGGTCCACCTAAAGGTGTGCATCTTGTCCATCCAAATCTCATGCAACGGCCTAGATGGGAGTTAACAGGTCAAACCCGAAAAGGGGTTCCACTGGATACTTCCACAGCCGATTTTATTCAAATATATGACAGATCAAATAGAAGATATTATATTTATAATGTTACAAATGAAAGGAACATGTCTTTATTTCTGTAGTTATACACATATAACCACAAAATATTAAGATCACAGAATATGTATCTTCAAAATCTCCACAAAAATATAATGACCTTCAATGTACAATGCATAACTTATAGCACCAGGACTAAAGAGTCACCATTCGCCAAACAAAGGGATGGCGATGGGGCAGACTTTGGTGTCGAAGCTATCCAACACCATATCTGCACTTTTTTTATCTTGGGATGTGATTGTCAACAGGAATATTTTTACAGAGATTGTGCATTAGAGATGAGTGGATATAATAGATAGATAAGTATCACATTTGGATACGGATATTTGATGGTTAAGGGATCAATCCAAAGATAATTTTCATCGATGTGGATACCTGTAATATATTCAAACAATAGGATAGAGCAAGAAAAAGATATGATAAAAACTGTGCCGAACAACCACATCCATGAAAACATCTCAATCAAAATTGTTGAAATGGGTCTTAGCATGTCACGATCTAAAACTCCAAAGCACTAACAGCATTTTACAATGTCAAAGTCAAACAATGCTAGCGATTACTATTTCACGATTCTAAAAGCATAAGCAGAGCTACATATATCGAGGGGGCAGATCAAGCTGCCTTAAGCGTGTCACAGTATCACATTATCCCTAAAAACTACAGTTCTACATACCTTCCTGTTGAGAGTCATGTTATAGCTAAAAACTACAGTTTTAGATACCTTGATGTTGGAGTCCATGAGAAAAAAAATGTTATATGAACTTCTGGTCAAGTGCAACCAGAGGTCAGGAAAGCATTGAAAGCTGAATTTCCAAACCATAACAAATGTTTTATGCCATTTCGGATGGTCAGTTCAGACAGTCAGTTCAGACAACATATCACCTTCAGCCTTTTTTAATTCGAAAGTTCCAAGTTTAGCCAGTGCAGAATGTCTGGAGCCTGAACTAACCAAATGCACTGAATTGTACATTAGTTCCTACCACTTGATTGAAACCATATAACAGTGAACCCCGCCGTAATACATCGGCTGTCCTCCCCAAATTGAGATCCTGAACCCCTGCCTCCCCCACATCACACATTCATGATATCACGAAGAAGCTACACTGGGTCCAGTGGATGTATTATGCAGCAATCCCAGTTAAAAGTGATCCCAGCCCTTATCCATCAGCTGCGCCTCCTCTAATTGAGATCCTGACCCCTGGCTGTCGTCACATCGCAAATTCATGATATCACGAAGAAGCTACACTGGGTCCATCAGATGTGTTGTGCAGCAATCCCACACCATAGTAGGGTTGAGGGTCTGAGGGATTTGTTTCGGCACTCTCAAGAACTTGGAAATCATTTCTTACATAAATGTCTATGTTCTCCCATTGATTTATCCATTAACATATTGATCATTGTGTGAATAATACACTGCTTGCCAAATTAATGAACCAGAATATTATTTGGTGAATTAGGCTCGGCTGCATCAACATTGTGGCAGTTAGGTGAGCACAAATCTAGTCCAACAATATGCAAGCATCATGTTACGCTTAAGCACATAAGTACTAGATTTAGATTTAGATTTAGACAATAAAAAATAGCCAAGTAACTTAAAGTAAAGAAAGCCAAAATGTTTTACTGGCCTGAGTATTGCGAGAAAGTAAAGTCACAGCCAGGAGATGCCAAGACAAACGTACTAATCTTCTAACAGCAGAAACTTGTTTGTGCCTTTGTACCACAAAATATTTTACTCATGTCCTGGACAAAATCCATTTCCAACTTAATCATTTTGGACAGATTTACTAGATAACGCCCACCATATGCTTGTGCAGTAATTGCAATATGGAAGTGTTATGCTGAATCTAGCAACTGGCAACTGCTGTAGGACTTTTCAGATTCAAGGAATAGAGACTCACACTTGAGTGATTTGTCTGCTCTCATGGTTTCCTCTCAATATTGTGATTCTGTCTCTATAACGAACTTTTAGAGCCACCAATAATGAGACAGTCTCCACTGAATAGTAGCCACGGTCTGCAAAATGCCCATAAAATTGATTCAGTTATAACACGGAAACAAATAAATACAATCCAAAGAAAAATAAATTAATCAAATTATAGATAGCAAGAAAAGTAGCTCATTCAACAACTTGATTGAAATAATAGGATTTCTGCCGATTATCTAACAAAATATACTGTACTGGAAAGAGACAATTCCTGATATAAAGGTTAATTGGATGGTGTCTTGATTGTCTCACTCATGGTTCAATGCATACAAACATAATACGGAGTACATCAGATGCATGTGCTGCTGACGCGTGGTTGTGATTCATACAACATAACCATCCTGACATCAGTTCTGAGAATGTTTGATGCACAGCAAACCAATACGGTAGAAGAATCAACCACACAAGAATAAAGACAAAATTCCCTATTTGTTGGTCTACCAGTAGAGAACAAGCTATACATGTCAATTGAATTCAAAGTTTTAGATTTCCGGGCAACCTTCGAACTTCTTCAACGAGACAACCAAAACCATCACTCCAATTCTCTAAGCGCACTGTCACTATAATGAAAAAAACACTCCCAAGGCTATGAATTTTTACTCCGTTAACACAGCTAACCCACAATAGCATCTACTCGTGTAATCAACAAAATAAAAGCTAACATCATGAAACAATTATAGCAATCTATAAAACAACAGTAAGAAAAACATGATCCGAACACCAGCAGGATCTAGCGTATTCAGACCCCGTCAACACACTCTCCGTTAATCAGATCGAACGACCTCACCAAATCCCCGGACCGACCGGAACCAAACACGTGGCGCGTGAGGCGAAGAAGCCCAAAGCATCAGGGACCTACCGACGTAATCACCCATGAAGAGGTAGTTGGTATCGGGGGTGTCGCCGCCGATGCGGAAGAGCTCGATGAGGTCGTAGAACTGGCCGTGGATGTCGCCGCAGACGGTGACGGGGCAGCGCACGGGCTGCACGTTCCACTCCTCCATAAGGATCGCCTTCGCCTGCTCGCAGAGCGCCTTGACCTCCGCATCGGGCAGGAACTTGCAGTCCCGCAGCTGCGAGATCTGCCGGTCCAGATCCGAGTGCGACGGCATCGTCGCTGCGCGCCGCTTCCCTCCCGTCCGCCTCCGCCGCTACCGAGCTAGGGTCCCGCCGGCGAGGAAGGAGACAGGGCCGCTAGGGTTTCAAGGGGATCGGGGAAGGAAGAGCTGGAGATGGGAGGAGGAGGTGTTCATGCCTCCATTTTTCTCTCACTTCGTGTGTTCGCTCGTTTGTTAAGACGGGGAATTTGTTTCTTTTTTCTATTCCTCGCTGTCTTGGTATTTGTTTCGGTTTTGGCTTTGGTTTGGTGATTTGGTCCTCCTAAGAATATTTTATGAGTTGTTTATGGGAGGAAAGGTAGGGGAGGCGTCCTTTCCAGGTGTAGACTAGAGATAGACAGGATGTTTTGCGGAGGAGATGTATGTGAGTTATGTCTAACTGTTGTGTGCCTAGCTGCACTGTTTGCAAAAGCGATAAGGAAAGAAAATTTAAAGGACCAAAAGTTTTCTACGCAAAATTTAAATTATTTTTTACATTAATTTAAAATAACTAAAACAATAAATTACTTTTTAGTTATGGTAAGTTTGATAACACGGTGGATTATGATAATCTCGTTCGTCTAAGTAAATTTTGTCTATGACATATTTACACAGGTACCTTTTCAAAATAGTTATAAAATAAGTTTAGCACAACACAGTGCAGCAATTGTAAACTGAGCTTTAACTTGGTAATATTGTAAAAAGCCGGAGCCAGTCTCACACAAAGCCCAAAAATACTATTTTTTATTTCCTTTTCTAGTTAATATTTGTTTTCAAGTAAGGTTGGTTTTTTTTTGGTAGAGCCCGGCAATAAGGCATTTTATGAGAGTGAGCCTCCTCAGATCTCGGAGTTTGAATAGCAAGACAAGCATGCAGCTTGCTGAATTCCAATATTTATACTGCAAGTATATGGTTTATGTGATTATATGTTAATTATAATTATTTATGCTTATAGGTGAATTTTCCTAGCATAATAGGAGATGGTTTCTGATCATGACTAGTGGGTTATGATATTTAAATTGACTAATCAATACTAGAACAATTAATAAGTGAGATGTGAGAGCCAAGATCGATGTCAACAAACGTATTAGTCTGTTGTGTAATTAACACGATATCGACCGTGTTGTCTTTCCCTTCACCCATTGAGGGAGTGTTGCCAATGGTTTTGGGGTTAGCCATGGTCCAAGCCGACCAAAGACTAACAACCCATCAGAACACTTACGTTTAGGAGGTGGGTGTTTAGTTCGGTCCCAACTCCACATTAAAAAGTCCGGAATGACTTAAAGATGTTGAATTGGATGTATTGGTGGTGGTTTCCACATGTGTCTAGATATGAGAACAGATGAATTCAAATGGTTAATACATCACTACTGTAGTAATTTTGTCTTATTCTATGCTTATATTTAATTGGCTAACTTGATTTAGTTTAACATGTTATGTTATGTGATTTGAGAATGAATTACCTCTATAGTAACTTATTTGTCTTATGGCATGTTTATGTTTAATTGAAATGAGCACGTTTAAGTCTTGCGAGTATAAAAGTACTTATTAGAATTACAGTTCTTAATAATTTGGCAAGTGATCCTAGTGTACGTGAATACTATGATCCCGACCATATTAAAGGTGATGTGTAGTTTGCTCGGTTTGCTCTGGTTGGTAGATCAGTGGGTTATGTGGTTTTTGTGAGGTTGTAGTGGATTCCATCTCGGGTGTTTTATGTTGTCTTCCGGTAATGAACTTATGTTATATTTGGATCTTTTCAACATTTGAGTCAAATTATTTGTAAGATAATTACTGCCCCTTGTATGAGATGTGAACTATATATCTTGTAGCCTTTTCTTTAGTGTTCATGTTGTGATATGAAAGTTGTTAATGGGCACTCCACATGCCATGTTTTGAAGTATATGGGGGCAGTGTAGAGCAATAGTGTCGTTTTTGTGCTCATAAGCGTGATCACTAAGGTTGAGTGACCCACTAGTACTGATGCATTAAACGACTAGGCTAGAGTGTGGGGACTTTGTCCCGGGCTCCTCAAAGGTGATTGTGTTTAGCAATGCATGGAAATTTCACTACTTCTCTATATGTTTCAAAATGTAATTTGGTTATTTGACAAGCAAATTGTTGTTTAGTCTTACGTTAGCTGTAAGTCATACAACATGTTCATATGTAGCGCTGGATGAGCGAGAGCCATACACCACTGTGAGACATACAACGGATTTCGTATGTAGAGCGAGTTGTGTTAGGAACCCATGAGCGGCGTCTCCTATAGGAAACGGAACGGGTCATTGACTTCAATATGTTGTCGTCTCTTTTAATTGAATTAAATCCCAGGCACTAACAACAATAAAAATATTTTATACAATGGATTATTTCTCCATGTTATCTCTTGCTACTAATGCTATTATGGATGTAAAAATATATGGTGATTAAAATTAAAATGGAGAGCACTTTATGAAGGGATGACATCTAGTACAATGGACAAAGATAATTAAAAGGTTAGATGTAAAGGGATCATTTCTTGGCCAAGGGAAGGTATCCTTCTCTCTCCTCTCCTGCTCTTTTCTAACTGAGCAAATTATCGTACTTGGCATCTCTAAGAGAAGACCGACATCACGCCATTATGGATACCTTGAGCACTTGATGGAGTCCCCGCCATGATTCAATCCTGGATGGGTCTCATAGGCAGGTCCAAGACAGGCTAGAGTGGTCAAAAGTAGCCTAAAACAGTGATTATTGTGACCAGCACAACGTGTTTGGTTGGGGATTCGAGGAGAGGGAATGGGAGTTCGAGGGTCATGGGTTATAAAATTATCTGTTTGGTTGGTGGGCATGAAAATTTAGGAGAGACGGGGCATGGGAATGTCTAACTCTCACCATTTTAATAATAGGGAGAGGGTGGGAATTGGGAGGGAAGTGATTTCAAGAGAACATCTGGACCCTTTATCATAAATTATGTTATCCTCTCTAAGATAATTCTTCATAACTTTCCACTAGCCAGACAAGGGAATAAACTTCCCTATTAAATTCTCATCACATACCAAATAAGATATTAATACTAAAAATCGACTTTTCATATTTAATCCCTCAATAAACTCCCTACTCTAAGCTCCCAGTTACTGTTGCCAAACATGTTGGCAGTGTCCTCGGCTAGTTGCCACAGTAATTGCGAATCAGGGATCTAGGCAGGGCTTGAGCTCCTACCACCTCATTTGAAGCAGACATTGGGGCCACCAACATGCCTGGTCCAAATTAGTGCAATAGTACTTGCAGTTTTCAATGGTTCATATTTGTTTGAAATACCTGATATGTTTGTGTATGCATAGCAATTATCAATATATATCAATATATGTTCAAGTGCAACCTAGGATTTGTACTATAGTTAGTGCAATCTCACGGTGATAGGACATACAACATTGACGTAAAACGCAGTTTGGATTCCATTCAACCAAACTTGTTAAGAAAAACATTCGTGAATCTTGCCTGGCATATATTTGCTCATCACTTGTTGAACACCACACATAGATTAAAAACCAAAAGAAACAAGAAATGACAATCACAACCAACAAAACTGTCAGAACCACAAGAATTTGCTTTTCAAGCCCTAGCAATTCCATTAGTAAATCTATGATCACAGAGAGCTTCCTTCTTTTGAGACCTTCGGTTCATTCATCACCTTCTTCTCAACCGCACAACCATCTTCGATAGCTTCACCGCGCTGCAACAAGAACTCAATGTATTCTTCCTCCCACAGCCAAAACTTGCAAGCAGGACCACAGAGCTGCCAAAAACGAGGTGAAAATGCCAATCAAGACAAAGAACAACAACCAGCTGACGGGATTTCTAGCAAAGTGCACGTATGAGAACTCAATGCCAAATACCAGCTAGCTATGGTATGCATATATGCATCAAAATTTCTTGATTTCCCTATGGCATTTGGAACATATATGCATCACATACTACAGTCAATTTAGCAAAGGCAGCAGATACAAATGCAATAAATTCATCATTCTTTCCTTCCTAGCTGGTCGTGGTGCTGAATGTAATGGACTCCGGTGAGCAGCCCCAGCAACCAGAGGCTGCAGCCGCAGCATTGGCGTCGCTGTAGCAACAAGGCTGCACCACAACTCTGTGGTGGAAGCTACGGTCGTAGCCGCACGCGCCGCAGCGGAGCGCGCCACTCGTTCCCTCCTTGCTATCGGCCAGGAACTCCCGACACTCGTCTACTTGCATGACAAGCACTTGATAAGCGGCACCCCTCAACCACCAGCTCTGGTGGATGTAAAAGAGCATCTAGGCCCCTAAATGGTTTTGATGGCTAATGGCAACCCAAACTGGGATCTAATATTTACATTGAGTGTAAGCAGGAAGATTAGGTTCCAGAAAGAGGTTTCATCCATAAAATGATGACCACTAAAAGTACAAAGGTATTTTTCCAAGACAAGGAGATAGCTGTGCTAGGCAGCTGTGCCACAGCTGTGAAGAAGCCGGTGCTGTGCTAGGAGTTGCAAGCAAGGTGATGGTTACTTGATGTGTCAAGAGCCTTGACTACAGTTGGTGGAAGCTAAAGCTTAGATTTGCTAATTTTCTTGAGTCCTTAGGAAACACTTGTACTACCAAGAGGGATAAAGTTGCAATTACTTTTGGAAGTTCTTATGCTTAATGCTCAGAGTGTTGGATAGTGGCACTGATGCCTTGAGGTCAGTGACCCTGTAACAACAGTTTTACACAAGTGTGAAACTGGGTTGTGCTAGTACACTGTTGTGCTAGTTTCCTAAACCCTGACTGAGGTACACTTCTGTGCCAAGGGAGAGCTTGAAAATGCTAAGGGAACTGCATTGCAATGGTTTGTCTGCTGAGTCAGAAAACTGTTGGAGGTTCTTTCCTGTTAAGCATCAGAGTTTGTTGTGTACGCTGAGGGCATGTAATGTGCCAAGACCGGGCTGAGTAGGGAGTCTACGTCAATTAGGATTTCAAATGTGTTAGCCACCGGTGACACAGGTGTCGGTCTGCCTGAAGCCTTGTTACCGTTGTGCTCACATGTGACTCACTTAATCCTACGTGGCATGAGTGTAACGATCAGGTACCTGCGGACCCTATATATAGGGGACCAGGGGAGGTCTTGGACCTCAACCTTTGCCAGTTATTCTCAACCGTTGCAAGTCTCTCATCTTCTGAACAGAAACCAAACTTCTCATATGTTAGTTCAAGAGAGTTAGAGTTTTGAGCAAAGAGCATTGGTTCCTCCAAATATTGTTGTTACAAATTCTATTACTCTTGGAGTGTCTATTCCTAGACAGGTGTAGGAGTCACTGGTGATCATCCAAACTTGTGTGGGTTGGCCCAGACGTTTGTGAGGGTGATTTGAAGTCTACCCGCTGCTAAGCAAAATGACTTCCACAAGCAAAGGAGCGTGCCTGAAGATTCAGGTGCTCGGAGAACAAGCACGTTTCAGTGCTGGCTATCTCTTAGGAGTAGCTTCTCCAACGGAGACATACCTCTCTGAAAAGAGTGGGAACTTCAGTGAAAAATCTCTTGTCTCTCTGTGTGTTTACACTCTGTAGTTACTTGCTTATTTCCTTGTATGCTTGTGTAATTCTCTGATATATATATCTAATCTAGCTGTGATCTTTACTCTATACCGGAGATAGCTATCTGTGTCACAGTCTCTTCACACATGTCTGTTTCTCTTAGATAGTGCATCTGTGTAGATCACCTGTGTGACAGCTGCGTTATATTATCTGTGTATCTTCTTATCTGAGTAGTATACCTATCACACAGCTGCTAGTTCCTCTTATCTGTCTGAGAACATTTGCATCTACAAGGAAGAAGTTTAATTTAATGTTCTAACTAGCCTCCTATTCACCCCACCTCTAGTCGGTTCTTGAGATCCTTTCAAGATGAGGTCAAGTCAGCCATGGCAGCATTGAAATGGTGCAGTCGAGACCATTTGGGGGCACTCTGATTTGGGGATTAGGGATTTGAGGAATCCAACCGGTACCACACTATAAGGCGGACCAAAATGAAAAAAAAACTGTGCACACACGTGCTGGATGCCACGACGGATGGACTGATTGAGTCATGTAGCCTGTCAGCTCCAGCAAATCGTGCTTTGAACCTCTAATGAACCACTTAGAATAGTTTAGGGCGTTAATCGGTTGTTTGAGATTACGAGGACCTAAGTGGAAGCAGCAAACAAGTTTAGGGACTGTGAATGGAGTTCACTCATTTCTAAATTTGTCTCATTCATTTTGTTTTCAAAATTTTCTCAATGTCCTTATATTTGCACATTCTTTGGAGAAATATGTTGTCCATAAGTTAGGGGTGGTATGTTTTATATGAGTGGATAACTAGACCATAAACTCATCTGGCATAACATTAGAAAATCTATTTATACTAATATAAAAAACACGAGTTAAAATTAGATACTTTCAATCTAAACCATTCGAAATCTTTGTTTCAATTCTATAATTCTTCCTTCAATGGTTGTGAACGCAGATTAGACCCTCCTCTAGTCACATATATGTATTGCTTCCTAGTTACTCCTCAATTTCAATTTGTATATGTCGGCGTAGAGACGCCTCTAGCGGTGGTCCGGAGGGACCCCCTTTTGAGTTCGGCCCAGGGGAGTATTGGGTTTCTTACGAGCCTTGGTGTGGATTAGAGTTTAGCGAATAAACCCGGTGGCTAAGAATGAATTGACGCAAGGATTTCCCCAGGTTCAGGCCGCCTCGGAAGGCGTAATACCCTACGTCCTGCTTGTTTTTTGTATATATGGGTGTATATGGCAAGTACGGTGGGTTACAGAGGTACGCACTGTTCTTCTTCTAGCTCTGGCCCGGAGGAAGAACGGTGCTTCTTCGATAAGGAGTAAACTTAGAGAGATCTAACCTAGGAAAAAAGAGCCAACCCTTTGCATGGACCAGGCTCTCCCCTTATATACTCGGGGGAATACCACATAGGTCGGCAAAGGAGAACATGAGCTGCACTTGTGCCGTAGACGACGTGGGCGCTACTGGAAGCGCCCACACCTTCATTTAATGCCCACTTGAGACTTTCGGCCGGGCCGTCGCCTCGCGGCGTGTCGGAGCAGGGGCTCTGACACCTTTGCCTTCGGCGGGCCCCGCGGACGGAGACTTACGGGGTTCCTTCTGACTGGGCTGGTAAGTCGTCCCCTCACGGGCCCCGTGGGTCAGCCTCTCATGCCGCGCAATTGGCCGCGCGGCGGCGTCCCCCATGGGGTGAAAAGGTTGACAGCGACAGGGCGTGCGGGGCGGCGCGCTTGGTCGGTCAAAGAATCGATCAGCCCGGGCCCACCCCTCAGAGAGAGAGAGAGAGAGGGATAGCTAACAGAGCTTATCGCCTGCACCAGTGGGACCCGGTCTGATCGTCATCATGCCCTCACAGGGCTTTGGGTTCCCCGTTGAAATGACAGGCATTAAATGCCTCCGCCAGGGCGGAGGCTTGCTGGAGAAGCTTGGCGCTGGACGACGTGCATGGACGAGGGCCCCACCAGAGGACACGTCATTCCCCGGGCACTCGGCCCCGAGCGACCTCCTTCGCTAGGAGGGGCGCCAGTTGTCTTCTACGCGCCCCTGAGCAACCCCGAGCGCTCAGGGAGCACCCGCTGGGGGGCCGCTCGGGGCGCCTTAAAGGGGGAGCCCGAGGGAGAGTGCTCGGGGGGCGGACCCCGAGCGCTCCCCTGGGCCCCACATCCGCCAAGATGCCGAGCGCTCGGGAGGGGACCCCGAACGCGCCCTTCGTCTTCTGGGACGCCGAGCGCTCGGGGACGGACCCCGAGTGCTCGCTCAGCGCATGGGCCGTGGATTCCCGGAGGCCCACGATTCCTTCTGGTTTGCGGATGCAGCCTCTGGAGGAGACCCCTGATTCCTTGGGATTGGCCGCGGGCTCCGTACGACGATCCGGGTAGGGCCCAAGGCCCCAGCGACCGGAGCGCCACGCGTCACCCTCTGCGGTATCTGGTTGGCCTCCGCCGGCGGTTAGGGGTACCCTGGGCCCCATTCCGCCGACAGTAGCCCCCGGCCTTATCTCCCAGCAGCGGCCCGAAGGGCTGCGACTGGGGATAAGGCCTTTCCTTCTTGGGCCAAGCAAAAGATGCCGGCCCATACTGATGCGCCCTGCGGAGGGGCGCTTTTATCGTGCCGCGCGCGCAGCAGGAGCGACGCCCAATCCGCACGCGCCACCTGGCCACGGCGCTTCGGGTTGCGCCCGCGCGGGAAAAGCGCGCTGCTCCGGACGGTTGCGTGCCCCGGGTTTCGCGCGACTGCGAATTCACTGCCAACGGCAGTAAATTGACAGCCCATCATTGTTTTTGGAAACCGTCTCGCGGTCGATCTTCTGCGGTTTTCTTTTTTGAAAAGAAAACCACTTCTCACTTTTGAACTTTTCGCCTCCTCGCGCAAGCGCTCTGTCTCCCAAAGCACTTGCGCTTTCTTCGTCTTCTTCCTCTCGCCGCCGCCATTTTCGCCTCCTCGAAAGCCTTCTCCGCCACCAAATCGCCACCAAAATGACTCGCCGCAAGACCCGGCAGAGCGGCTCCCCGACGCCGAGCTCGCCTAGCGTGCTCCAGAAGTCCCGCCTCCTCAACGAGGAGGCGATGGACAAGGTCCGGGGCATCGTGGTGCCGGAGGGCCGCCCGAACCCGACGGTGGTGCGAGCGGCGACGCACCCGCCGAACCCGCGGGCGAACGAAGCGGTGATCTTCACGAGCTTCCTGGGGGCGGGACTTCTGCCGCCATTCTCGGCGTTCTTCATGGAGGTCCTCAAGGATTATGGGGTCCACCTTCTCCATCTCACCCCCAACTCCGTGGTAGTGCTGGCGATCTTCGCCCACCTTTGCGAGATGTTCGTCGGGGTGATGCCGTCGGTGGCGCTCCTTCGGCATTACTTCGTCCTCCGATCGGTCGGGAGGACGCGGGGCTCCGGCCGAGCGGAGGTCGCCGGCAGCGCCAACTTCCAGCTCCGGGGAGGGAAGGAGGCCGATCCTTACATTCCGCAGAAGTTGCGGAATAAATGGGACGATTGGCGCCAGCAGTGGTGCTATGTCAACACCGACCCGGCGACGGAACTGCTGATCCCGGAGGCGCCGGCGGAGCACACGAAGGCATGGGAGTACATGGACCCGAGCGACAAGGAGCTGTTTTTGGCGGTGGCGCGCATCACCCAACTTCAGGAGCTGGGGGCTGACGGCCACCATGGTCGTCGGCGATTTCCTCCGACGCCGGCTGGCGCCGCTACGGGAGCGCGCGCGCGACCGGCGTGGATGTACACCGGCGACGATGACTTCTGCCGGACGGAGGTCGGCGCTGGCAAGAACCTGACCCCTGACGTGGTGGCGATGTTGCTGAAGGTGCTGCTCGGGGAGCAAGATCCTTCGCAGGCCGAGCTCGCCCGGCCGGACCTGCCACTCTGCGTGCACGCGGACCGGCAGAGTATCCTGGACATGATGCCGGTGTGCGATGCGCACGGCTTCGTGTCCGCGTCGAGAGCTGGCCCGCGCGCGCCGGCTGGGGGCATTCGAATCTTCTCAGATGAAGACGAGGTGCAGGCGCGGGCGGCCAGAGCCGCGAGCGCCCCGGCGGCAGATGATGCTGCCGACCCCGCCGATCCGAAGGGCAAGGGGCTAGCTCCGCCACCTCCGTCTCCACCACCGCAGGCGCCGGCGGCGAAGAAGAAAAAGACGCCGAAGCCGACCGTGGTGGGAGACGTTGGGCAGGGAAGCTCTGCCCATGCCGGCCTCAAGTTCGGGCGGTGGCCCTCTGCGCCGCCTCCGCCGCCCCCTCCGCCCGCGGGCCCTCAGGCGCCAGGGAATGGAGGCGGCGGCTTGGGGCGAGGAGCCACTGGGACCGCGCCGACTGGAAGCTCGCCGGCGGCCGGCGAGGACGCCGCCACCGGACAGAAGAGGAAAAACCCGCCGGGATCCTCCGACCCGGACTCGGTTGTCCCGAAGGGCAAGTGGCGGTAAGAATAAACCTCACCTTTGCCTTATTTTGCTTGAGTATTGTGCTCGGGAATTGACCCCGAGCCTGGCTTTGTTGGCTTTTCAGGGCGAAGAAAACCAAAGTGTCCCCGAGCCCTTCTTCGGTCCCGAGCGCTCCGGTTGCACCGAGCGCGGGTGGGGACGCGAGAGCGGGCGAGGCCCCGAGCACGCAGGCGGCCGCGCGCGAACCCTCGGCCTTGAGCGGGACCTCTGTCCCGAGCGGTTCTGCGGCGCCGAACCCGAGCGCACCGCCGGCCCCGAGAGCAACTCCGACCCCGAGCGAGGAGCCAGCCCCGAGAGCCGAGGCGGTCCCGCGGGAAGAAGCTGCCCCGAGCGCGGAAACGGCCGCACAGGGAAAAACGCAGGCGCCGCCGGAGGCTGCGCGGGCCGACGCAGAGGCGCCGGGCGCCGATCCGGAGGAAGAGCAGGGGCCAAGTGCTGCCGGGCCCGAGGAACAGGCGGCGGCACTTGGGCAGGAGCCGAGCGCCGCCGGAGCTGAGGAGCGGGCGGCGGCGGAGGCCGGGCAGGAGCTGGGCGCCGCCGGAGCTGAGGAGCAGGCGGCGGAGCCCGAGCAGGAGACGGTTCCCGTGGAGGGAGCCGAGAGCTTTCGGCCCGAGAAGGGGGCCGGCGGCTCTATTGCGGTGGAGTACCCCGAGTCTCAGGAGGAGGTGCTCGGGTGCTCCACCTTGACTTTGCTGCCGCGGGTGCAGCGCGCTGCGCGGCGCGACGAAGCATCCCGGGTGATCCCCCCCGACGCGTTCGACGCCGCGCGCGCCGCCATCAACAAGCTTCAGGAGGACTTCGCCGCCAAGGAGGCGGCTTTGGCAGACAAGGAGGCCTCGCTGGACGAGAGGGAGGCCTTGCTTGCGGAGGCGGCGGAGTCCTTCTTGGCTCGCTCCCGCATCGCCAAGCGGGAGTACGAGGAGGGCATGGCCGAGGTCGATCGCCTGCGGGAAGCCATGCACGAGCTGAAGAGGGAGCTCATCGAGAAGGAAAAACCTCCTTAATGAGCGAACCTCCCGCCTCATTCGGATCGAAGCCAAGGTAACCTCGCGCGAGCAGGGCCTGAAGCAGCGGGAGAAGGACGTCGCTGACGCGGAGGCGCGGCTGGAGAAGCGCATCGCCGACGCGGACCGACGCGACGAACAACTCACCCTTCGCGAAGGTAACATCGAAGACCGGCTGGCTTCGCGCGAGGAAAGCTTGAAAGCGCGGACCGCCGACGTTCAGCAACGCGAAGAGCAGCTCGCCCTTCGCGAAAAGGAGACTGAAACGAAGGAGGCGGTGCTCGCCAAGCGCGAAGGTGACCGGGAGAAGGCGACCGACAAGCTGAACGCCGAAGTCCAGGGCCGCGTCGGTGCTGCCCGTGAAGAGCTTGCCAAGGAGATGGCGGATCTCCGCACCCGCATCCGAGATCTCGAGGGGCGGCTTGAGGACTCGCGCACTTCCGAACGCACCCTCCAAACCAAGATCCAGGAGGTGGAGGAGGCGAGGAAGCGCGAGAGCTCGGAGGCCGCCGCTGCATGGCAAAAGGTGGAGGAGGCCCGCCTCGGGCTGCTTG
Source organism: Stipa capillata (assembly GCA_019208055.1). Taxonomy (NCBI): domain Eukaryota; kingdom Viridiplantae; phylum Streptophyta; class Magnoliopsida; order Poales; family Poaceae; genus Stipa; species Stipa capillata. The sequence goes on along the minus strand of JAGXJF010003671.1, from coordinate 326,826 downwards.
GCGAACGCGCGGAGCATACGCGCCTGATGAGGGACATCTTCTCTCAGGCTCGGAGGGCCGTTCGAGACGCCGGGCTCGGGGTCGTCAACTTGCCGGAAGCGCTCAAAGCCGACACCCCCGGGGGCGTCGCCTTGGGCTTCCAACAGGTCGCGGAGCGGCTTGCTGGACTTGGGGACGCCATGACCCGCCGGCTTGAAGAAGAAGGCCAGGAGCTGGCGCTCGCGGTGGCGGAGCACACCCTGGCGTGCTACCGCAGCCGCGACTCGAGCTTCTCCTTGGAGCCCGCCGCGTAGGGGAACGACGAGGTCGCCGACGACGAAACTCGGAAGGAGATTCGAAAGGTGGCCGACCAGATCGCCCAGCGCTTCGTCCGCGAGGTGGATGCCGGCGACGACGACGGCGACCGCTCGGGGTAGCTTCTTCTTTGTTTTATATTTTGTCGTCCTTAGTTCGGGGGATAGAAACCCCTTTGTAAGAACTTGTGCTTCATTGGCGATTTTTGTAGTGCAAAGAACTGCTGGCCGGAAGGCCTTTTGCTCCTTGCTTTCCTTTCATTGCATTTGTACTGGACTTGGCTCCAGCAGCGTTTTGCTTTTGTCTTTGCGGGTTCTTCGCCCAGGCTTGGCTCCGGAAAAGATTCCGCGCAATTTCTGATGCGGACTCGGCTCCGAGCATCTTACTTTTTGTAAAGTTTATGCTCAGACTTGGCTCCGAACACTTCGCTTTAGTTGCAATTTCGGGCGTGGACTTGGCCTCCGACGCCTTACTTTTCACAACTTTTTTCGTTCGAACATAGTTCCGAACGGTTTCCATCTTCGTCTTTGGCGGCGCATCTGGCTCTTGCTCGCGGACAGTCGAGAACGGCGCTCGGGACGGACCCGAGGCCCCCAGCCCCCGAGAGTTAGACGTGCCGCTACTTGGAAGGACTCCTGCCCGAGCTCGGGATCAGCCCCCGAGCGCTCCTCTTTGGCGTGAGGCCCCCAGCCCCCGAGCGCTTGGAGGGCTGAGACTAGGGCTCGGGATGACAGGCCCTCGGGGTCGCAGGGGTCCAGAGGACGAGCTCCGGACTTCGGATTTTTCCTGCAAATTCATCCAAGACTTTGTGCAAAGATGATTATCGAAACCGTTAATTGTTAGCAAATGCTCTACCGACGACTGATAGAGTTGCATAACTTTGTTTCTTTTGATGGCTTTCATTTTTACGCGGCAATATTTCCTCATACCTCCCAAGCGTCTCAAGGGGAACCGCCGGGCGCGTGCGCAAGCGTGTACGGTACTTGGGCGGCTCATTCGCCAGGCTGGCGCCCAGGGTTAAGGAACCAGGCAGGGTGCCAGGGCTTTTGAGCGGACAACCCGAAGTACTTTCCGCGACTTACGCCGATACCTTCAGGTAGATCCATCATGACCTCAGAAGCACTTGGAAATATTGCCGAGCAAAAACTATTTGCGAACATAGTGCTTGGAAGATAAGCGATCGGAAGCTTAGCTTATGGATTAAGCTCCATGATCTATCGGAATCTTGGAACTCGGCCTCGATGATGTGGGCGGTACCCGGAGGTTTCGCCTTTATCAACCTGTTCACTTCATGAGCGATTATATAGCTTGACTAGCAAAAGAGGTGTTTTTCCACAGGCTCTCTCAAGACTTGCCCGTTTGTGAACCCCACAGGCTTTCGAGTCTGCCTACTGGTCTCAAGCACGAGGAGTGATGCTAGCCGAGTGACCTGACGTTGGGTAGCGCTCGGGGTTGCTGACCAGCAGAGCACAAGTGGTCAGGGGCTTATTTGCCCTGACTCGGATGTGCTCGGGGTACAGCTAACTGCCCAAACGTCTTACGGCCCGCGGACGGTCATCGGGCTAGCTCGACCGCTCGTACTAGGATCGGTGGGATCTGCTTGCCGAGTGGGGGCTCGGGATCTTGATACCCGCCGGAAAAAGAAACTCTTTTGACAGCTAGCAACGGAATATTGATATTGAAACGAGAATTCAATATTGCACAGGAGATTCTTATAAAGGAAATTCGTCTTTATATTGATCATACTGCTATTCACATAGCTTGGGATACAAAGGAGCCCCCGAGTGTAGGTGCGAGCGCGAGGGATGCTCGGGCGACCTTTGGCCGGACCGGCGCTCGGGGTTGAGGAACCCGACCGAGCGACCAGGGCTTAGGTGGCAAACCCGAAACTTTCCGGGACTCACTTTCGGCACTCGGGGAGCTGACCCTAAAAGAAAAACTTACCCGGGCCATTCACGGGTAGAACTTTCGCAGGAGCTCGATGTTCCACGCGTTGGGGAGTGGCATCCCGTCTTCAGCGGCGAGCCTCACCGAGCCTGGCCGAGTGACTCGGGTCACTCGGTATGGGCCCTCCCACATGGGAGAGAGCTTATTCCTTCCTTCCCGGGTCTGGACGCGCCGAAGAACGAGGTCTCCGACTTCGAGCGATCGAGGCCGGACGCGGCGCTGATGATACCGCGGAGGCTTTGCTGATACCGGGCGGCGCGGAGGGCCGCTCGGCATCGGTGCTCTTCAAGGAGGTCGACGTCGTCGAGCCTGCGCTGGTCTTGGTCTCCCTCCGAGTACGCCGCGACCCGAGGGGACCGGAAGGCGAGCTCGGAGGGAAGAACGGCTTCTGCCCCGTACACGAGGAAGAAAGGGGTTTCACCGGTCGCCCTACTGGGGGACGTCCGGATCGACCAAAGGATAGCCGGGAGCTCTTCTATCCAAACCGGCGCCGCACTTCTTGAGCCTGACGAAGGATCTTGTCTTGAGCCCTCGGAGGACTTGAGCATTGGCACGCTCAACTTGCCCGTTGGCCCGAGGGTGCGCGACGGAGGCGAAGCAGACTTCCGTCCCGAGGGCTTGGCAGTACTCGAGGAACGCGTCGCTCGTGAACTGCGTGCCGTTGTCGGTGATGATGCGGTTGGGCACCCCGAAACGGCTCATGATGCCTCGGATGAACTTGATCGCCGAGTGCTTGTTGATCTTGGCGACGGCTTCAGCTTCCGTCCACTTAGTGAACTTGTCGATGGCGACGTAGAGGTACTCGTAGCCCCCGACCGCTCGGGGGAACGGACCTAGAATATCCAGCCCCCAGACCGCGAAGGGCCATGAGAGGGGGATGGTGTGAAGGGCCTGCGCCGGTTGATGGATCTGCTTGGCGTGGAATTGGCACGACTCGCAGCGTCGAACCAGCTCGAAGGCGTCCTCGAGCGCTGTTGGCCAGTAAAATCCTTGCCGAAAGGCTTTACCGACCATCGTGCGGGATGATGAATGGCTACCGCACTCGCCCTCGTGGATATCCACGAGCATGTCGTGACCTTCTTCCCGAGAGATACATTTCATGAGGATGCCGTTGGTGCCGCGCCTGTAGAGGTCCCCATCCACGAGCGCGTACCTTGCTGACTGCCGCGCTACTTTTTCTGCAACGGCTTCGTCTTCGGGAAGGATATTCTCTTTCAGGTACGCTCGGATCTCGGAGATCCAAGGGACGACCTGAGGACAGATGGTGAGCACGAGGTGCTCACCCGGCGGCGGCCTGACGGGAGAATCTCCCACTGAAGGCGCCGCCTGGGTAAACTCGCCTGGGCGCGAGGTTCCCCCTTCGTCTCGGTCGGCGGCCTCGACGGACGGCCGAGAGAGCCTTTCTTCAAAGGTCCCAGCCGGGACCGGCTCCCGAGAGGAGGCCAGTCGCGATAGAATGTCGGCGGCGTCGTTGAAGCGGCGAGGGATGTGCTGGAGCTCCAGGCCATCGAAACGCCGTTCCAACCTCCTGACTTCGCTCAGGTACGCTGCCATTTGGGGGTCCGAACACTGGTATTCTTTTGACACTTGATTGACGACTAACTGGGAGTCGCCTTTGACGAGCAGACGGCGGATCCCGAGGGATGCGGCGGCGCGCAGCCCTGCAAGGAGGCCTTCGTACTCGGCCATGTGTTGGTGGCGCGAAAGAGTAACTGCACGACGTACTGGAGGGTCTCACCGGTCGGAGCGGTGAGAACTACTCCAGCCCCCGCGCCTTTGAGCGTGAGGGAACCGTCGAAGTGCAGCGTCCAGTGCTCGGTTCCTCCCTGACCCGGGTCGGAGGGGAGTTGTTCGCCTTCGTCTTCTGGCACCGGCGTCCATTCGGCGACAAAATCGGCCAGAGCTCTGCTTTTGATTGCGTGGCTGCTGACGAAACGCAGGTTGAACTCCCCGAGCTCGATGGCCCACTCGACAACTCGTCCAGTGGCCTCCCGGTTGCGGAGGATGCGCTCGATGGGGTAGGCCGTAACAACCAAGACCTCGTGCGCTTGGAAATAGTGCCGGAGCTTCCTCGATGCGACGAGCACCGCATAGAGTAGCTTCTGGGCTTGAGGGTAACGCGTCTTGGCGTCGCGCAGTAGTTCACTAACGAAGTACACGGGACGCTGCTGAACATGCACCCGGGATGAAGACTCCCCGGGGCCAGCCCCCGAGCGACTAGCTTCGTTCCCGAGCAAGGCGGGTTGCTCGGGGTCGCTCGGGGCTCGGGGCCCTAAGGTACCTTCGGGGGCAGAGCCGCTCGGGGGGCTCGGACCCGAGCGCTCCCTTTAAGTCCCCGTGAGCCTCGCTCGGGAGCTTGGACCCGAGCGCTCCATCAGGCTGCTCGGGATTACCGCTCGGGAGCTTGGACCCGAGCGCCTTCACTTGGCCGGGGGATGCCGGGAGCTCGGACCCGACCTCCCGCTCGACCACGAGGACTGCACTCACCACCCGGGGCGTCACCGAGAGGTAGAGGAGCAAGGGCTCCTCGGGTCTCGGTGCGACCAAGACCGGAGGTGAGGTGAGATATTTCTTGAGGCCCTCGAGGGCCTGCTCGGCGTCGGGGGTCCACTCGAAGTGGCCCGATTTCTTGAGAAGCTTGAACAAAGGGAGGCCCCGCTCCCCGAGCTTGGAGATGAAGCGCCCCAAGGCGGCCATGCAGCCCGTTAGGCGCTGCACGTCCTTGAGACGAGCCGGCGGGCGCATCTGGTCGATGGCCCGGATCTTCTCGGGGTTGGCTTCTATGCCTCTGCTTGAGACTAAGAAGCCGAGAAGCTTGCCGGATGGAACCCCGAAGACGCACTTCTCGGGGTTCAGTTTCATGCGAGTGCCCCAGAGACTGTCGAAAGTCTCGGCAAGGTCCTCGATGAGCGTTTCCTCGCGCCTTGACTTGACGACGAGATCGTCGATGTAGGCCTCAATGTTGCGACCTAGCTGCGACTGCAAAGTTATACGCATGGCCCGCTGATAGGTCGGGCCAGCGTTTTTAACCCAAAAGGCATGCGGACATAACAAAAGGTTCCCGCAGGGGTTGTGAAGGAGGTTTTTTCCTCATCCTTTACAGCCATACTAATCTGGTGATACCCAGAGTAGGCATCTAAAAAACAGAGAAGATCACACCCTGCGGTGGAATCAATAATCTGATCGATGCGGGGTAAAGGAAAAGGGTCTTTCGGACAAGCCTTATTGAGGTCGGTGTAGTCCACGCACATCCTCAGCTTGCCGTTGGATTTGGGCACGACAACAGGGTTGGCGAGCCACTCGGGGTGCAGGACTTCCCGGATGAAGCCGGCCCCGAGGAGCCTGTCGACTTCGGCCCGGACGAACTCCTGTCTTTCTGGCGCTTGACGGCGCACCTTCTGCCGGAAGGGCCGAGCGTCGGGACGCACGGCGAGGCGGTGCTCAATCACTTCCCTAGGGACCCCGGGCATATCGGACGGTTGCCATGCAAACACGTCAGCATTTGCCCGGAGGAAAGTGACGAGCGCGCCTTCCTATTTGGTGGCCAGACGGCCGCCGATCTTGACGGTCTTGGACGCGTCTTCTCCCAGGGCCACCTCCTTGACAGGGACAGAATCATCGGGGACAACTCTGACCTTGCTCGGGGGCGGACCCGGGGACTTGGGAAGCTCGGGAATATCACCGGCGGCAGCGACTTTGGAGAAAAGCTGCTCGGCGCAGGCGACGGAGCCCCGGACATCAGCCGGCACCGTGATGGCGCCGCTGGAGCCCGGCATCTTGACTGTCAAGTAAGCATAATGGCATGCCATCATGAACTTGGCGAGCGCTGGGCGCCCCAAGATGCCGTTGTAGGGTAGCTCGAACTCGGAGACATCGAAGATGATGCGCTCGGTTCGGAAATTGTCCTTGGTGCCAAAGGTGACCATCAAGGGCACCTGGCCCAAGGGCGTGGTGTAGCCAGGGGAGACGCCGAAGAAGGGAAGCGTCGGCTGCAGCTCCGCCTGGGGAACCTGCATTTTATTGAACACCTCGGGGGACAGGAGATTGAGCCCCGCGCCCCCGTCGATGAGCATGCGGGTTACCTTGATATTGCAGATGGTGGGGGAGACCACGAGCGGGAAGCGGCCCACGCCCGAGATGCTCTCAGGGTGGTCCGAACGGTCGAAGGTGAGCGGGATCTCCGACCACTTGAGGGGGTCGCAAGGCGCTGGCGCTCGGGGTTGCCGAACACACCTCGCGCGCCAACAGCTTGAACTGGCGGCGCGAGGTGGGCGTGAAGGCGCCCCCGTTGATACACGCGACGGCCTCGGGCTCCTGGAAGCCGAGATCGTCACCTCCTCCGCTGGGCGCTTCGCCGGCGTCGCGCTGGCGCTCCTCCCTCTGCTTCTTGTTCCTCTCGGCGAGGAACTTCACCGACCTGCACTCGGAAAGGTCGTGCAGGTTGGACTCGTGGATCGGGCACCACACGCTGGGGCCCCTCGGGGGAGCCCGGGGTGGCTTCCTGCCGCCGTCGGCCCCGCCACGTGGCGGCTTGCGAGGCTTGGCCTCCGCCGCCGCGACGGGCTCGGACTTACGCTTCTTGCTCTTCTTGTCCCCCTTGCCCGAGGGACGCGAAGAGCCGGCGCCGACGACCGCCGATTGGTCGGAGCGCGGGTTGTGACGGGCACGCGCCTCGGCCGCCTTGGCGCATTTGTCCGCGATAGCGAACAACTCGGCCGTGGACTGGACCTCGCGAGTGCCCAGCTTCTCAAGCATCTTTTCATCGCGAACCCCCTGAGTGAAGGCGATGATGACCGCTTGAGGAGAAATCCTGGGGATGGTGTTGCGCACTTGACTGAAACGCTGGATGAATTGGCGCAACGTCTCCCCCTTGCGCTGTTTGACCGCGTGGAGATCACTCTCCATGCCAGGACGCTCGAAAGTGCCCTGGAAGTTTGCCACGAACTGGTGGCAGAGGTCGTCCCAGGAGCGGATGGAGCCGTGAGGGAGGTTCATGAGCCAAGAACGGGCAGAGCCCTTCAAGGCCATAGGGAACCAGTTAGCCATGACCCTCTCGTCTCCATTGGCGGCCTGGACGGCCGTGGTGTAGATCTGCAGAAACTCCTCCGGGTGGAAGGAGCCGTCATACTTCTGCGGCAACTCCGGCCGAAACTTAGTCGGCCAGGTGACGCGACGCAGATCTGCGGTGAAGGCCTGGCAGCCCGCTCCGTAGAGTGGGGTGGTAGGCTTCGCGCCCGGATGGGCGACGGCGCGTGCCACGGAGCGTGCACGGTTGGCGGCAGGAGCGGAGGAAGATTGGCCTTCCTCGGCCCTGACCTCGCGCTGGCGCTCGATGACGACGCGAGCATCTTCATTTTCCCTCTGCCTGTTAAGGTGATGACGAAGATCCTGAGCGCCCCCCTGAGAAGGGGAGGCGACCGACTGGGGTGATTTGCCGCGACGACCCCGCGCATCGTCACGCGGAGGGTACGGCGGTGCGGCCGCTGAAGGAGTGATGTGGGAGTTCCCGCGCCCCGAGGAGGTGTAGGAACTCCGGGCCGCAGCCTGATGGCGGGCGGTGTCGACCAGGGCGGCCACGTCCTGGAGCCAAGGGCCCATTGGGGACGCGCCACCTACTAGGACAGGAGGATGCCGGAGAAGGACTGGACCGCCTGGAGCGTGCTTGCTTCCCCGGCGTGATCGAAATTCAGCTGGCGGCGAACTGGTGGGATGGCACCGCCGGCAGGCCGATGGGCGCCTCCCGCGCCCTCGTCCGCCAGAGACTCATGCCGAAGCCCGGGGTCGACCGCAGAGGGGCCGCCAGCCTTGCTCGGATTCTTAAGCGGATCGTCGCGCTTCGAGGGGGAAAGCTCCCCGTTGCCCGACATGGATGATGCACGTTGGAAGAAAACCTAAAACCCCCCTACCTGGCGCGCCAGCTGTCGGCGTAGAGACGCCTCTAGCGGTGGTCCGGAGGGACCCCCTTTTGAGTTCGGCCCAGGGGAGTATTGGGTTTCTTACGAGCCTTGGTGTGGATTAGAGTTTAGCGAATAAACCCGGTGGCTAAGAATGAATTGACGCAAGGATTTCCCCAGGTTCAGGCCGCCTCGGAAGGCGTAATACCCTACGTCCTGCTTGTTTTTTGTATATATGGGTGTATATGGCAAGTACGGTGGGTTACAGAGGTACGCACTGTTCTTCTTCTAGCTCTGGCCCGGAGGAAGAACGGTGCTTCTTCGATAAGGAGTAAACTTAGAGAGATCTAACCTAGGAAAAAAGAGCCAACCCTTTGCATGGACCAGGCTCTCCCCTTATATACTCGGGGGAATACCACATAGGTCGGCAAAGGAGAACATGAGCTGCACTTGTGCCGTAGACGACGTGGGCGCTACTGGAAGCGCCCACACCTTCATTTAATGCCCACTTGAGACTTTCGGCCGGGCCGTCGCCTCGCGGCGTGTCGGAGCAGGGGCTCTGACACCTTTGCCTTCGGCGGGCCCCGCGGACGGAGACTTACGGGGTTCCTTCTGACTGGGCTGGTAAGTCGTCCCCTCACGGGCCCCGTGGGTCAGCCTCTCATGCCGCGCAATTGGCCGCGCGGCGGCGTCCCCCATGGGGTGAAAAGGTTGACAGCGACAGGGCGTGCGGGGCGGCGCGCTTGGTCGGTCAAAGAATCGATCAGCCCGGGCCCACCCCTCAGAGAGAGAGAGAGAGGGATAGCTAACAGAGCTTATCGCCTGCACCAGTGGGACCCGGTCTGATCGTCATCATGCCCTCACAGGGCTTTGAGTTCCCCGTTGAAATGACAGGCATTAAATGCCTCCGCCAGGGCGGAGGCTTGCTGGAGAAGCTTGGCGCTGGACGACGTGCATGGACGAGGGCCCCACCAGAGGACACGTCATTCCCCGGGCACTCGGCCCCGAGCGACCTCCTTCGCTAGGAGGGGCGCCAGTTGTCTTCTACGCGCCCCTGAGCAACCCCGAGCGCTCAGGGAGCACCCGCTGGGGGGCCGCTCGGGGCGCCTTAAAGGGGGAGCCCGAGGGAGAGTGCTCGGGGGGCGGACCCCGAGCGCTCCCCTGGGCCCCACATCCGCCAAGATGCCGAGCGCTCGGGAGGGGACCCCGAACGCGCCCTTCGTCTTCTGGGACGCCGAGCGCTCGGGGACGGACCCCGAGTGCTCGCTCAGCGCATGGGCCGTGGATTCCCGGAGGCCCACGATTCCTTCTGGTTTGCGGATGCAGCCTCTGGAGGAGACCCCTGATTCCTTGGGATTGGCCGCGGGCTCCGTACGACGATCCGGGTAGGGCCCAAGGCCCCAGCGACCGGAGCGCCACGCGTCACCCTCTGCGGTATCTGGTTGGCCTCCGCCGGCGGTTAGGGGTACCCTGGGCCCCATTCCGCCGACAGTATACCTGAGAATGATTGTTTTCATACTTAAATCTTTTGTTTGGACATGCTATTTCTTTATTCGGAACATACGCTATTGCATTGTCATTTTTCTTCGAGAAGTTTTTTACATATATGAATATATAAACCATGTTGCGCATAACGTGTATTGTACGTGCACGTGGTTGCTAGTATATATAATTTGAATGAAAATAGGCATAACTTAAGAGTAGATGAGTAATGTGCAACGACTTGTAATCACGGTACTTTCTAAATTTTTCGTCTCCTAATCTAATATATAGAAAGCTACTGGGAAGGTAGCTCTCCCATGCGACCACATCTTTTCTGATGACGTGGTCAATTGGGATCCGTTGGATCGAGATCTGATGGTGTATAGATTAATGGGTCTAAGCCAAATATGGTACTATTATGTAACGGGTCAGTACTGTTCACCAACCCCGACCTGACGTGAATAGTATCAACCTAGTACTGTTCACTGACCCGTAGGAAAATTTGTTACTATTCCATAACAGGCCAGCACTGTTCACCGACCCGACCCGAAGTGAATAGTACTTAACCCGTTACTGTTCACCAAAACCCTAAAAACACATTACATGTCCATTTTGATCATCTCAACGCCCTGATTCCAAAAATCCGCACCTTTTAACATAAATCCTTTTCCATATTGCCCAAAATCCACAATTACTATTTCCTTCCTTTCTTCCACCTCCAATTTTGGAAACCCTTCCCCCTCCTATTTATAAGCTTAGTATTCTATATTATTAAAAATACAACATGCATGTATGTTTTGCTCCCGATGACTTGAAGGTAGTTCACCCGCACCGATTTTATTTATTGCAAATCTATCGCGTGTCCTACTTTCCAAGCAAAACATGAAATAAGAACAACATGAAATGTGCAAGAAAAAACTTCATTAATCAATGCATTTTCGTCCTCTCAAATCATAATCATGTTTTCTTGAATTATTCATGTGTTCTAATATCTAATTGAATTAACAAATTTTTTACTCCTATCTAAAATGACTTAGCGAGATTACTACACATTCCTAGTGTTTTTATTCCTGTATCTAAAGTAAATGACAGACTATAGCATCTAAAAATAGAAAAGGATATAGGTGGAGATGTAACTTAGCATTGTGCAATCCCGGTGAACCTATTTACATGTTCTGTGCTTTTAAATGTTTGTTAAGTTAAGGTTTCACAAATAATTGTAGGAGACTTCTATTGAAAAAACAATGAAGTATTTACAATTCAAAAATATTTTCTTACCTTTAAAATTTACCAATTTAATTTTAAAATATGTTTATAATTAACCACAAGACACAAGATTGGTTACACAGACGATGCGCTATTGTGCGAGCCTTTAGCTAGTATTCTATAACACTCCTATTTGCAAGATGACTAATCAATAATGAAACATGTGGAGTAAATTTACTAAAATCATAGCGTACAAACTATCACAAAACTACATATATTTAATAATGAGGTATTTCACACCATTACAAATTTATGTATCACAAAACTACATGTCCTACTCTTATGATGCACCCCCAATTCCCCAATTTAGTGTGACCATCCAGGGCCACACACCATACTGGCAACATCCAAGATCAGTCCGATGGATATGACATGTAGCCCGTAAGCCCAGTTGAACAGACTGGATGAGGATTTGGTTGCACCCTAAAACATGTAATTTTGTTGTATAGTCAATCCTTAAATCTTTAATTTTGTGAAATTATTAGTTTGTAATTTCGTGAAATTTACTCAAAAATGTCTAGATCTAAAATTCATATATTAGTCACTATCATCAATAATTTTTTGCGAGGGAAGGAGCTTCATTTCATTAATCAATAGCGGGATTACAATCATGTTGTAGGTGGTTAACAAGGAAATTAGATAATATTTTTAACACATGCACCTCTTCCTCTCAGCACTAGTTTTGCCAATCTACCAACATAAGAAATTTGAAAGCTAATAAACATTGTGCTAAGCTCATTGATTTCCATCAGGATCGACAACACCTCAGAGCGATCAGTGAAGCCATTAGTCCAAAGGTGGACAAGCACCTGTGAATCGCTTTCCATGGTAATTTCGTGGATACCACGATACAGTGCCAATCACACACCACCTCGTACAGCCATAGCTTCCATCACAAAGAGGCTGGCAGCATGGGGATACCACAAAGATTACCACATTAACTTTGACAATCGGGTCATCAGAAAGTTTCCATCTCTCTGCCAACTTTTACACAGATATAGTCGGTTTCTCTAAGCCAGAGTGCTAGAGATCAAAGGCAGTGTCCACTACCCATTGATTAGACAATAGGTTTCTCTCGGTCGCCATGTTTCGTTCATTCGAGCTGTCCAGATATCCCAACATCCACAGAGGATCATGCATGCACCCTATGTAGGAACCATTTTGCCTTCCACAATATATGGATGGTAAGCTAGGCTTAGAAGATCCTCGTCCTGTGTTATTTCCGTTCACCGACCCTTGAATCTAACTACATAGACGGGGCTGAGTTCTTCCCATACCCCATCCTTGACGAGGAACTAGCTACATCCGCATTTTCCAGTAACAATTAATCATATTTAGCAATAACAATATGATCAAATTAGTCACGAAATGTATGACCATTACACTGTGGACATAAAAAATGTATTTGCATCTTATAATGCTTAGATCAAGTGTTTTGTGAGGGGGTAAACGAGCTATATGTCTAAAAGACCCACATCATATAAACGTATTCTTTGTTGCGGAATGAACTTGGTTCATATTCCATGGAGAAATTTTCCGCAACCATGTCTCCTAACAGAGGAGTTTCCAGCCGGTTATCACGCGATAAACCCCATTGCGACCCTATCAATGGTACTACAACTAGTGCTAAAGAAGGCATTACGCCTAGGCTGCCCAACCATAATTGGACCTACGGGTGCAATTGGTTCGGATAGTATCCGGTCGGATAACTGACCAAAACCCTCAAATAGCATTTCGGATAGATTTTTCGGATATCCGTCGAATAGTTATCAAATATGGATAGTATTTCCCGGATACGGATACGAATATGGTACGAGTAGTACCCTACCATATTTGATACTATCCGGATAGTCCTTGGATAGTATCCGGATAATTATTCAGATATTAGCCGGATAGTATCTGAATTACTAACTGTTAAGGTATGTAACCCCTCCTCCCGCCTCCTATTTTATTTTTCATAGAAGATAAACAATTTTATACTAAAATGGTAAAACCTATGAAAGACTTCCTGATGTGAATCACCGAGAGGTTGCCCGATCTTCACGACGTAGGATCTGGGGATAACTAGCCTGTGAAGCCTGATAAACGACACAGCCAACCACCGTCTTAATTACGGAAGCCTGCAGCACTCGATTCACCCAACCACACACTTCGGCCCTTTGTTACTCACTGTCGTGGAGCAACGTGTTCAAGTAATCACGAAGTAATCACAAGAACAATGGAGTAGCAACTCAGAATAACACCCAATCCCTTCTGAGGTGGAAATGGCTCACTCTCTAGAGGAACAAACTGCTCTCTTTATTTCTGGATTTCTTCGCTCCTTTTTACATAGGAAGCAACCTCATATATATAGAGGTTGATGACTTAAGGCTTAAGCTAACAAAAACCAAAATATCAACTAGTAGCTACAGTACGTCGGCTGCTACAGTGCATGTGCTACGGTACAGTAGTCGGTTTGGAACAGTAAAAAAGAACCTAAATATCTGAGTACAGACAGAAAAGTCGGTGACTCCGGGTTTGGAAGTTGGAAGCTCTAGGATTGCCTTCTGTACTCGGAAGATACTTCGTATAGGAAACTCGGTGTCTCCAGTTTTGGAAGTCGGAAGCTCCGGGATTGCCTTCTGTACTCGGACGCTACTTCATCTGGGAAACTCGGTGTCTCTGGTTTTGGAAGTCGGAAGCTCCGGGATTGCCTTCTGTACTCGGACGCTGCTTCGTCTGGGAAACTCAGTGTCTCTGGTTTTGGAAGTTGGAGGCTCCGGGTTTGGCTTCTGTCTTGAGGATTCAAGTCGGAGGTTGAAGACTTTAAGGTTTTAAGAGGAAAGTCGGTAGCTCCGAGTTTTGGAAATTGGAGGCTCCGACTTAGTCTTCTGGACTTTGGCATCAGTGAGCATCGGGAGGATTTCCGGATGCTCCGAGATCACCTTCTGATCTTGTCTGAAGATCTTCTCGGGTGCTCTGGCCTGAGTGCGGAGGCTCCGGGATAGATGTCGGAGACTCTGGCATTTCCTGGAAACCTCTGAAATGCTTGTTTTGAACATGCTCCAAGTTCTTACCCTCAAACCTAAGTATGCAAATGATCAAAGCATTATGTAGCACACCTTTCAAGCTCAAATCAAGTGGGTATTTATTAAGGAATAGATTCACCTGTTGAGCGATTTGTCGAGTTCTTGCCCTTGTCATGGGTCCTTGTTGAGCTTGGGATATTGGAATGTCAATTGATGAGGATGAGCTAGGGCCATTCTCATCATCCTCCCCCTCTTGAAAAGGAGTCGTCCTCGACTCTTTTTCTTCAGGACCAAAGAAAGGAGATAAGTCTGAAACATTAAAAGTAGTACTTACCGCATAATCATCTCCTGGGAGTTCGATCTTGTAAGCTTTGTCATTGACTTTGGTAAGTACTCAAAATGGTCCATCTCCTCTTGGCATCAGTTTTGAGCTTCTTTTCTCGGGGAAATGCTCTTTCCGAAGGTGCACCCATACTAAGTCTCCTGGTTCAAAGAGCACCTTCTTCTTGTGTTTGTTGGCATTTGCTGCATAGTATTGCGCCTTCTTCTCAATGGTTTCCTTGGTCTTGAGGTGAATTTTCTTGACATGCTCAGCACGCTTGGATGCTTGCATATTGCATGTTCTTCAAGTGGTAGAGGCAGCAAATCTAGTGGTGTGATGGGTTTGAATCCATACACCACTTCAAATGGACAAAATTGAGTTGAAGAATGTACCACCCTATTGTATGCGAACTCGATATGTACCGCCCTGTTGTATGCGAACTCGATGTGTGGTAGACACTCTTCCCACTCCTTGAGGTTTTCTTGATCATTGTCCTCAACAATGTTCCAAGAGTTCGGTTCACCACTTCGGTCTGACCGTCAGTTTGTAGGTGACAAGTCGTTGAGAATAATAACCTTGTTCCAAGCTTGGCCCACAAGGTCTTCCAAAAGTAGCTCATGAATTTGACGTCACGATCGGAGACAATTGTCATTGGCACTCCATGTAGCCTCACTATCTACCTGAAAAATAAGTCGGCTACGTGGGAAGCATCATCGTTTTTATGACAAGGTATGAAATGTGCCATTTTAGAAAATCTATCAACTACCACAAATATAGAATCCCTCCCCCTCTTAGTCCTTGGTAATCCTAGAACAAAATCCATACTAATGTCTTCCCAAGGTGCATTAGGAGTTGGAAGAGGAGTATATAATCCATGAGGGTTAAGCTTGGACTTAGCTTTGTGGCAGGTTATGCATCTTTGCACAAACCATTCGACGTCTCTTAGCATCTTTGGCCAATGGAAATGATCAGCTAACATCGCATATGTCTTGGCCATTCCAAAGTGTCCCATTAGTCCTCCCGCATGAGATTCCTGCAATAATAGCAAGCGAACGGACGACTCGGGAACACATAGTTTGTTAGTATAAAATAAGAAGACATCATGCACATGGTACTTGTCCCAACCTTTTTCATTGTGACAATGAGAGAAAGGTTCTAAAAATTCTTTATCATTAGCATATAATTCTTTTAAACTTTCTAAACCAGGGACATTTACCTTTAGTTGAGTTAATAATGCATGTTTCCTTGATAGAGCATCAGCTACAATGTTATCCTTTCCTTTCTTGTACTTGACAATATAGGGAAAGCTTTCAATAAACTCTACCCATTTAGCATGTCTACGCTAAAGCTTAGCTTGGCCTTTCAAATATTTCAATGATTCATGATCAGAATGTATCACAAATTCTTTAGGCCATAGATAATGTTGCCATACCTCAAGTACTCTTACCAAAGCATATAACTCTTTATCATAAACAGGATAGTTCAATTGTGCACCACTTAGTTTTTCACTAGAGTATGCAATTGGTTTTCCTTCTTGCATGAGAACACCTCCAATTCCTATTCCACTAGCATCACATTCAATTTCGAAGGTTTTAGTGAAATCAGGCAATGCAAGTAAAGGTGCTTCAGTTAACTGCTTCTTTAATTGTTGAAAAGCTTTTTCTTGAGGATTACCCCATTGGAAATGAACTCCCTTTTTAGTTAGTTCATTTAATGGAGCAGCAATAGTACTAAAATCTTGTACAAAACAGCGATAGAAACCAGCTAAACCATGGAAGCTTCTCACTTGGCTCACATTCAAAGGAGTAGGTCAATTTTAATAGCTTCTATTTTTGATTCATCTACCTCAACTCCTTGACTTGATACTACAAAGCCTAAGAAGACAAGTTTGTTTGTACAAAAAGTACACTTCTCAAGATTGGCATGTAAATTTTGTTTTCTTAGAACTTCCAATACTTGTCTTATATGTTCAACATGCTCTTTCATGGATTTGCTATAGATCAAGATGTCATCAAAGTACACTACAACAAATCTATTAATGAATGCTCTTAAAACATGGTTCATTAGCCTCATGAAAGTACTAGGGGCATTGGTCAACCCAAAAGGCATAACTAACCACTCATACAATCCAAATTTTGTTTTAAAAGCGGTCTTCCATTCATCACCAAGTTTAACTCTAATTTGGTGGTATCCACTTTTTAAATCGATTTTAGAGAAAATATTAGAACCACTAAGTTCATCTAGTATATCATCAAGCCTAGGGATAGGATGACGATATTTAACAGTTATGTTATTATTGGCTCGACAATCTATGCACACTCTCCACGTTCCATCTTTTTTAGGTACTAAAATTACGGAAACAGCACAAGGACTTAAGCTTTCTCGAACATACCCTTTCTCAAGTAGTCCTTGAACTTGATTTTGGATTTCCTTTGTTTCCTCCGGATTGACGCGGTATGGAGGACGGTTTGGAAGTGAGGCTCCTGGAATGAGATCGATTTGATGCTCAATGTCTCTAATGGGAGGAAGTCCTGTAGGTATCTCTTAAGGAAACACATCTTGATAATCCTGCAAAACTAGGAAGATTGAGACAACACTAGGAAGATTGGTGAGATCGTTAGTCGTAATCAAAGTATCCTTGTAGATGAGAACAACATACATGACTTCAGAATTATTTCTCATCTCCCTGATACCCAGTTTATTAGTGATCATGACTAACTTCTTGTCTTCCTTATCTTTTCTTCCTTTCAAATTAATTTTGTCATCTCCCCATTTCCCAATTTTGCTTCCACTTTCTTTTGCATGTTTTGAGTAAGAATTTGATTAGGAGTCATGGGAAACAGTTTCATATTTCTTTCTCCTATTTTAAACATGTAGGTATTGGCTCTTCCATCATGTGTGACATATCTATCATAGAACCAAGGCCTTCCCAAAAGTATATGGCATACAGTCATAGGTACAACATCACAAGTAATGATTTCAACATAATCTTTAATTTTAAATGTGACATTAACCATGTGTTGTATTTTGACACTGCCAAAATCACTAAGCCATTGAATATTGTATGTATGGGGATGCTTGATCAATTTCAATCCAAGTTTATCACACATTTCTTTGCTAGCAAGGTTATGACAACTACCTCCATAAATAATTAACTTGATTACCTTGTCATTTACCTTAGCTTGTGTTTGAAAGAGATTGGATCTTTGTGGATGCTCATCTTCTTTTTGTTGCACGCTAAGGACTTTAGTGACAACAAGCGCACTTCCGGTCTCAGAGGTACAACCGGCATAGTCTTGCCTTTCTTCTTGAGCATCTCCAACTCTTTCCTCATTTGCAGTGGGTTCTGCCTCTTCTTCATCTCCTGAGATGTATTCTCCATCTTTATTGATCAAGATGACTCTGTTATTGGGACATTCTCTTGAGATATGTCCACGTCCTTGACATTTGAAGCATATGATCTCTCTTGACCGAGTAGTGGATCCACTTGATGAAGTTGTGGAGGTTGTGGGCTTTTCCTTACTTGGAAAAGTTACTGATTTCGCCACAGAAGAGGGACTAGTGTTAGAAGCAAATGAATTACTAGATGAAGGTGTACCTCTACCCAAACCAAAATGAGCTTTGGGTGTATATGATGGGGCCTTCAAGCTAAATGATGGTGTCAATTTTGACTTGGCATATTTAGCATCTTCTTGCAGTTGTCGTTCGGCCTTTTCTGCTTGGTGTACCAACTCAACCATGGTGTGGTAGGGCTGGTAAACCACAATGCATTTTATATCATGGCGAAGACCATGCAAGAAGCGAGACAGAGTTTGCTCTTCGTCTTCTCGAACACTTGCTCGAATCATGGCTTGTTCCATGTCTTTATAGTATTCCTCTACGGTACTAGGACCTTGTGTCAAAGCTTGTAGTTTGTCAAATAAATTACGTTTATAATGTAGAGGCACAAACCTTGTTTTCATCTCTTTCTTCATTTCGGCTCATGTGGAGATTGGTGGTTCGCCATATTCTCCTCTTTGATTTTGTACTCGCTCCCACCAAATAAGAGCATAGCCATCAAATTCCAAGGCGGCCATTGCAAGCTTCTTTTCCTCCCAATAGTTGTGCATCCGGAAGATCTTATCTACCTTTAATTCCCATGTTAACTAAGCATCGGGATCAGAATTACCTTCAAACCTGGGAATGGTAAATTTGAGTCTGCCGAATTTCTCTTCTTGATGATGATCATCATAGCGTCTTTGTTGGTAGACATCATTGTGGTAGATGTGGAAAGGGGCAGCAGGGTTGTTTTCTCGACCGGTTGGAGGAGGTTGTGCTGAAGAAGCAGCAGCTCGTTGTCTTCGGGACTGAGCTTCCCGTGCTAGTCGTGCCGCAACTTCTTCGTCGGTCTCATCTAGTTCCTCCTCACCATGAACACTAGGTTCACCTCGTGTGCTATGGTGAAATTCCGCCAATGCTTGCGCAATTCCGATCCTACCTCTATGAGAATATCTTTCC
The DNA here is from genome assembly GCA_019208055.1 of Stipa capillata. Lineage (NCBI taxonomy): Eukaryota > Viridiplantae > Streptophyta > Magnoliopsida > Poales > Poaceae > Stipa > Stipa capillata. The sequence goes on along the minus strand of JAGXJF010003671.1, from coordinate 308,116 downwards.
GAAGAATGCTCATGTTTTCATTCAGTTGTTCATTGAAGTCTTTTGTGAGCTTCTCAAGGTCGGTTCGAGTGACAAAAGCGGGGTTTTCTTCAGCTCCTGTCATGGTTAGCTCAAAGCGAAGAAAAATAGCACAAATAATTTATTTGGATGTGGATTCACTCAAACCCTACCCTTTGCTTACTGAAGTTCTTATGAAGGTTTCTTTGATTGAAGAACAACGTGTACTCCAGAAGTAGTACACGGGTGAAAGTGATGAATCGAGTGAATCAAGGCCCAAGTGCTATAATAAGACAATGGCTATTTTGCTGGAGCTTGGAAGGTTAGTGTATTACCTATGCAATTGAAATTCTAGGTATTGTTTCGATAAATGATAATCCACACTAGAAATTCAATACTTAGTTGCGATCACAAAATATTAGGGAAAGATCGAAGCAAATCACGCCAAAGATGATATGACTTAATGCAATCGAAGAAAAGAGCTATAACACTAGATATAAGTGAAGAATGAAATAGCTCGTGTTGCACAAGTTGGAAAGAAAATAGCTTGATTGCACTTCTTATTGGGCTATGGATTTGCACATGAGATCACGAGTTATGCCTAGCTCGTGATATGGAAGTAATTGCCCAAAAGATACTGACCAAGGCTCTTCTTTCTTTTCTCTTTTCTCTCTTTTGATTGATACTGATTTTTCCTTTCCTTCTTTTTCTTTTCTCTTCTTTCTTTTGTACCAAGGCCAAATTTTACAACAAGGGCTTAGCAAGAAAAAGTAACTCTTAATTTGAGTTCTAGGAGTGATATCAAATGTGCAAAGCCCAAGCAATTTTTGTAAGCTAGCCTTTGGTTACTCAAGGATTCAAAGGATTGGAGTGAAGGATACATTTTTGTGATCAGTAGTAAGCAAGATTTTAATGGATTAAAACTTAGCAAAACTCACTGAAATTTTCAATTGAAACTACGGGTTTGAAGAACAATATTTTTTGTGTGGCTTTTTCTAGATAGGAAGAAAAACACAAAGTAAAGATACAAATCCTACTGTGTTAACCTTGAGCTCTGATACCAGATGATGTGAATCACCGAGAGGTTGCCCGATCTTCACGACGTAGGATCCGGGGATAACTAGCCTATGAAGCCTGATGAACGGCATAGCCAACCACCGTCTTGATTACGGAAGCCTGCAGCACTCGATTCAACCAACCACACACTTCGGCCCTTTGTTACTCACTGTCGTGGAGCAACATGTTCAAATAATCACGAAGTAATCACAAGAACAACGGAGTAGCAACTTAGAATAACACCCAATCCCTTTTGAGGTGGAAATGGCTCACTCTCTAGAGGAATAAGTGTTCTCTTTATTTCTGAATTTCTTCGCTCCTTTTTACATAGGAAGCAACCTCATATATATAGAGGTTGATGACTTAAGGCTTAAGCTAACAACAACCAAAATATCAACTAGTAGCTATAGTACATCGGCTGCTACAGTGCATGTGCTACAGTACAGTAGTTGGTTTGGAACAGTAAAAAAGAACCTAAATATCTGAGTACAGACAGAAAAGTCGGTGACTCCGGGTTTGGAAGTCGGAAGCTCCGGGATTGCCTTCTGTACTCGGAAGCTGCTTCGTCTAGGAAACTCAGTGTCTCTGGTTTTGGAAGTCGGAAGCTCCGGGATTGCCTTCTATACTCAGACGCTGCTTCGTCTGGGAAACTCGGTGTCTCCGGTTTTGGAAGTCGGAAGCTCCGAGATTGCCTTCTGTACTCGGACGTTGCTTCATCTGGGAAACTCGGTGTCTCTGGTTTTGGAAGTCGGAGGCTCCGGGTTTGGCTTCTGTCTTGAGGATTCAAGTCGGAGGTTGAAGACTTTAAGGTTTTAAGAGGAAAGTCAGTACCTTCGAGTTTTGGAAGTCGGAGGCTCCGACTTAGTCTTCTGGACTTTGGCATCAGTGAGTGTCGGGAGGATTTCTGGATGCTCCGAGATCAGCTTCTGATCTTGTCTGAAGATCTTCTCGGGTGCTCTGGCCTGAGTTCGGAGGCTCCGGGATAGATGTTAGAGACTCCGTCATTTCCTGGAAACCTCTGAAATGCTTGTTTTGAACATGCTCCAAGTCCTTACCCTCAAACCTAAGTATGCAACTGATCAAAGCATTATGTAGCACACCTTTCAAGCTCAAATCAAGTGGGTATTTATTAAGGAATAGATTCACCTGTTGAGCGATTTGTCGAGTTCTTGCCTTGTCATGGGTCCTTGTTGAGCTTGGGATATTGGAATGTCAATTGATGAGGATGAGCTAGGGCCATTCTCATCACTTAATGAAATGATTTAATCCATTCAGATTTGAAAGACTCCGTGTGTTATGTTGTACTCCCTCTATCTCAGAATGTAAGGCATATTTTGTTTTGTTAAGACGAGACTTTGACTAACAGTCACTCTATTAATATGTGGTTTATGTGATACAAAGTCACAATCATATATAAGTACTTTTAAATACGAATCTAATGACATTAATTTTATGTTACATAAACCACATATTAATAGAGTAATTCTTGGTCAAAGTCTTGTCTTAACCAAACAAAATGTACCTTACATTTTGGGATGAAGGGAGTACTATTATTGTCTATCGATACACTTGTTGAACTAGTATTAATTTGATTGTTGGTTAATTTTTTTGTTAAAATGCTAGATATTGATGCATTTTGGACATGTATGGTTGGTTGTTCTATGAGAGAACATGTGCGTACTATATGAATTTTAGTTTTGATGTGATATCCGACAAAATATTCGTCACCGTACCGAATTCGATTGGTATCCGTATCGTATTCGTGGCCGACATTATCCGTGTTCGTATTCGTATCCGAAATGCCGTATCCGAAAAAATATGAAAACTAATATGGTTTAAGCAATATCTGACCGTATCCGCTTCGATTGCACCCTTAACACTGATTATAGTCCAAACTCCCAGGTTGCCCTTGAACATACATCATTATATATTGATAATTCCTGAGCATACACGCACATATCAGCTACTTGAACCAAAATATGAATGATTTAAAACTATAAGCATTGTATAAAAGCAACAAAACCATCCTAACAACCATCTAACATCCACTTAAAATTGCAAGTACTGGACAATAGCACCAAAATCATCCTCACAACTAGTTGTGATCCATGTAGCAATGAACCAATAATATATCATCTAAAAGGAACAATACTAATGTCATGCTGAAACTAAAGCATTGCAGCATATGATCTATTTCACTTCTTTGCTTTCTTTGATGCCTGGACCTTCTTTGCTGCTTGAGCTACCTCCTTCTTTGCTACTTGAGCTACTTCCTTCTTCACCTGTGCAGCCTACTTCTTGGAGGTTGCAGCTTCCCTCTTGGCTGCAATAGCCACCTTCTTGGCTTCAATAGTGGCAGCCCTTTTGATTGCTTGGGATTCTGAAGCCGTCGTGCTCACCTTTGTAGTCCAGTTCCTTGTAGTAGTAGTGATTTGAGGTGGTCTTTGAATTTGAACACTAGACTTTATGAAGCTATATTTAGGCAAAGGGCCATACTATGTTTTTTCTTTGCCATTTCTCTCTACAAAGAAAGCAAATTCACAATTAAGAGTACATGGAGCCACAAATATGTAATCTAGTGCCTTGTCATGGTAATTCAAGTACCTCAAGAAGGAACTGAGCTATCAACCCTGGTGCACAATGTTGTACCTGATCCAAGTCTTGACCAGTGCATGGCAAGTTCATATCCTACATCACAATATTGTTTATGTCATGAAACACTTAAACATTGTGTATAAGATATGTTATATTAAAAAAAGAGATACTAACAAAGGTAATAATAGGCTCATCATCTTCAGGTTCCTCAGATGGATATGCCCTTATCTTCTTTCTAACCTGCTTCTTTGGCCTTCTTCCTACCATTTTTTCTACAGAAGAACTAGCATTGTGCTTAGAAGACCCACAATAACTGCGGTGCATCACTAGACCATGCTCGGACATCTTTTATCCTTTTGCTGTTTTCACCTCATGTGGTTGCTCCCTTCTAATTTTAGGTGGCCTCCCTACCTTCTTGTCATATTGAGGTGGTGCAACATGTGGGTCATTCATCTTCTCCCAGCTCTTCTTGTCATTGCATGGCATTATATTGTGGGCATAAGCACAACAAAAGGTCTCAATAGAATAGCAAGAGCTGACCATTTCTTCAAGTCCAATCCTCTCATGCCTTAAGCATGCAATGGCATGACACCAAGGGATTCCTATGAGATCCCAACTTCTACAAGTAGAGTTGTTCATACCCAAGTCCACAATGTATTGAGTACCCTTGTCTTGCACATCAAAAATTCTCATACCAGTTGGTATTATATAATAGGTATTTGCAAACTCTGCATTCTTCTTGACCTTCTTCCTTATCTTGGGACAAATTCCACCTCGCCAGTGCTCTATCTCCTTCTCTTTGTTGTATATCCTTGTCGCTATTTGGCTTTTAATTTTCTAAATCATACTCATAATAGGCATTCAATATGTACCTAAATTTCACACAAGGCATATCACTTCCTAAGAATGGATAGAAAGCAAGTGAATGCACATGAGATGGCACTTGTTGAAAACCCCCACAACTGTTGTTTAGTAAGACGTCACATTTAGGGAAGTCACTAAAGAAGGCCCTAACCCAGGTGTTAGGAGGTAGCTCCTCTAAGTATTCATATGCATCTTTATTGATTTTCTTCATCTCCACCATGTTTTCATTCCATTCTATCACAAAGGTAAACCTTGCAATCTTCCACAACTGGTTTTCCAGTCCCTCACCCTTGTAGCACACTTGGAAGTTGGAGTATAAATGTCTGACACAAAATATGTGCTCTAAATCAGGGAGTAGTTCCCTAACTGCTTTTATTAGTCCCTGAAACACATATATAGCTAAAATTAGTAAATGCATAAAGAAGGTTAAATAATTGAACAATTGCAGAAAAATTTACCTTTTACTTGTATGACATGATGGTCTAAGGTGATGTATTCACTATACCCAAGTCAAGCTTCAAAATTCACAAAAACCACCTCCAAGTGCTTGTGCATTCAACCTCTACAATAGTCATGGCCACTAGATAGATGCAGCTATTGGGATCTATCCCAACAGTAGTAAGGAGTTGACCTCCAAATTTGGTCTTGATGTGGCATCAATCCACACATATGATAGGTCTGCAGCTAGCTAAGAAACCTGCATTGGTCAAATGACACATAACAGGTGTTAACAATCCCATATCTGTATGCAAAGTGAGGTAAAAAGTGCTACCAGGGTTAGTTTTCCTCAATTCATGTACATAATCCCATAGCTGGTTGTACTGGGCAATTACATCTCCATATATGGCTTCTAATGCAAATCTGCTTGCTTTCCCAAGCTTGCCGTTCTTTTTAGGTGTCATATTCTAGTCTTTTTGCACAATTCTTGCAAAATTCCTCAAAGTCATCTTGTTATCAATTCTAAAATGTTCAATTTACTTCCAAGGTAAACCAGGCTGTAAATGCCCTCAGCTCCCACTCCTTCTTGCAAGTATGCTCAGGCATAAATCTCTTCACCATTGTACACTTTGAGCAACAAGTTCCATGGACAACCAATAGCACATACTGCCCCTATTCTTTTCTTGTCATTCCTTGGCATGGTTATGTTGACTCTATTCTTACAGCTATACTCATGTATTGCCTGCCTAAGCATCTCCGCTGATGAGAACACCATGCCAACTTTAAAGTCCGGGTTGACCATGTCTATGTTAGTCCTAAAAGACATGAACTTGAATTGTTGCTCATCATCTGAATCAGGCAAAAGCAAACCTTCTTCCTCATCCGACTGAATCTCTGTTCTAGGGACATACTTCCCTCCTCGTTAGCCACCAAATCATCAATATGATGTTCATATAGATCCTCATCCCCATCTTCAATTTCATTTTTAGAGTCCACAATTTCTGGCTCAAAGTTCTCATCTTCAATGTCACTGTCGCTATCTGAATTCTGCTCAACATCTGGACCCTTACTTGTGCTTTGCATATCACAATAAAAGTTAGAAAGCTTCTCATCCTTACTCCTTTCAACATCGCTAATCTTGCGAGGACTCATAACCTTGGGCAAATCTACAACTGGGAAAACAACAATGTCATCCCAATCTACCCCATCCATGCTCTTATCATGGTCAAGGTAAATCACTATGTTGTGTGCCCAAAATCTGACATGGCTACCATGCTATTTGCATCAACATTGTTCTTCAACACTCATAGCCCATCATTTTTAATGGTCTTCCTAGGCAAACACCAGTACATTGTTGGTCTATCACTCGTCTCTTATCCCAACTGTTTTACAAAATCCTCAAGCCACAAGATGGACCATCGACTCATAAAAATCAAACCAGTCATGCTTCCCATCTATATATGCCCAATTCTGTCCGTGCCCAACAAAAAACTGTGGCGTACCCAGTTTTTAAGCCGGATACTCCCTTGTGATTACTGTACCGGTCTCTGGATCAGTAGCCGATACACACAAGTTAACCTGTATATCATTGTCATACATTCATATATAAGTAAATGGACCGTGAAGGTCGATTGTCTGATACCTGTAGCCCAACGGCTATAAATTGCAGCGGAAATCAAGCGGTAAGGGAGCCCATCAATATGCCATACCCGACAGGCAACTGACTGGGGTTATGCCCTAACTTTCGCGATCGTAGACGTATCTTTGGAATTGATATCTCCTTCGTCTGGCCAAATCAACAAGCCAGGTGAGTACATTGAATGTACTCGCAAGCTATTTCCCATAGGAGAATTATACGGCATTATTTCATGCAGTGTGTGATTCAAGGAATAGCTCTATCCTAAGTTGCTGTTGTGCGGAAATGTAAGTTTTCAATTTAAATACAAGAATAATAGATTCCAAAGCAGTTTTGCAAATCAGAGCAATTCAAAGCAGTAAACCTTCTCTTGAGGTAGACCCAACTACCTCCTTTCCCATCTCAAGTGATAGCTCAGTCCATACTACCCCGGGCAGTATGACTAGCTTCCTTATTTCATTGCTCAGCTCGTACTATCCCAGATAGTACAGCTGGCCTCCTCAACGCAGTGCTCAGCCCGTGCTATCCCGGATAGCACGGCTAGCCTCCGCTTAACTCAATGCTTACCCCGTACTATCCCGAATAGTACGGCTAGCCTCCTTCTCCTGTAATTCCTTGCTACCAGCCGTGTAGCGTAAATTACACCCTGTGGACACATCATGCCCACGCCCTTAATCCCTTTCCCAAGCTTTCGCAAACAAAACTTAGTCTAACCAATGTGTGGCCTTGCCAGTTCATGTTCATGACCGAGGACGTGGTTATTCGAATAGTTTTTAACATTCTGCAGAGATTGTACGGCTTTACCTACAAGATGTAAGTCCCCCTTGTTGCCATGGCCAAATGAGCACTCTTCACAAGGAGTGCCGGCAGGGTTATTACAACGAGACCTTTACCCGCTTCCATACCAGAGCTGGACCTGCTAGGTGGTAACCCAACTTTTACGTCTCTGACCAAAAATGGGACTCCCTACCTTTGTGTCGCATCCACCCCAACCGCCCAGCGGTGGTGGATCTTTAGGACTTTAACCACCTAGTCACATACTTCCTACTTCCCACGGGTCCATACTCTAATACTTGCCGGGGTACCAAGCCAAGTCCTTCCCATAAAGGACATGTGGACGTACGGTGAGGAACTGGTTTAGCGGCACTTAGACTCAGTCCTTAACTGATTCGAGCAAGACTCCATTTCACGATCCATGTTCGTCCCGGATGACCATGCCACCATCAGGTACTCTACAGCCCCAGGCTGCCCTTAGCATTCACACCCGAATCAAAATCATCTCCAGTTTTATTTGGGTTTTGACAAACATTTCTTTCAAATGCTACCGCGGATAGCACATGCTATCTGAGGTGTTGGATCGATGGCTTCCCGACAGAGGGGGTGAATGTCGGAAACAAATTTTTCTTCAAATTCAAATACAGATAGCAATTGAGATACTACTGTAAATGACAAAGAAGATGCAGTAGAAAAATCCTAAAAAGTCCTTAATGATGTGGAGCTCGTCGTTAGCTTCAAAACGAGTCTAAGATCACTGAAAACGGAGTCCGGATGCAAAAGTTATGGCCAAAACAGTGCGTGCAACGCAACTAGATTTTGGCTACCCGGACATTCCGGACTAGAATGTCCGGATACTCCGGATGTACATTTCAAAACTCGATTCCTCTCGGGATGATGTCTGGAGACTCCAGGGTTGAGCCCAGACACTCCAGATGTGTATTTTCAAGCACTCAAATTACACATCCGGACATTCCGGATATTCTTGTCCGGAATCTCCGGGTGTAGTCCAGAACTTCAAAAACCCTGTTTTCGTTGGAACTTTTGCCCCCGTTTAAAATCCGTCCAACCAAAAGAAATGAAACTTTGCAGATGAGTTTAGGGATGACTTGTGACTTTGAATCAAGTGATGATCATCATAGAAACGTCCCAAGGTATGACCTTTATCATGATCTTCCTAGAACACCTCAAAAGTTGGACGAAAACGAAATCTTTAATTTCTTGTTGCTCGTGAGGATTCTTGATATGAAATCAATAGAGTAACCTCTCACATATCACAGCAACCTAATCCATCCCTCCAATCACAAAACCAAAACCTCTTCGTGACTTAATTACAAAACCCCATTACTTGCCTTTCTCTTCAAGAAAATTTGAAATTAAGAGAGAAAAGGGTTTGATCCTTGGATATGCTTGGATGGGATCAGTCTAGAGATAATCTCCCCATCACTTACTTGCCATACCACGAATCAAACCACAAAGAAGGCAAGAAAACAAAAATCAAAAAGATTCAAAGAGTGAATGACTCAAGAACACATAAGGATTGAGGAAATCTTTTTGTATTGAATTTTCGTGGGTTTTCTTTGGAGTTTACAAGCCTCTCATCTAGGCAAAGCCCTTCACAAAGTGCAGCTCTCACAAGCTAATCAAAAGGGTTAAGGGTTAAGAAACCCTCTCCCACCTATTTATAATGGAGGGGGCATCCCCCTCTCCACTTGGGCCTCAAAGCCTACTTAGATGGTATGGGCACTTAGCACGCATCACAAAGCGTCTAAGTGACCCATCCACCATCTATCCTTTCCTTCCACCCTAAGCATCTAACTCTAAACCGCTTCCCGGCCTCTGCCGCAGTTTCTTGGTTATGCTTCGGTGGATTCCGCGTTTTTACTAAAACGCCCTCGCACTGACTTGGTCCTCACGTCTCGTCTCCACCCGCTTTCTTGTCGTCCGCGTACATGCTTTTAAGCCACACGATGTCGTCGCCACCTCCTTGACCGCATCTCAGCCCTCCAGGCTATCATGCCGGTCCATATGGCTGAACCATCGTCGCACCCAACTCGTACTTGCACACAATAGACCAAGCAAAGCGTTGCGAGCACAAGTTTTCCACTTGACCCAAGTCAGCCAAGAAAAATCCTTCAAACACTCAATTTTTTCTTGAGACAAATTGAGAAACTCAATCGTATCAATCAACACAACAAGTAATTCAAACCTCGAATTCATGCAACCAAAAGAATCAACTCCACAGTTGGTGGCAAAATATTCATCACAAATACTGTCAAGTCCTCACATGACTCACAATCTCCCCCTTGATGAATATGTTGCCAACATCTCTCAATCAATCAAATTGGACTTGGTTTAAAGATCTAAAAGCAATCAAGTTGCAAGAATTCACACTTGGCCAAAAGAAAGAGAAGGTAAACATCGGGCCAAGTGAATGTGAACAAGAGTAAGAGCCAAACTGTGAGTGAAGGCTTAACATATGCGATGAAACTCCCCCTCACTCCTACAACAAATGCATTTATGATCTACTCCAAATCAAACTCTCAAAAATGCACACACATGCCAACACATGCCAAGGTATGATTGATTCACTATTTCTCCCCCTTTGGCACTATAGTCATCAAGAATAAGCATGTATGCATTGAATGGAATTGAATTTTTGATTTTTAGTTTTAGCGAGCTTTGAAGATTATCCAAAATGAGACATAGCAAATGCTAATATGCCAGATATGTGCTCAGCACACCATAAAAAGACATGTAGATCAAGAAGAGCAGCTAGCATATCAAGTTCTTAGCATATTAAAGAGTTCACTAGTGATGAGTTCCAGACTAGGTAGTCACAATTGCAATGACTCTAACATGAGTGAAGTATGACAACCTAACGCTAAGCCATGACTAGAAGGACAACTGATCAAGATTAAGACCAAAATATTCTACCACATGTTGAGTTAAGCCATCACATGATTAAATGGATTAGTCACAACCAAAATACAACCCCATGCCCGAGGAAGTATCTTGAGTGATTCATCCTGACTTTTTCACATTGAGTCCACATGATTATTTGGATTAGCCACAACCAAAGTACTACCTCCTGCACGAGCAAGCACCTTGGATGATTCATCCCTATTTTAGCAGTTTTAGCATATGATAGATTTCAAGCATGTAGAGCAAAAGCTAGTGACTTTCGATGACAATAAGCATTCTCCGACCCGAGCCACAAAAGCCTAGGCATGTTAAGTCACTAGCAACCCTAATCAAGATTACCATGAAGTCCTATCTTTGACCAGTCAGAACAGAGATCATAGTTGCAATACTAGAGACATGAGCAGATTCAAAAGCAAAGGATTTTCTAGCAAGCAACTCATCAATAGATCAAAGATTTTAAGTTTAAGTTGTTATCCAATTAAGCTAGCATCGCAGATTCTTGATTACACATGTCAAAACATGGTGAAATAAGCTAGACATCCAAAACATGGCATATAGCAAACTCTTTTGATCATTGTCTCATCAAGGGTAATAGACAAAGCTCGTAAAAATGTAAAGGGCACATGATATATCACAAATGATGCAAAATGCACTATGTTACACTATGACACAATGAGAAGACTCCCCCTCAAACCAGCCCATGGGGATGAACAATCCCTAATTCCCCTCTAAGTGCACAGAACCGTGTGGGATCTAAAGGCTTGGTAAAGATATCCGCGAGCTGATTTTCAGAATCAATAAACTTAAGCACTACATCACCCTTCTCAACATGGTCTCTAAGGAAATGAAACCGCACATCTATATACTTAGTCCTAGAATGCTGCACTGGGTTCTTAGCAATGTTAATAGCACTAGTATTATCACAGAAAAGTGGAACACAATCAAAAGACAACCCAAAATCCCGCAAAGTCTGAATCAGAAAAACCCCGAATCCCTAGAACAGAAGAGCATGAATACCAAAGTCCAAACTCCAGGGATGATCGAAGATACCTCATGATGCGCTTCACAGCTTGCCGGTGGGAGTCTCTCAGCGAGGCTTGAAACCTCGCACACAGGCAAACAGCGAACTGGATGTCCGGTCTTGTCGCCGTCAAGTAGAGGAGGGAGCCGATCATGCTCCTGAACTCCTTCTGGTCCACCGCCTCTTCTTCTTCATCAGGACCAAGTGTCGTTGCAGTAGACATCAGGGTATTGATTGGCTTGGCATCGCTCATCCCGAACTTCTTCAATAGTCCTTGGTGTACTTGGCCTGATGGACAAAGGTGCCCTCCTTCGTCTGCTTAATTTGTAACCCCAAGAAGTATTGGAGCTCACCCATCATGGACATATCAAATTTCCCGCTCATCATCTCAGAAAACTTGGACACAAGAGCATTAGAGGAGCCACCAAAGATTATGTCATCCACATAGATTTGCACTATCAGAAGGTCATTGCCACGTCTAAGAAGAAACAAGGTTTTTTCTACCCTTCTCATTTTAAAACCATTTTAAATCAAAAAGCTCTTAAGTCTATCATACCAAGCTCTAGGAGCTTGCTTAAGACCATAGAGAGCCTTGGACAGTTTGAACACATGGTTAGGGTATTTAGGGTTCTCAAATCCTGGAGGTTGTTTAACATAGACTTCTTCTTCAATGAAACCATTAAGAAATGCACTTTTCACATCCATTTGATAAAGTTTGAACTTCTTAGAAGCTGAAAACGTAAGCAAAATGCGTATAGCCTCCAAGCGAGCTACCGGTGCAAAAGTCTCATCAAAATCAAAACCCTCAATTTGACTAAACCCTTGGGCTACAAGTCTAGCCTTGTTGCGAACAACAATGCCATCCTCACTTTGCTTGTTCTTAAACACCCACTTGGTTCCAATGATATTGTGACCCAGTGGAGGCTCTACAAGCGTCCAAACCTTATTTCTCTCAAAATTTTCTAACTCTTCATGCATGGCATTGACCCAATTATCATCAGAAAGTGCATGACATATATCTTTGAGCTCAAAAGATGCAACAAAAGCTGAATGCGCAAGTTCTGAGGAAGGAATGGACCTGGAGTGAGTTACACGCTCAGAGATGTTGCCGATGATCTGCTCTGGAGAATGATCCTTCTAGAGGCGTTGTGGACCCATGTGATCTTCTAGAATTCGAGTGGAAGTAGCCTCGGCAGCCTCTATCTCAGCTGTCGAAGAGGTAGGAAGCTGAGCTTCCGATGAAGAAGGTGCCACCACCGATGAAGAAGTCGTTGGTGCTAGACCCTCAGCTACTGTAGAAGAGGTCACTGGAAGACCAGCAGCTGCCGCCTGAGAAGTGGGGGCATGGCCCACGCCACTCTCAAAGTCATCTTCATCCTGGAAGATCGACTCGGATTCCTGTGAAACACCTGAAAGCTCGGGTCTAGCAAAGCTAGCCTCATCAAAAGTCACATCACAGGACTCCACAATGGTGTTAGTCTCAAGATTAAGCACTCGGTATCCTTTCGAATGTCTAGGGTATCCAAGCATGATACCATCAGAAGTGCGCGACTCGAACTTGTCGAGAAGTCCCTTCTTCAGGATAAAACATTTACAACCAAAAACCTTAAGATGAGACACATTTGACTTCTTCCCAAACATAAGCTCATAAGATGTCACGTGCAGAGAGGAGCGCAGAAAAACTCAATTTGACACATAGCAAGCGGTGTTGACGGCCTCGGCCCAATACCGTTGCGATGTGCCATACTCGTCAAGCATCGTTCTTGCCATCTCAACTAAAGTCTTATTCTTCCTCTCCACAACACCATTCTACTGAGGAGTGCGAGGAGTGGAAAATTGGTGCTCAACACCACGATCAGCAAGAAAATCTGTGAAAGAAACATTCTTGAACTCTAACCCATTATCACTGTGAATTCCCTTCAAAGAACCAGGAAAGAGATTCAAGAGCCTCAAAGCCAAATCTCGAAAGAACTCAAATGCTTCAGATTTATGCTCCATGAAAAACACCCACGAAAACCGAGAATAGTCATCAACTATGACAAGAACATACCACTTCCCTCCTGCCGATCGGACCCTAGCTAGACCTACAGTGTCCATGTGCAAAAACTGAGCTGGTCCGTCAGTCTTCACCTGATTGACAGGTGGATGGGGAGCAGCAACTTGTTTACCATGCCGACATGGGGTGCAAATCAAATCCTTGACCGGTTTGAGTTTGGGCAAGCCTCTCAGAAGCTCAAGACTGCCAACTCTAGTCAAGTGATCAAAACCAACATGCCCCAAACGCCGGTGCCAAAGTTGGAAAACTGAAGAGCCAGTGGCAAGAAAGCATCTAGACTCAGAAGAACTGAAATCAGCAGCAAAGACTCTACCAGGGCGAGAAATACCAAAAACAAGTGCACCCAAAGAGTAAAGAACGCGACATCCATTTTTCTTAAAATACACCTCATAATCATCATCAATAAGCTGTGAAACAGAAATGAGGTTGTATTTCAGTTTACTCACAAGGGCAACATCTTTGAGGATGTTGTTGTTGTTGACTCGCACTGCGCCCTTGTGTGTCACACATCCACGGGAGTCGTCTCCAAAAGTGATGTACTCATCACCGGACGTCTTGTTGAGGGAGGTGAACCATTTTGAGCTTCCGGTCATGTGACGTGAACATCCGGAATCAACGAGCCATATGTTCACCAACCCTCGCCGGCCAAGCTACACAAACGACCGAAAACGAGTGGACTCAGTACTGGGGTTAGTAAGCAAAGATTTTCGAATCCAGTACTGAGTCACTCGCTGAACAGGCACAGAAGATCGTGAGTGATTAGCATGCAATGCAACAACTTGAGCAACTCTATGACCCTGACCTAGAACGCGCCGCAGAGGAATGTCACGCACGGGAGCACGTGAACCACCTCCAAGAGGACGGCGTGAAGACCCTAAATGACTTAAACCCTGTCGCCTGCTAGAGCCACCAGAAACCTCAACATGTTGAGGCCTCGTGTGTGTCTTAGGAGTACTCAACGCATTGTTGCGTCGTTGAATACCCCTAAGAGCTCGAACACGGTCACGAGGCTCCTCCTTGAGACGTCGAAAGCAGAACTCAACTAGGTGACCATCCTTATGACAATGAGTACATTGATGTTTTACCCTATGCGAGGTAGCACCAACTGAAGCTGAAGCACTCTTGTCCTTAAGAGGTGAACCGAGATAGCCACCTGACTTGAACACTGTTCCCCTCTCCCCCTGAGCTATTGCAATCAAACCTCTACCAAGAGAACCAATGGGATGAGGAGGATGATTCTTATTTTCTTCTACATGATTAAAACCTAGACCTTTGCCTGAGCTAACTCTAAACTTGTCTAAGATCATGTCAAGTTCTTTTCTACCCCAAGAAAATCTCTCCAAAGTTTTCTTGAGGTAATCAACTTCCCTAAGCAAAGGAGCACATGTAAGACAAGCTCCTGAGGCTGACACTCTAACAGCTTTCTCATATTATTTTTTGTATGCTCCTAGTTCAAGTTTTATAGACTCACAAGACACACAAGCAATGCTACATGTTTCAGCTACTGTTTTCTTAAATCTCTCTAAATACAGCATGCATAGCAGAAACATCATTCTCAAGCTCATGGCAAAATGTGCAAGTAGAGGAAATAGCATGAGAAGTATCAACAGGTAGCTTAGAAGCAGTAGCATTAGCCAAAGTGAGTTTTCTGTAAAGTTCAGAAATGTGTCTTCCTAGGTCCTGATTTTCTTCAACTAGTTTAGAGCATTTATCACATACTGGTCTTCTCATTTCAAGCACAGATTGATTCAATTCTTTATTTCTACCTTCCAAATACTTGCATCTTAAACATGGGAAAGATTCTTGAGTGCTCTTAGAACTAATACTAGCAAGTTAATTCTTAGCATTTTTGAGTTCCTTAGCATGAAATGAGTGAACAATGCAACCAGCAAGATAAATAGTTTTAAGTTTGGCTAGATTGTCCTTATAGACCATAAGCTCTTGGATGACAAGTATATGCAATATAAAACCTAGAGCAAAGCACAATTTTATCTCATTCAATTCATTTAGAGGTGCTAAGCTAGAGGACATCCTAGAGATCCACAAGAAGGCAAACTATCATGTGAAGATTTGAGCATATCAATCTCTTTCCTAAGAGAGTCTAAGTTATCATCCTTAGAGACATAAAAGGAGCAAGGACACGACTTAAGTTTATCAATTTTAATCATGGATGACTTAAGCAATTCACTTACACTAGCATGAGCATCTTTAGCTTCAAGAAATTCTTTGTGTAAAACATCACAACTAGCACACTCATCATCACTACTTTTCAGTTTAGCAATTTCTAGTGTAAGAGAATTAACTTTCTTAGTCAGATCTTTAGATTTCTTGATTGAAGCCAACAAGGCATCATTTTGCACATTAAACATATCAAGCAGTTTGTCATGCCTAACACTGAACTCATCGAAGGTGCAACTTACATCGCTTTCAAGATCTTCGTCGTCGCTCTCTTCTTCGGATCTCGCCATGAAGCACATGCCGGTGAAGCCATGTTCTACCTTCTTCTTTCCTTTTTTCTTGTGCCTGGGTGGCTTCGGTTCATCCTCGCTTGAGGAAGAGGAAGATGAAGAAGAGTTGGAGCTGTTGTCGCTATCTCCAAAGGCGGCGAGAGCTCGACGAAGATTCTTCTCCGCCTCACGCATCTTGGGCCTTGTTCCAAAGTTGTTCCTTCTCTTATCCTAAAATTTAGAAGCAAACTTGTTTGTCTCTTTAGGATTAGGACACTCAGATCGAATGTGGCCTTTCTCACCACATCCATAGCAAGTGATGTCCGAGGATTTCCTTCTCCTATTTCTCACATTCTTATATGCTCTAGAGAAGCGTTTTGCAAATAACGCGAGCTCATCCTCGGGAAGAGTTTCAAGTTGATCATCAGACAAGGAAGACAAGACAACAAGAGATAGTCCATGGGAAGAAGAAATCATGCAAGTATCGGAGTTGACACTACGAGACACTATCCCCGATGGATCCGAGGAAGTGTTCCCGACAAGAGCCAAATTCTTGGTCTTTGAACCATTTTTGTTCTCCGAAGTGATCTCATGAGTAGAGAGCTTGGAGAACAGGTGATCGAGTGTGAGAGTGGCAAGATTGATGGACTCTTGGATGTCAATCTTCCGTACTTCAAAAGCAGACTCTAATGTGTTCAACACATGCCTAGCCATCTCTGAGTCAGAATACCTCACTCTCACACTCCTGAGCTTATTCACAATTCTTTCAAATCTCTCAAAAAGCTCAGAAATTGATTCCCCAGAGCGTTGCTCAAAACGATTGTATTCAACTCTGTATTGATTAGCTCGAGCAATCTTGACTTGGTCGGACCCCTCATGGTAGGTGATCAAAGTCGACCAAATCTTGTGAGCGGTATCAAGATGAGCAACCCGCTCATGCTCCTTCCTATCCAACCCAAAAAGCAAATAGTTGATGGCCTTGTAATTATTTTCAACATCAACCTGATTTGCAGCCGTCACTTCTGCAGGAAGAGCAAAGTCCCTTTCGATGATTTTCCAAATAGCAAGCCCCTCTGACTGGATAAAGATTCTCATTCGATTTTTCCAGAACTCCCAGTTCGTCCCATTGAAGACAGGAGGACGAGTCGAGTATCCGTGGGAAGCCATGGCTCGCAAAGCCGGTCAGAGCTTATGAAGAAGCGAGACTGGGCTCTGATACCACTTGTTGGATCGATGGCTTCCCGACAGAGGGGGGTGAATGTCGGAGACAAATTTTTCTTTAAATTCAAATACAGATAGCAATTGAGATACTACTGTAAATGATAAAGAAGATACAGCGGAAAAACCCTAGAAAGTCCTTGATGATGTGGAGCTTGTCGTTAGCTTCAAAACGAGTCCAAGATCACTGAAAACGGAGTCCGGATGCAAAAGTTATGGCCAAAACAGTGCGTGCAGCGCAACTAGATTTTGGCTACCCGAACATTCCGGACTAGAATGTCCGGATACTCCGGATGTACATTTCAAAACTCGATTCCTCTCAGGATGATGTCCGGAGACTCCGGGGTTGAGCCCAGACACTCCGGATGTGTATTTTCAAGCACTCAAATTACACATCCGGATATTCTGGGTATTCTTGTCCGGAATCTCCGGGTGTAGTCTAGAATTTCGAAAACCCTGTTTTTCGTTGGAACTTTTGCCCCCGTTTAAAATCCGTCCAGCCAAAAGAAATGAAACTTTGCAGATGAATTTATGGATGCCTTGTGACTATGAATCAAGTGATGATCATCATAGAAACGTCCCAAGGCACGACCTTTATCATGATCTTCTTAGAACACCTCAAAAGTTGGACGAAAACGAAATCTTTGATTTCTTGTTGCTCGTGAGGATTCTTGATATGAAATCAATAGAGTAACCTCTCACATGTCACAGCAATCTAATCCATCCCTCCAATCACGAAACCAAAACCTCTTCGTGACTCAATTACAAAACCCCATTACTTGCCTTTCTCTTCAAGAAAATTCGAAATTAAGAGAGAAAAGGGTTGATGCTTGGATATGCTTGGATGAGATTAGTCTAGAGATAATCTCTCCATCACTTACTTGCCATACCATGAATCAAACCACAAAGAAGGCAAGAAAATAAAAATAAAAAAGATTCAAAGAGTGAATGACTCAAGAACACATAGGGATTGAGAAAATCTTTTTGTATTGAATTTTCGTGGGTTTTCTTTGGAGTTTACAAGCCTCTCATCTAGGCAAAGCACTTCACAAAGTGCAGCTCTCACAAGCTAATCAAAAGGGTTAAGGGTTAAGAAACCCTCTCCCACCTATTTATAGTGGAGGGGGCATCCCCCTCTCCACTTGGGCCTCAAAGCCCACTTAGATGGTATGGACACTTAGCACGCATCACAAAGCGTCTAAGTGACCCATCCACCATCTATCCTTTCCTTCCACCCTAAGCATCTAACTCTAAACCGCTTCCCGACCTCCGCCGCAGTTTCTTGGTTATGCTTCGGTGGATTCCACGTTTTTACCAAAACGCCCTCGCACTGACTTGGTCCTCACGTCTCGTCTCCACCCACTTTCTTGTCGTCCACGTACATGCTTTTAAGCTGCACGATGTCGTCGCCACCTCCTTGACCGCATCTCAGCCCTCCAGGCTATCATGTCGGTCCATATGGCTGAACCATCGTCGCACCCAACTCGCACTTGCACACAATAGACCAAGCAAAGCGTTGCGAGCACAAGTTTTCCACTTGACCCAAGTCAGCCGAGAAAAATCCTTCAAACACTCAATTTTTCCTTGAGACAAATTGAGAAACTCAATTGTATCAATCAACACAACAAGTAATTCAAACCTCGAATTCATGCAACCAAAAGAATCAACTCGACATTTGATGGCAAAATATTCATCACAAATATTGTCAAGTCCTCACATGACTCACACGAGTGTTTTATTTCCCATGTCCCAAGGGTTCGTGATATTCGAAGAAAAATTTAGTTTTTAACTACAGCAAGTCTAAGCTTGGCTAATGCCTATAACCTTAATACTTTTGTCGGTCGCAGGACCACCGACTAATATACCTGGGTTACAAAGAATCGGATATTCAGACCTAGGTCATGTGCAGCTATCGGGTATACCTAGGTCTACATAAAATATCGTTGTTATCCACGTAGCATGCAAATTTCTCAAACAAAATAATTAAAATTTCGCACATATGGGATTCAACATGATCAAGGTGGGAATGCTTGCCTGGCAATATTGGCCTGGTCTCGGGTCTGGTCTCGGGTTCGAACTTGATACAGCAATTGTCTGAAATTCTTCACGTGATATCTCCTAACATCGGTATCTACACGTCGAAAGAACAGCGAATAAATCAACATTGCAAGGAAGAGCCAATTAACATCGAGTGTGGAATCAGAAACTTCAACACATGAAATCATAAAGTGCTTGATTAGCCATTTGATTTTAAGCAGTTGTGAGCGTTAGGGTTGGGTGCCTTATGTTAACTTGGCGGAAAATATCAGCTCACGGCATATCATTGGTTAGGGTTTCCTTTAACTTCTATTACTTTGTGGTGAACGTGTATTAGGAGCTCCTTTCCTTAATGTGAGCAGTTAGATCCCACATTTTCTATTTAAAGCAGGGTGAGGGTCCACTCATAAGGTTTCGGGAATCCTCATTGACGAACCCGGGTATTGATGATTATTTGAACGTGTATTGGCAGAATATAGGATTCCTATCACTTAACTGGTCCTAAACTAATGTGAACATGCATCTTAATAGAATACCGGAACCAAAATGATTTTAGGAGCGAAAATCATTTTGATCAGAGTTAAACCGAATGACACCTTCCTCCTATACGTAGATTTGGTTGCTATACCAAGGATAGGGCCGTTAGGGTTTAATTAGGTACTGTCATGTCGTAGCGGACACATGTTAGGGTTTCACGAATTCAGTAATGTATATATTCACTTAGTAGAATATCGAGCGCAATAGGGTTAACATGGCATGAGATGTTGTATACAAGGTGCATGGAAAGTTAGGGTTTTTCCGTGGCTTTTGTTGAGTGCCTCAGGCGTGAACTTTACTTGAGACCAGAAAGTTCAAACTTTGGAGGGGGGGGGGTTTGGAACTGATTTTTGGGGAGATGCAGAGACGTTAGAAAGTTTAGGTCATGTTCATATGCTGCCCTAAAGTTTTTGGAGTTAATTTGAACATGTGATTTTAAAAGAGAAAACAATTTCTTAAGCTCGTATAGCTTCTACCTATTCGTATTCAAAATATTTGAAATTTTGAAAAGGTTTCTTTATGAAAAGGTTAGAGAAAATTCGTGTGATTCCAGAACCGGAAAAACAATTTCAAAAACCGGTCGGGCCGAGCCGGAACCAGCTGAACTAGTGCATCGGCTGGCTTTGACTGAGCCGGCTGGTTTTCTGCTATTAAGAGTGATATCAATGGCGCACTGGTGGCAGGCGCCTTCACCTAAGTGCCTCGTGGACCGGCTCGTCTGCGCACCGGTGCCTTGCGTGCTAAGCAGCTCTTAGGGCTAATGACTCGGATTAAGAAAGGAGGTATTTAGACGGGGATGGTCGACGCATTCGTGCTTACCGGCGGCGAGCTTAGCACGCGGCGGTCGGCTAGCTTGGAGAGGACAGAAAGGAGCTCAAGCTTGGTTTGGAAAGAAGATTGGGGAAGTGAGCTCAGAGAGAGAGGGCTCTCGGATGTTGTAGGAAAGTATATGGGAGCTAGCTAGTTATGAATAAGAAATCAGGAGGGGAGAGGAGAGGCATGTCTATTTCTTGGGGAGGAGCCCGGCGGGGAGGAATGGGGCAGCTCGGCTTGAGCTGATCCGGGGGGAAGAAGCAATAGGGGAGGAAGGGGGCGTGCATGTTCAGGAAGGAACGGAGTTTGGCTGCTCTGGAGATGGATCCAGGAGGAAGGGGAAGGGAGGAGTGCAGCAGCTTGGCGGAGTGGTGACCGGCGGCGGTGGTGCGGCACTGGGGAGGCGATGGTGCGGTGAGTTCTCAGGCCGGGGCGGTGGCACTCGGGGCAGCTTGGCAACTTCAACGGTGCAGCAGCGAGGACCGACGATGGTTGAAGGCGACGGGGTGGCGGCTTGCCGACGGGCTCGGGTGGCGAGGGCCGGCAGAGCAGACCCGATGGCGGCGCTGCGGAGCGGATGTGGAAGTGGCGTGGGCTCCCGAAGCTCGTGGGAGACGATGGCGCGCGCTCGGGCGAGGGTTGTAGCAGCGGCAGAGCTCCCGCCGGGGATGGAGACCGAGACGCCCGGGGATTCGACTTCTTGTTGGGGCTGGCGAGAGAGAGCAGGCTCGGCTGCTTGGGAGTTTGGGGAAAAGGTGAGGATTGGTGAAGAAATTGCTCGGCTTTAAAAGAGAATGGGAAGGAGTAGGTACAGGAAAGCTCAGGGATTTTGGCTTGGAAGAGGAGCACATGGGCAGAACTGTGCTATTGCAGACGACATGACTTAGGAGCTAGCGGCGCCGGGAAAAATCAAGTGGCACTCACTGCTAGGGCGGAGGTAGCTCCGTGCATCAATGGAAGAGAGAGGAAGATGGAGAGAAGGAAGACATGGGTCAAAAAGAGAAAGGGCACATGACCGATGGCAGTAAAGCTCGAGCTGCTGCTGTACAAAAGTAATTGGGCTCTGCCAACTGAGAAGAACGTGGGCAGCTTGGCCTGAGGAGAACAGGGAAAACAAGGAATGAGGCAGTGTACGCTGTTGATGCATAGTAGTTTGGCATCAATTTCCTGCTGGGAGCACTGCATGTCCAAGGAAATAGTGGCGGGTTGCAGGGTGGTACAGGACCCAATGCCGCAATGGAAAAGACAAGGGATGCCAAGGTAGGAGATGGAGTAATGGGGAGCTCAATTACCTGCTGTTGCCACAACAAGGTTAGGCACGAGTTAGCAGGTGCTGGTGCTGACTGCAGATCCACAGAGACAAGTGGGCACCGAATGCTATTGCAAGGAGATGAGGTGTGAGAGGGATATTCGGGTGTTAGGCACTGAATGTGGCAGCGAGCACAGGACAAGAATTGAATGCCAATATTGGCGTCGTCTAGGGTTAGGTCAATTCAATGCACGTGGGCTTCAACTGAGAGAGCAGAGTTGGGCATGCGTTCCTGGTCTGATATAGGTGTGATGAGAATTTAAGGAGTGCTGGTATCGCAGTCAATGCTTATGATTTTATGCGAATAGTTAATTTGCACGAAGGTGTTCGGTGTTGGCCAATTCAGGTTTTTGAACTAGGCATGCCCATGTTCTTGCACATTCGTGCCTCTGGAGATGTGGGATTCATTGTAGAATTTCATCAGAGTTTTCCGAGGTATAATTCTAGGGGTTGTAGTTCACTTCTCCTTTATGCCCTAGCGTTTGTTATTTTCATATTCAAGTATTTTTGAACTAAACATTCCTACTTTCTGTTATATTTGGGTTGATATTAGTATTAGGTTGCTCCACGAATATTCTCGAGATTTTTAGAAAGGTCGAGGAGTGATGGATTACTTGATTAGGGTTTTGGGAAAGTTTGGTTTAAACAGGAAGAAGGAAATTCGGAGCTTGGAACTAGGGTTCCGGGCTTGGCAAGGTGGGGAGAGGTTATGGGAATTCACGGGAATCCCTTCATCTTGTTTTGGGACCAGCCGTTGGCAGGGTGCCGTTGATTCATATCGACGTATATGGTGTGGGTATGGCATTAAGGTTTTTCTTGCGTTAGGGTTTTAGTGTGTATGTTCATATATAAAAGTAGTATATATGTGCACACGCTCATGATATGACCTGGCGAGGTAGATGGCAGAAGATCATGTCGTTCAGAAAAGTCAGGACATATATACGTTTAAATTTCGCAAGGGTACCGTGTGGGTACTTAGCTGTAGATGTGGTCCAAGTTATACCGACTAGGAAAAAGAAGGGGAGCAAGGGCGGAAGGTTTTTGGCTTGCCTTGCTTTAGGTTTTAGCATAAGCATGATTTGGAATAAAAGTTTTATTTAGGTGCAACTCAGTGGGCGTTATCAGTAAAAAGTTTTTGATGGTCCTAATTCTCGGATTTTGGAAAAATCAGGGTGTGACAAAAACCCACCATGAACGATCTCCACCGTGAATTCTTTGCTTCCCTTACCTACGAAAACAATAACAAAAATCATAATCTTGATAGCAGAACCAACAAATTTGACCTAACCATAAACCCTATATGCGTAACCTAAAAAAATACCGATTTCGCCCAAACATTTAACAACAGGGACAAATTGGAACTAAAAAAGACAACACTAGCGGTGGTTTTGGTGATTCCAACTTACTATAAGAGGGAGTTGCTTTGCTTCCTTGACGATGCTGTGACGCCATGGTTGCCGCTGAGGCGGTGACTTCGATGTACGCTGTCAACCACGTTTGACTTGCCTCCCTAGACCCGTCGGAGATGATTGCCATGAGCAGATTGCCATGAGCAGATTGCCACCATTCAAAAACGCCTCTCCAACCGCCTGCTCCGATCGCCTCTCTCTGTATGTCTGTTAACGATGGAAAGTGATATGACATGAATGTATGGCTGAAGGCGCTAATTGCAAAACTTTTTAGGTAACTATCACCCACCTTGCACGCACACACTAGATGCCACGGTGGATGGATCAATCGCCATGGTAGGCTGTCAGCTCCAGCTAATCGTGCTTTGAACTTCTAATAAGCCACTTAAAATAATTTAGAGGGGTTAAACCACTATTTGAGAATATGTAGGCCGAAGAGTACATTTGTTTGAAGGGCAAGGACAGACGAGTTAGGGCCATCTAGTTTTTCATGGATAGGATGAGTCTTTTTTTGTTTGGTTGGATGGATTCGATGAACTAATTTTTTGTTGGATTGGAGAGATGAAAATTGGACGGAACGAGTCAATTTAACTTAATTATATTACTTAGTTTATATTAATAATGATTAATTATGCACTAATAAACATACTAAGTATCTATCAATGCTAAATTAACCATAATCGTACTAACTAATAATAAAACACTTTGAACATTCTCTTAATCTAACCGCTCCATCAATCCAACTAAATTGGTAGACATTTCTCAAAACTGGAGATAACTTTAATTCATTTAGATTGAGTCCTCCAATCAAAAGACGCCTTTAGGGGGTGTTTGGTTGGGCTTTTCAGTAGCTTTTCACTGAAAAACTGTAGCCCAACCAAATGGCCAGTTTTTTAGCAGCTTTTGCCAACGGTAGCTATGAGCTTTGCAGTGCAAATTCAGCTGTTTGAAAAAGCTACCTTCTGTCAGCTTTTTGTAATGTGTTGAAGTTTTAGTACTCATTTTCTAAAATACTGTAGATGATTTGGATCAACTAAAAACCATATGTTCACTTTCTCACAATCATAAAACTTTTCTAAACGACCAGCCAATAGCAACTTTATCAACGGCTATAGCCCAACCAGGCAGGATGGCTGCCTACCCTGCGCGAATGGGCATTTGACCTCAGGTTCCCCTACGCTCCGGATTACACAAGCGCGGTAGTCAGCAGCAGTTCAGCAAAAACCAGAAACCAAACAAACCCTCCTTCCCTTAAAACCTCCTCCCCGATCACCACGCAGAGCTCCGTCCTAAGCCGCCAATGGACGACGCGACGAAGCGGAGGCACCAGCCGTCGGGTGCCCATCCCGCGCGCCGCAAGGTGGTGGAGGAGCCCTTCGACCCCGCGCCTCCTCCCTCCGCCGCGGCTGGGGCGGCGCCCCCGTCCCACCTCGTCGGCGCCATCGTCGAGAAGGGCTTCTCCGCCGCCACGCCCTCCTACGCCCCACGCCCCACCGTCCTCCCCTTCCCCGTCGCGCGCCACCGCTCCCACGGTCCTGTAAGCCGTCGCCGCCCCCCTCCTCGAAACCCTAGCCCCAAACCCGCTATCCTGCTCCCTTCTGCTTCGGTTAATGCTTGCTTGTACTGTCCGACTGACTAATTGCTCTTCCACAGCATTGGAACCCGGTGGCCAAGGATGCCGGCAAGGAGAAGCGGGACGAAGAGGACGACTACGGGATGGACGTGGACGAGACGGACTACCAGCCCGTGGCCGCGGTGGCCGGCCCAGTGAGGAGGAAGGAGAAGAAGGGCATGGATTTCAGCAGGTGGCGAGAGTTTGTGGCTGAAGACGCGGCCCCCAAGCGGAGGCAGGCCAAGAAAAACAGCGCGCAGAAAATTGATCACGGGGTTACGGCTGCAAAGACAGGTGGTCCGGCAGGTGAGAGGGGATTGGGGGGAGATGGCATGCAACTGAATGGTGTAAATGGTAGGGAAGAATTGGGTGCCAAGGCTTTGGTTTCTGATGTGGTGTCAAGGAAGGCAATGAAGCAGGTTGATCCAAGTGATGATTCGGTGAAGGAGGGTGAGGCTGAGGTTGCTGAGTTGCGACGAGATGGTATGCAATTGGATGATGGGGAGCCATCAGTTGCAGCGGAGATTAATGCAGAGAACATAGGTAGGCTAGCAGAGATGTCAGCAGGGGAGATTGCGGAGGCACAAGCAGATATTTTGAATAGGATGGACCCGGCACTGGTGGAGATGCTGAGGCGACGGGGGAGGGAGAAATCGGGGGGGAGGAAAGATGTGGGCAAGGACAAAGGTAGGGAAATTTCAGGGCCAGGGAAGACCGCAAGGGCTATTTCAGACGACCAGTTGACGGCTGTTGAGCACAGTGGACACTCTTGGAAGGCATGGAGTGTGAGAGTGGAGCGGATCAGGTTATGTAGGTTCGCATTGGATGGAGATATTTTGGGGTTTCAATCTTGTCAGGAGCAACAAGATGGTACATTATTTCTTTTTTGTCCTCTTGAGTTACTTTAGCTTCTCTTGTTATGGCATCACAACCTGTCTTTCCCGCTTATAGGCAAGAAGACACATGCGGAAAGCGTATCTGAGCGTGACTTCCTTCGAACAGAGGGAGATCCTGCAGCTGTTGGTTACACAATCAATGAGGCAGTGGCACTTACCAGGAGCATGGTTCGTTTTATATAACTTAAACAGACAGTGGATGAGCACACAATATTTAGCATTTGGCTGTCTTCAGTTTCATATTTTAGCAATATGAACATTAGCACATATATGGATTTCTTTCTGAATTTTGGGGGCATCACATCATGCACAATTGATTGCGTGGTACATACTTTATTAAACTTTTATCCAAGCATGGTAGTTCTTGAGATCTGTATGATGCTAACATTCCACATCCAGTTAAATACTCCCTCCATGTCAACATATAAGGCCTATAAATTTTGCAATCTTCTTCCAAAGTATAAGGGTTGCATGTATAATTAATGACCTTTTATCTCTTTTTTCCCTTATTTATCTCTCATCTCTCTTCATCATTGATGGTTAAACACACATAGTAAATATTCTCTCTCCTATTCCCAAGACAATAACACCATGGCTACCATGGTCATTTTGGTCTACTATTAATGGCTTCCTTAATCCCCGTGCGAGGCCAAAATATGCCTTATTTAATAGAGAGAGTAGTTAGTTGAACAAAACTTCACTATAGTATGTACTCCCTCCGTCCACAAATGTAAGGCATGCACGGAATTTAAGGTTCAACTTTGACCGATAATTAAACTAATAATATTGAATTATATAATACAAAAGTGGTACCATTTGAAAATACGTTCGATTATGAATTGAATGGTACCACTTTTGTATCATATAACTAAAATATTATTAGTTTAATTGTTGGTCAAAGTTAAACCTTAAACTCTGTGCACGCGTTACATTTGTGGACGGAGGGAGTATGTTGCATGCATTTGTCACAGCATGGCACGCTAAATGTGCTAGACTGCCAGGTGAGGCTATTCCGTAAATTTCTTTCTCCAGAATCACTAGCTACTAAACTAGCAATTTTAACCATCGGTATATGACGCAGACCAAGTTCAAGATAGGGGGTTGTCACTGAACTCAGATTCAGATTACTTGAGACATGACAGGGGTGGGTGCGTGGGAAGGGTAGTTAGTGTTCCCTGCTTCATTGAGTTAAAAAACCTCAGGTTACGAAGAACTGCTCGATAATTTTTTTCATCATTTTTAAAGTGTGACTTAAAATCATGAGCTCTAGAAATGCAATGTAATTCAGCTCTACTGTTCGAATTGTAGGTTCCTGGGCAGCGTGTACTTGCACTGCAGCTTCTTGCTTCCGTTCTGAATAGCGCATTGCAGAACCTGCATAAGATGGATCTAGCTGATAATGCTATAGTAGGTAATTGTGCTGACAAGGCTGATGATTGGCAAGCAGTTTGGGCCTATGCCCTTGGGCCTGAACCAGAGTTGGTTCTCTCTCTAAGGTAACTTATTTCTGAACTGATGAGTTCAATTCAGATTTTCTTATTGTTGCCATACAATAGTTTCTTAATTCATCATAGTGAAGAGATCCACTGAACTGACATATACTAGACAACCCTATCAAGCATAGTCAGGCAAACTTACCATGAACCACGTAGATATGCTTAGTTCCCTTCAATTGGTATTTTAAATGGCTGCATCTAGGCTTGAAAAATGCATGCTTCAACAATGGGCAGTTTGTCATGTTAGAGAGTGAGCATTAGCAGTTATCATTGACTTTTAAGATGTTAACATATAGCCCCTACCACTCTCTCTCTCTCTCTCTTTCTCTCTCTCTTCTCTGTCGTATTTTCCGTTTGCTCCTAGGGGTTTTATTAGTGAACTTATATACTAAAAGAGCTATGACATAACTAGTTGCTGTCTGGGGATTATATTATTTTTCATGGGGTTGGGAACTACTGGCTACTGCAGTCATTTTAAGTCTCACAACCCATAGGTCACTAGTTCAAATCCTGGAAATCATAGAAGAAAATCCACACAAATAACAGTAGAAATTGTACATATAAATGTTTTGCACTTTCTGTAAGTCAAAGGCACCAATTTGAGACAATGCTATGCCATATATTTTCTTTCTATAATTTATTCTACTTCTTTGTCACTAACTGAAGCATTTGCAGGATGGCATTGGATGATAACCATGAGTCTGTAGTTATGGCTTGTGCTAAAGTTATTAATGTTATGCTGACCTATGACATGAATGAGACATATTTTGAATTTTCAGAGGTAACTTTGCTGTTTATCGTCTAGACTATTTTAATTGAAGATTTGAGTCTTATTTGGTTGACCAACCTGCAGAAAGTAGCAAAACAGGGGGAGGATATCTGCACAGCTCCTATTTTTCGTAGCAAACCTGACCTGGATGGAGGTTTTCTTGAAGGGGGGTTTTGGAAATACAACACAAAACCATCCAATATACTTCCACAATATGGTGAAAACGATGAGGAAGAAGGTGACGAGAAACATACCATTCAAGATGATGTCATTGTGTCTGGACAAGATGTTGCTGCTGGTCTTATTAGGATGGAAATACTACCACGTATCTGCTCCCTTTTGGAGGTAAACTTTTGCTCTTTTTCCCTGCTTATCTGGTGTATTTCACAATCCTACAGACTTTGGCCAAACGTAGAGCTTTGTGCTTTCTTTGTACGAACACTTTCTTGTCTATTAGTTACAGTTGCGGTCAATGTTTTAATTGCGCCAGTGACAAGTAATGACCAATTCAAGTTTATTGGACAAGGTTGAAAACTATTCGAAAGTTCTTGGCTGAATTATCATGTCCCATCCGTGGTTAACAACTTAACATTTTTTTTCTTTTCTTCTTTTTTGCTGGGTGTAAAATCCAGAGTCAAACTGGTAGCTGAGAGCTGGCTGGTTCCCTGATGTTTTCGGACTATCTTAATTTGCTCACCTTTTCTTTCCATGTTTCCCCCAAATTTTGTGTTTCCTCAGTCTTTTATAATATTTGCCATCTATATTAAGTTAAGATAGCAGTGATGCACCTCTGTACTGGGTTGTCACTTGTCACAGCACCTCCTGTTCTACCAGTAATGTTTTTATGTTTACCCTGGCCAAATCATGATCGTTCATATATGGCAATTACAATTTGATTACTCATGTTTAACCTTTGAATTTTGAGCAATATCCTTTGGATTTCTGGGAGCTATATGCCACATGGCAGTTCTAGGTGTCCCATAGTTCTAACTCATCATTTGTTTGTCATTGTTTCCTGCCATCCAATATCCATCTTTTTTTCTGGTAAAAAATTTCGGAAACATACTCGTGCCGGCTTGACTGTTTGTTCATAGCGATAGCTTTGTATTGCACTGTTATTACTTTGTTAGTAAGCTTTGTTTTTTCAGATAGTTGACTTATTTTATTTTTTGTCAATCTTTTAGTTTTATTGCGGAAAACCAATCGTCATGATTAAGGATCTTAAATTCAAGTTGTATTTCTTTTTATCTTAAATTCAAGTTGCATTCCTTTGTTGATTCAGATGGACCCACCTCCAATTCTAGAAGATTATCTTGTTTCAATTCTTGTGGCATTAGCCAGACACTCTCCGCAATCTGCTGTTGCCATCTTGAACTGTACAAAGCTTGTTCAAAGTGTTGTTAAGCTGTTGGTCAAGCAAGGATCAATGGAAATTCACTTGTCACAGATCAGAGGGGTTACTCTCTTGAAGGTAATCCTTGGTGCTATAGACAATCTCATAGTATAGGTTAACATGATAGATATCTGACATCTTAGATTGACATATTGTGTGCTTATGTTGTTATTAATTGGCACCTGAAGGTGCAGATTGTTGCCAATATAGTGTTTCTAGTTATGCTTCTCCCAGTAATTTATTGTGATTTTGTTTCCTAATAGTTTTAGGATGTAAGTGTGTCAACACTTTGTATCAGCTGTCACTTGTCATAACTGATTCGTGAATGAGTTCCTTTTTAGTGGCAATTAGCAGCCAACAATATTATTTCGAGTTCTCCTCTTTGTTTGCAGTTTCTGATATCTAAATACATAGGGATTTTATTAATCATCCTTGCACCTTATGCCAACCAATCACAGCCCCTTCCACGATGCATGCTCTTACACAGAAACTATTTGGTGGATTGTTGATATTTTCATGAGTTGCTTATGCACCATGGTTGCCCCATTATTACGATGAGATGATAAACACCATGAGTATATTAAAAGCTATTGTTAGTTGAGACCGCTCATACTAAAAACAATATGCGACAATCATGTTTTTCCTTATTGCTTTTATTTTTATCAAACAGGTCTCCTTTATTAGCATCTGAAGTCCTTTGTTCCTTTTGCCAGGTTTTGTCCAAATACAACAGACAAACATGCTTGAATTTTGTGAACCATGGGGTTTTTCAGCAGGCAATGTGGCACTGGTACAGAAAATCTTATACCCTTGATGATTGGATAAGATCCGGAAAGGAACAATGCAAGCTGAGTTCAGCAATGATGGTCGAGCAGCTGCGGTTTTGGAGAACCTGTATTTCTTATGGGTTTTGCGTAGCGCACTTCACAGATTTCTTTCCTGTTTTGTGCCTGTGGCTCAGCCCTCCAGTGTTTCAGAATCTAAGTAAAAGCAATGTTCTTTCTGAGTTTAGTTCCATTGCAAGAGAGTCGTATCTTGTATTAGGAGCTCTGGCACAAAGGCTGCCACTTCTTCATTCAGTGGAGCAGCTTGGCAAGCAAGATATTGGAGTTTCTGACAGTTATGTTGAGACATGTTCTTGGAGCTACGTAGTTCCAATGGTAGATTCGGCGCTATCTTGGTTACATCTGAGTGATATTCCCTATGTATGTTCACTACTCGATGGGCAGAGTAGGAATATAATGCTGCATATACCAGAGGAAAGTTGCTTGGTTTTGTTGATTTCTTCTGTACTAGGTATGCTTAACTCAATATTAGAAAGAATATCACCAGATGGCATTCTTGATGGCCAAAGTTACTGCTTGCCTTGGATACCTGACTTCGTCCCCAAAATTGGCCTGGGCATAATTACTAATGGGTTTTTCAGCTTCTCGCGTAATGATGGTGTTGGACACGAGGAGAACCTGTCTTTCCGCGGTGTATCATTGGTGCAGGGACTTCGTCATATGAGATCCCAGGGTAATGTTGATGCATCATTATCTTCCATAAGTTGCCTTCAAAGATTGGTGCAGCTATCCTACTCTATTGACAGAGTAATCCAGAGAGCAGCAACAAATAGTTGCGAGCATCTCAAAGAATCTATAACAGGGATTGGTGGCAAGATATTAGGAGAAGGCATTTCCAGTTTATGGCATAACGACTTGTTGAACTTTCTAACTTCGCTGTTGCCAATGATTTCCTCACAGTGGTCCATATTAAAGAACATAGAGATGTTTGGTAGAGGAGGACTAGCTCCTGGTGTTGGGTTTGGCTGGGGGATGTGTGGTGGAGGGTTTTGGTCTCTGAAATGCCTACTTGCACAACTGGATTCACAGTTGGTCCTAGAGTTGATCAAAATCTTCTCTGCAACGCCAGAAGGTCTTGTTACTCTCAGTAAATGTGTGAACTCAGATAATGTGACTAATCCAATTGCCACAGCTTCAGAGAGAATCAGTCCTGTTCTCAGTGTATCTTTGATCGCAGGACCTGGCCAAATCTCTACCTTGGAGAAAGCCTTTGACATCCTCTTCCAACCTTCAATTCTGAATCGCCTCAAATCTTCCATGCATCGTATTGCTTCTCAAATTAAATTACCAAAATTTTTTGAGTGGGACATAACTGAAGATGAATATCTGCATTTTAGCAGTGTGCTGAATTCGCATTTCAGATCCAGATGGTTGGCCATCAAAAAGAAGAATTCAGATAAATATGCAAGAAATAACAGTGGCATTAATATGCCAAAGATGCCAGAGACGTTGGAGACAATTCAAGAAGAAACAGAGTTATCAGAAGCTGTAAATCCACCTTGCAGCATGTTAGTTGTAGAGTGGGCACACCAGAGACTGCCTCTTCCTGTACATTGGATGCTAAGTGCAATCTGCTGCATTGATGATCGGAAAGACGGCCTGTCAACATCTACCAACTATGCTGTTGATGTATCAAGAGCTGGTCTCATCTTTCTTTTAGGTCTGGAAGCCATTTCAGCTGCTCCATTTCTTCAAACTCCTTTGGTTTGGAAAATGCATGCACTTTCTGCCTCTGTCCGCACTAACATGGACTTACTTCAAGAAGACAGAAGTAGGGATATTTTTTATGCTTTGCAAGAATTGTATGGCCAGCATCTGGACATATTATGCCAGAAATATTATAGATCTCATTCTGCCAAGAAAGACGAGGTTATAGAATCTGTGGCCACTGTAGAAGAAGCAGAAGTGATTAGTACTCTTGAAGTTCTCAGATTCCAGGAGAAAATTCATGGGAGCTATACTACTTTTGTTGAGAGCGTTGTTGAGCAATTCGCGGCTGTCTCATATGGAGATGTTATTTTTGGTCGGCAAGTGGCCATTTATTTGCATAGAAGTGTTGAGACTACAGTTCGGCTTGCAGCCTGGAATGCATTGTCTAATGCTTATGTGCTTGAGCTGTTGCCTCCGCTAGACAAATGCATTGGTGACATCAAAGGATACTTGGAGCCTCTTGAGGTATCATTTATTTAGTTCCTTTTATGCTTCTCTTCTGGATGTCATGTTTGGTGGTAACTTGTGAAATTATGAAATTCATTTTCAACATTTACTTTAAACTCGTTTAGGGTTTGCACATTACACAGCGGAGACTATGGCACAAAATGTATGCTACTTTGGTGACAATTATTAGATGCATTTACACATATGAATTGCATGCCATAGTTTTATATCTTTGTTCCCATTTACTTGTAGTTAGTTGCTTCTCTGTGATAAGAAGTGATGGCTTCACCGCTTCATATTTTTACATTGCATTTGTAGGACGATGAAAGAATTTTGGAGGCTTATGCCAAATCATGGACATCTGGTGTCCTTGACAAAGCTGCTCAGAGGGATTCAATGTCTTTCACATTAGCGAAGCATCACCTTTCTGGCTTTGTTTTCCAGTGCAGTGCTTCTAGCAAAGTGAAAAATAAGATGGTCAAGTCACTTATCCGGTGCTATGCTCAGAAGCGGCATCACGAGGTAATTTTCGCCCTTGGGTTTTCAAGAACACGCTAAATTTTATCCTCAGGTTTTCAAGGACATGAACTCCTTGTGCTGGAACTTGTGGCATTTTTGAAGGAAAAAGTCTATTTTTTGTCCCTTTAACTATTGTCAAAGTCTAAGTTTAGTCCTTCAACTCTATACCGGATATTCTTGGTCCCTTAAGTGTTAAAATCATCTAGATGTGGTCTCTTGCCCCACGAAAAGCGGTTTTGACAATGACGGGATAGCAACGTTGCACATGTGGCTGCCCAGTCAGCACAATTTTTTTGAGAAACCAAGAAAACAAACGAAAATTTAGAAAATAACAAAAATAATCTAGAAAAGTTATTGAGGATTCTAGCAATTCTAAAAATGTATGACATTCAAAAATATTCTGGAAAAACCATGGATTTCAATAAGATTCAAAAGGTTCCATTTTTCTACGTTTTTATTTTTTCATTTTTAAAATTCTCAGATTTTTCAGTAACTTTTCTGAATATTCCTGATTTTTCTAAATTTCCTGGTTTTCCTTATTTTCTTTCAAAATTTCTAGTTTTGATTTTACTGAAATTTTAAATATATTTCCCTCTGAGTTTTGTTTGAATTAGCCTTTTCCAACAAAAATCTTCATTTGTTTTATTTTTTCTGATTTTTTTTCAATTTTCTATGCTAATATGCTAACTAGCTATCACGTGTGCGATACCGCCACAAGGGACCAAATCTAGATGGTTTGACACTTGAGGAACCAAGAATATCTAGTACAGAGTTGAGGGACGAAACTTAGACTTTGGCAATAGTCGAGGGACCAAAAATGTACCTTCTCTGTTTTTTAATCATGCCTCATCCTTGGTGTTTGGAAAATTATGTCCAACAGGCTATGCTCCAGAATTTCATTCTGCAAGGCATTCCACAAGATTCACAGTGCAGTGATGAAGTTGGCCGAAGATTTGAAATCTTGAATGATGCTTGTGAGATGAACTCTTCCCTCTTAGCTGAGGTTCACAGGCTGAAGACATCAATTGATCGATAAGTGACAGAATATATTATTAACGTGGCAGGGTTTAGGCACAAGAAAAAGATAGCAGTGCATTCAGTTCTACTTCCATATTCGTGGGGTTGATTTAGGTTATTTTACTTGCTGTCTTATAAATAGCTGATAGCGCCAAAATTTTCTCGCGAACACCAAGGGTAAGAACTGCAGTTTTGGCGATTGTAAATAGCAATGTGTCGATGACAAGTGACTAGATAATCATGGTTTACTTGCTGTACCGTTTACAAACTTGACATTACAACCAAATCAGTCGTGAAAAATGAAAGACGCCTCTGTGACTGTAATGGACGCTTTACCCCTGATGGCCATGCTTCTGGGGACCACACCTAAGTTAGCTGAAGCCACAATTTTCTGTGGCCAACAACAAATTGGTGGCCACACCTTAGACAAGGCTTGGCAACAGATTGTGTCAATCAGATGTGGGGATATATAGGGCTCTAAAGTGTGGCATGTCACAAGTTTGACATTGAATCAAACACTAGCCTTTGGATATCTAGCATCCTGTTCCATATCCAATTCTTTTGTCTCAAATTACCATTCTGTTATCTCTTACTGTACAAAGAAAAAGCCCATAAGCTACCTGTGCCATGCTGGGTCCTCACAATGTCCAATTTGGAGTGCTATGGTGAATCAAGTTCGCATTATAGCTGTTTGGCATGCGCTGGATATCCAGGCGGCGACCGTTCTGCAGGGGCAGGGCACCGATCGACCCCGGTCAATTACTTTATTTTAGTTTTAGGACTGGTGTGTTGTGCAGCTAGTGCTTGCAGTCACCGAACATTAGCACCTCTATTCAGCCTCTCCATTCACCCTTTTACCACGTTCCTTAGCACTATTTATGAAAGTAGAGGTTTTTGCTGAATAATTTTATTCCTAACAGAAAAAGAAAACAAAAGCCCAGCATTGGTTGCGAAGTTTAAGAGTGGCGCTAAGCATTTTTTTGTCCTTTAGTTTTGCTTGGCACCCAAGAACATGTATGCTCTAACAAGCACTTGTAATAGCTAGTGAGTATAATGTCTTTTGGAATGGAAGAAAAATCGTATAATACATGATCTGATGGAATGTCGACTTACCCTCAAAATAAATTCAGTCGTGCAACGCAGGTACCCGTCTTGAAGCATCAGCTCTGTTTCATTACTGCGAGAGAATAACTTCCCATTAACGAAAGAACAATTCAACCACTAGTCCACTGATCACCGACGTGCCCTTCTTTGAAAAGAAAAATCAGTCCACTACTTCAACGACAACGTAAGTTGGTACTTAAAGTTTAGGCTACTTCGCCATATAATGGTTTTTTCAAGCACAGAAAAATATCTAGCGAAGACTAATGCGCCGGTCAAAACTCCGTGAAAACGAACGTCTCTCAAGATGTCTCCTACCAACCGTTCTGTCATCCATTTGCAAGTTTCTATGCTGCAGGTAATAGCATGCCTTACATAGATACTTTAAGGTGTAATGAAATCCATTTATTTTCAATAATTGATTGTTGAAATGCCTATCATATCCTTGAGTGTTATACTAACGATTTAGATTCAAATCATATCAATTCTGTTGGGGTAGGGGTCCCCGCGCTAGTCCGCTTTCAAAGTCTTCCGCATGCACCGTCAAGGACCACCCTGACACTGTCAAGGGCAGCCCCAGCCTTCGCCGTCATCGCGGACTACGCCGACACCGCCAAGGGCAACCTCGACGTCCGTCATCGCCGAAGTCTACGTCGTCGATACCGTCAAGGGCAACCTCGACATCCTCGACGTCCGTCATCGATAAAGTCTACGTCGACGATGCCAAAACGAGGACTACACCGACGTCACCGATGATCGTCCCGATGTCCGTCGTCATCAAGGTCTGCGTCGGCATTGTCAGGGACTGCATTGACGTGTTTAGGAATTCCACCAAAGATGCCAGAGAATATTATCTGAAGATGCTCGGAATATTCTCCCAAAATATCTTCTATGCATGGGAAATGACGACCACGCCCTTGTAAAAGTCCCTCTCGTACGAGGGCAAAATTGTAATCTCACCCTTTCCATCCTCCAACCCTATAAATACCCCCTAGGGGTAGAGAGGAGGGGGAGGAAAAATCTTGTAACCCTAGCTCAATACTTCAATAGAAGAGTGACTTTCACCTCATCGTACACCAGAGGGGTTTCACCTCCTCGTACACGGCTCGTGTTTCACCCTATCGTACGTGTTTCGTTCTTCAGCTCGACGGATATTCGGAGGGTCACACTCGCTCGTACTCCTCGTGCACCATCGACAGTCGCTGTAGCCGTTCGGGGGTGCCACAAGTTTACTGTCTAGACTTGTATCTACGACAATTGGCGCCGTCTGTGGGAAAGCGAGCGAAAAGCCATGGCGCCGAAAAAGAAGAGCGGGGCTAGGACAACCGTCCTCCGCACACCGAACCCAACCCGTCAAGCCAGGACGAACAACACAGCCCTCACCACGGTGCTCAGTGGCGCCTACGTCAACGACCCGTCGGTAGCCAACCTTCGCGCTGATGACTCGTCGACCGACGCCCGCCCTGCGGGACTCCCCACAGCTGTGATCGACGCAGCGAACTCGGAAGCACGCGTCGAAACAGAGGCGGAAGCCCTTCGGCGCGAGGTTAATGAACTCAGGGATGAGCTTGTTAGGGCGAAGGCTGAGGCCCTCCGTGCCCTCCAAGCTTCGGACAACGCTCGCACAGAGGCGGGCATGCTCCGTGCCGAGCGCGATGCTGCGAGGGCTGCAGCGGTTCCGCCGCCAATCCCCAAATTGGCCGAGGCAACGGCGGTGCGACGTCGTCTGCACGGAACCCTAGCCGAAGCACGGGAGCAAACCCGGCGCAACACGCAAGCCGCCGACGAAGTCATACGGGGGGGTAGAAGAGGCCCAGGCGCGTGCCAGGCTGCCGCCTTCGGCAGGAGCGCAGGAGGCCGCCGCCCTCCGCTAGGCCATGACCGACAACCACGCGCGGGCGATTCCTCCCGCGCCAGCATGCGCCGAAGAAGCTGCAGCCCTGCGGCATTAATTGGATGTCGACCGGGAGATGGCCATGGCATCCCTCTATGATGTAGGGGAAGGCCCCTAGCAATCGACCCTTCCATCACTTTGTCTCGCAGCAGGGCACGGAGGTCCCAGCACCGCTGCGTCACTCAGCGGAGCACTGCCCTACGTGGGTCCCAACGCCTCCGCCGCGCCCCGAGCTCCATCATCCGGGATGGGCAGCTGGACAGCCCGCCGATATCGCACCCCAACAACGACTTGACGTTAGAACATATCCACCGGTGTCGAACACCTCGGGCCTCACCGACGCATACAATCCGCTGAGCCCAGGGCTGGCAGCCACGCCGTGGCCAAGCAAGTATCGAGCGCCCAACATCACTAGCTTTGACGGGAACACCGGCGCCATCGAGTTCCTCAGAGTCTACGAGACCGTCGTGTCCTCAGCAGGAGGCGGCGAGGCAATCATGGCGAAAGGGTTGCTGCTAGTGCTTTTAAGCCTAGCTCAAAAATGATACCTCGGGATAGCCCCTCGCTCGGTATACTCATGGGAGCAGCTCCGCGACAAGCTGAGCAACCACTTCATAGCCCACCGGAACAAGGAAGTCACCTCCTCGGACCTATTCTCCCTTAAGCAGGCCCCCGACGAGTTGATACGTGACTTCACGCAACGCTTTGCTCAAGTACAATGTCAGATCCCGGACATCACCGACAGGAGCGTGTGCGAGGCCGCTCGCCACGCAATCTATAACCCCGACTTGGCAGAAAGCTCGATAGGAAGGAGCCCAAGACGGTCACCGAGCTGTACGAGATCATGCGCACATACTCCAAATCTGAAGACGGGAAGACCCATAGGCAGGCAGAGGCGCATGCACTCGCGGCATGGGCCGGGCCAAAAGCGGAAGCTTATGACCGGCGCGCCAGGAGGCAAAATGACGTATACCACGTGGAGGAGGAGGAGCATCGTCCCGCCAAGCAGGCACGTCATGACGACCAGGGCCGCGGGTCAGGCCGTCCTGAGCAGGACGTCCGTGACCGGGCCTACCCGCGCGGAGGTCATGGCCAAGGTCAGGGCCATGGGGACTATTCCGGGCGCAGAAGAGGTGGTAATACTGGACGTGGAGGACGGAGGCCCGGAGGAGACAACCACCAACACCGAACATTCTGCGAGCTCCACGGGTGGGTCTTCCATGCCACCGCGGAATGCGACCTGGTCGCCTCCGCCCGAGCGATCAAGCAGCGCGAGGACCACGCCAAGACCGACGCTCAGCGACACGACTGCGTGGCGGCCCAAGGACGTCAGGCCCTACCACCTCCGCCACCACGCCCGCTCCTTGGAGCGCCGCCAAAACAAGCTGAGGACCCACAGCGCCGCATCGTGCACGCCATCACGGGCGGCCATGCCTACACCTTCCCGTCCAAGCGGCAGCGACGGGCCTACACCCGACAGGTGCAGCACATCAACTCCTCCCCGCCCATCGAGCTACCCTCGTGGGTCGACGCTACCGTCACATTTGGCCCTGAGGATGTCGCAGGAGTCAGCCTCCCCCACCACGACGCCCTCGTTATATCAGCGGTCATAAATGACTGCGAGGTGTGCCGTGTCTTCATCGACGGAGGGAGCTCGGCGGATATCCTGTTCGCATCCACCCTCGCGGAAATGGGAATACCGCGAGTATGCCTCGCTCCCGCAGGCATCCCGCTCCTCGGTTTCGGAGGCGAGCCAGTCCCGGGACTTGGGAAAATTGAGCTCCCGGTGGAGTTCGGTAAAGGAGAGTGCAAGCGCCGGGAGAACATCGTCTTCGACGCTGTCGACCTCCCCTACCAATATAACGTCATCCTTGGCCGGGTCACATTAAACAAGTTTGGCGCAATCCCTCATCATGCCTTCCTCTGCGTGAAGATCCCGTCTCCCAACGGTGTCATCACTGTCCGAGGCAATCAAGACTTGTCCCGCAAGATCGACGACGACATCCAGGTGGTCATTCGTTATGTCCACACTGTTCATGCTTGTAACATCCCTAAAAATCTAGTGCTGGTCTGTGCATCATGGCATGGCATTAGCATTTAAAATCTGAGTTTGAGTTTCATAACAGAAGAGTTTGGGATTGGTTTAAAACTATAAACACAATTGAAATTGGGAAAAACTATTAAAAGGGAGACAAGAAACCAAGGTGAAAATTGAGTAAAACCTAAAATCGTTTGAAATTGCTCTGGGTTTGGAATTGCAAAACAAATTTGAATCTGTTTTGAATTGCATCTAGTTTGAAAGGAGGAAAGAAGCAAAAGAAATCAAATAAAAATCAAAAACCCTAACCTAATCTAAACCCCCCGGCCGGGCCCCCTTTCCCTAGCCCATCCCCTCCCCGCGCGGCCCATCTGGCCCGCCCCGCACCCCCCTGCTTCTTCTTCTCCCTCCTCCTCTGCTCTCCCCGGTCGCCACCTCCGCTTCCCCCATGCCGCCGCGTGGCGCACGCCTCCTGAGCACCCGCGCCACCTCACCCGTCTCCCTCCTCTCCCCATAAAGTCCTCCTCCCCTCGGATGCGTCGCCATTTCTTTCCCCCCTTCTCCCGTGCCTCCGCCCGGTGCCCTTCACCGCCGCCTCCATCCGTCGACCGGTCGCCCCGCCACCCCGTCGCCCAGAGCTCCTCCCTCCGCCCGCCGCGCCGCCCGAGCTCCATCCTGGCCCCCGCCCTCCTCGCCGTCAACTGCCTCGGCCCCACCTCGTCGGCCGCGCCTCGTCGCCGCCTTCCCCCGGAGCCCACCGACGACGAGCGCCGCCACCCCGGGTCCCCAGCTCCACCGTCCCGACGACCTCACCCCAAGCACCGCCGCTCCTCCGAGCTCCTTCACCACGCCCCTCGCCGCCCGGTCGCTCCCCGTCGTCCCCGCCCGACGCCGCCTCCCCGAAGCCTCGCCTGTGATCGCCCCAGTCGTCGCCTTCCAGCCGAGCTCGCGTCGCCCCTCGCCGCCTTCGCCCCTCCCGCTCCGCGCCTCGTCGTCGGTGAGCTACCACCGCGCCACCGCCCCGCCCCTCCCCCGGTCCGGCCGAGCCAGCAACCGGAGCCAACCGAGCTCCCGGCCGGTTAGTTAGGTTAGGTAAGTTAGTAGAGTTAGTTAGGTTAGATAGGTTAGTAGTTAATTAGTTAGTGAGGTTAATTAGTAGTTAGTTGAGTGGTTAGGTTAGTTGGAGGTAGTTAGGGTAGTTAAACAGGTTGTTAAGACATTGTTAATGCTTAATAGATGATTGGAATTTATGGCTATCATTAACCGGTTAAATAGTGTGTTAAATGAACCTTTTTAACTGTGTGTCTATGACGGGTGGGTCCCATGCGTCAGAAAATTCAGAAAAGAGTAAAAGAAAATAAAGAAATCATGACATGTGGACCCCAGTGTCATTGACTCGAATCCATGTGGACTAGGGTTGACCTAGGGTCCACCTGTCAGCCTCTAGGGCTAGCTGCCACCTGGGTAATAAAAGTAATTTCAGTTATTTTTGCTGAGAAAAATACAACAAAGGGGATTTAAATGAATTAAACCTTGTAAAATTCACAGAAAATGCATCGTAAGTCAGAAAAATATAAATAATATACCAAAATGTGCAGAAAAATGAAAACTATTCAATTACATATGTTCATCCATGTTTGCATGCTAGGAAAAGTAAAATTGATTAAAAAATCCATTTAGGGTTTCCCCGAACCCTCGGAAAACTTGGGATCGCGATATCTCACGCGTCCGGACTCCGATTAAACTGATTCCACTTGCATTAGCTTCGATTTTGCATCCTTTAGGACATGGCATACATTGCATCTCATGCTGATGTTTTCCAACAATGTATTGATTGTTTCGTGTGTTTCGTTTCGGTGTTGTCGCTCCTCCCGATAGGACCGGTCGATCTCGACGAGTATAACTTTGAGCAGGATCAGGGCATAGTAACGGATCAGCAAGGCAAGCAGCCCCCTTTGACCATCTTGAGGATAACCCATTATTTGTAACTTACTATTTGCTTTTAAAATCGTATTGCATGCGTTCCACTGATATTTTATGCTAAGTGTGAACCCTATCCGTTGCACGAAAACTTACTTTGTCGCTCAATCAACACCACCGACCCTCCCAACCTATTTAGAGTGTATTACTTGTTGCTTGAATACTGCTATTATAGCTTGTGATGCTTAGATCTGCTTAGTTCAGTAAATGTCGTAATTCCTGGGATGGCAGACAAAACACAATACTCTGGGTGGGTTAGCAGGTAGGTGGTTGTTCACCGGGC
Source organism: Stipa capillata (assembly GCA_019208055.1). Lineage (NCBI taxonomy): Eukaryota > Viridiplantae > Streptophyta > Magnoliopsida > Poales > Poaceae > Stipa > Stipa capillata. Next base: position 266,984 of record JAGXJF010003671.1, on the reverse strand, counting down.
GGTGATTAATAAACTTGACTAATCTCAAATCGGGCATCGACGAGAGGCCATGCTAGGAGCATGGTGGGTTGTCTCGTTAATCCCACAAGGACCGGTTGCCGGCGTACATTGACCCAAGATTTTGCGTACTACTACACGGGTGTATATGGGCCACCCCCGACCGAATAATTTGTCTAGACTTAGGTGATGAGCTGCATAGTTTGCCGTTTTCATGACTTGGGTGCGTGGAAAATGAGAAGGTGGTGTGGTGCAACAATATAGGAGTGAGGGTTACACACGGTCAGGGACCGGGGATGTATCACCTGACACAACTAGCGGGACCACGTCGAAGTATCGACCGAACTGTCGTTCGTGGATTAGCCCATTAGGGCGGCTCATACCTAGGTCGAAAACATTGTAAAGGTCGTGTTCGATCACCCTTCGCCAGCACACCTCGTGAAAGTGTGTAAATTGCATTGGCATTAGGAGTCGATCGATACGTGTAGGTAAAGATGTACACCCCTACAGGGTTTAAACTATTCGAATAGCCGTGTCCGCGGTTATGGACAGCTTGGTGATTACCTGCGTCGAATTAGATAAGTATAACCCTAATCTAAAACTTGCCAACTTTAAGGATGTGGTTTTAGCGATTGCTTCCTCCTTGGTGGTCGAGGAAGAATCGAAGGTTTCGTGTGTTCGATGGTCTGCTTTAGGTTTTATTATGCAGTTTCAGCTCACCTCTTTTGCAAAGTATTCCAGTAGACGGATTTCAATCTACTTATAGGTATTGCGAAGGAATAAATTAGCTTTCTGCAAAAATAGTCCACAGATAGCCCCTTCTTGATACCTGATGCATCTATTATTAATTTCCCCTGTAAGTCTTGCGGAGTACATTTTGTACTCACCTTGCATTCGTTGATATTATTCCCGTGCAGAGGAAACCACTCCCGCAGCGGAGGGTTTCTACGTTGAGGTAGACGCCGACATCGACTAGTCGCTGGTGATCCCGGGCAGTGGTCCTGCCCTGGGTTCGGCAGCTTGGTTGGTTCTGCCGCCACTTTTGGCCCTACCTTCAGGCTTCTCAGCCAAACTTAAACTTCCGCTGTGTAAATAACTTTTGGTTGTGTATCCGTTGTTAAGTTTCCGAACAACTAGTATTATTGCAGTTTCGGTCGTAGAGTCTCTGTTATGATGCTGGTTTGTTCTCCCCCTATATCGTGTACAATGCGTGTATGTTTGAAGTGCATGATGCAAGTAGGATTTCAGAGTCTTTAACATAGAGTTATTAAGTTTAATTACTCCTGTGAAGCGACTCTCCACTGAGAGGTTGGGAACTATATCACCCTACTCCAGCCGCGCATTCGTTTGCCAGGACGAGGTCGGGGTTGATGTTCCGGCTCAGTGGGAAAGAGTGAGGAGACCATATCACCCTACTGCTCTGTGCATTGAATTGCCGGAGTAAGCTTTGGGGTTGACGTCTCGGGCTATTCGAAGCCATATCACTCCACTCCTCTCGGATTTGACAACCGTGAGTTGAGGTCGGGGTTGACGTTTCGACTTAGCGAGTGATTCCTCTTAAGACTCTCTGTTACGGAATCTAGGGTCCGACAATGCTGAAGCCGAGGACGCACAAAACGCACCATGGGCTGCCGACCCCCCAACATCTAGGTGGTGGGTGCCCAAGCCCAAGCCCGATGGCGAGACGCGTGCGGCACCACTTTCAGAGGAAGACCCAGCCAAGACGGTGCTCGTCGGAGCGAACCTTGACCCAAAGGTCGCAGAGGCCCTGCTCGATGCACTTCGGTCCGACCATGACCTATTTGCATGGGAGCACGAAGATCTCCCTGGCGTGCCCAGGGAGATTGTTGAGCACATGCTGTACGTCAAGCCGGACGCACGCCCTGTCAAGCAAAAGCTCCGGAGGATGTGCGTGGAGCGCCAGGCCACGGCCCGAGAGCAAGTCGAGAAGCTCCATAAAGCCGGAGTCATCCGCGAGGTCATGTACCCGGATTGGCTCGCCAACCCCATCCTCGTCAAGAAGGCCAATGGGAAGTGGCGCATGTGTGTTGACTACACCAATCTCAACCGCGCGTGTCCAAAGTACAACTTTCCACTCCTGTGGATTGACCAGCTGGTCGATGCCACCTCGGGATGCGAGCTCATGAGTTTCCCGGATGCATACTCCGGGTACCACCAAGTATGGATGGCCAAGAAAGACGAGGAGAAAACAAGCTTCATCACGCCCTCCGAGACATTCTGTTATGTTCGGATGGCCTTCGGACTCAAGAATGCCGGAGCGACCTTCGCGCGGCTCGTATACAAGGCCCTCGCACCGCAGATAGGGCATAACATCGAGGTATATGTTGATGACATTGTCGTCAAGAGCGTCCTCGCCAGCTCCCACGCCGCTGACCTACAAGAGACGTTTGACAACCTCAAAAAAGCGGGCATAAAACTCAACCCGGAGAAGTGTGTCTTTGGGGTCCAGGCGGGAAAGCTCCTTGGCTTCCTCGTATCGACAAGGGGTATCGAGGCCAACTCGGCGAAAATTTAGGCCGTGCTCGACATGCGGCCACCGAAAAATGTTAAAGAAGTGCAGAAGTTGACGGGGCGGCTCGCCGCGTTGGGAAGGTTCGTCTCCCGCTCGGCCGAGAAAGGACTCCCATTCTTCAAGGCTCTGCAGGGGATCCTCTGGCTTTGAGTGGACGAGTGAAAGCCAAGCCGCTTTTGAGGAACTGAAGACATACCTCACCTCGCCACCACTGCTGCAGCGCCCCGATCCCGGGGAGGCATTGTTGCTTTACCCTTGCGGCCACCCCGGTCGCGGTAAGCGCCGTACTTTACAAGGAAAAGGACAAGACCCAACACCCCGTCTACTATATGTCTGAGGCACTGCAAGGAGCAAAGGTACGATACACCGAACTGGAGAAGCTCGTGTATGCACTCCTCATGGCGTCGCGGAAGCTGCGACACTACTTTCTCGCCCACTCGATCCGAGTACCGTCAGCTTTCCCAATCAGTGAGATGCTTCGCAACAAGGAAGCTTCTGGACGCGTTGGCAAGTGGTCGACCGAGCTCGCCCCATTCTCCATTGAATTTATGCCAAGGACAGCGATAAATTCCCAGGTGCTGGCAGACTTCGTGGCGGAAATGGGCTCCGTCGGAGCGCCCGGCGCCTCCAAACCCCTCTGAACAGCTGTGGACCATCTACGTCGACGACTCGTGGTGCTCGAAAGGCACCGGCACCAAAGCGATCCTCGAATCCCCAGAAGGCAAGGTCACCTCCTACAGCGCACGCCTTGAGTTCAAGACCACCAACAAGAGGGCGGAGTACGAGGCACTCCTCCTTGGTCTTCGAAAGGCACGCGCATCAGGCGTGCAAAGGATAGTTGTCAAGAGCGACTCACAGCTCATCGCCGACCACATCGACAAGAGCTACCAGGCCAAAGACCCCGAGATGGTCAAGTACTTAGCCTTAGCCCGGGCCATGGAGAAGCACTTTGCCGGCATCACTGTCCGCAGCATCCCCCGTGCTGCGAACGCCGACGCCGATAGCCTCGCAAGAGCCACCAGCGCGAAGACCGAGACCCCCCTTAGGGGCTTTTTACGAAGTGATCTCGGAGCCCGCCACGAAGGGGCTCCCAGAGATATGCCTCATCAGTGAGCAAGACTGGAGGGTCCCGATCATGGGTTACCTCTCCGATGAGACGGAGCCCACTGATCCCCGTAGAAGCACGAAGGCTCAAGAGTCGGGCCAGGGGCTTCGTCATCCATGACCATGCTCTATACAAACGTGGGGTGTGCGCACCCTACCTTCGATGCATCTCCAAGGATGAGGGACTCGAGTTGGTACGCGAGATTCACCAGGGGCTGTGTGGATCGCACCTCGCCCCCCACGCCTTGCTTTCAAAAGCATTCCGTCAGAGATTCTATTGGCCCACCGCCCTTCGCGATGCACAAAGCCTCGTCAAAACGTGCCCTACGTGCCAATGGATGGGGCGGGGCACGAAGCTCCCCGCGAACGAGCTACAGCCCATTCCACCATCGTGGCCACTAGCCCGCTGGGGCGTCGACCTTGTCGGCCCATTCGGGTCAAGGAGCCACGGATTCAAGTTTGTCGTCGTCGCCGTCGACTACTTCTCCAAGTGTATCGAGGCCGAGCCCTTGGCCAAGATCACATCGGCAACCGTGCAGAGGTTCATGTGGAAGAACCTCATTTGCCGCTTCGGCGTCCCGAGGGAGCTCACCGTCAACAACGGGACTCAGTTCTGCATCGGCCTCGGCAGGTGCTGTCAAGCGAGCCAACGGGATCGTCCTTTCCAGCCTCCGCACATGCCTCTTCAACTTGCCCAAGGGTCTTTGGGCGGATGAGCTCCCTAGCGTCTTATGGTCCACCCGCACGGCGGCCAGTTGGGCCACCGGCTTCAGAGGTTCTCTAGCTATTGAAGACCAAGCTCCCCTGAATGTTTCTTCTCCTAACCCCTTTTTGGTGTTTTAGTATCAAAGGGGAGAGATATAAGAAAAAATATAAGAGGGAGAGTATCTATGAGTATTTTTGGAAATAGGGGGAGTGTGCTATATATTTTGGTGTATGAAGACTTGCTTTTATTCTGAATTCTTATGTCTTGGTAACATTAATGTTCAGTATTTTATTATTTTATGCTCTGATGCAGTAATGTTCTTGATATGTGTGGATGGTGTTTACTCTGATATAATTCTCCCCACATATCTTGCCTACATATACATATGTTTGATCTGATCATAGTAAACATGAGTAAATGCTCTGAACATATTTTAATCTACTGATCAAATTGAGCATTACTCTGATCATGAAATATTATACTCTGATGCTCTAACCATATGAAAGGACCGAAGGTGCCGACTAGAGGGGGGTGAATAGGAGGCTAACAAAAATTACTTCTTTTAATTTGATTGAATAGGTTAAGCCTTAAACAGGAAACCAGGGTTAGCTAGCTGTGTGACAGGTGAGTGACACAGGCAATAGGTAGTGTGTAAATTAACATGCAGCTGTCACACAGGTGCCTAACACAGGTGTTCAAAGGACTTAGTAAATGATGAGCAATCAATGTGCCTGTATAACAGGTAACTGACTCAGGTGTGAGATAAGATATATAGCAACTGAGACACAGTTAATGAAACACAGGTATAAAGGAGATCTATAACAGATGAACAGAATAAGTCTAAGATCTCACAAGCAAGCAAGCAAGCAGGAAGCTAAAGACAATACAGTAAAGTACTCAAGGAGACAGTGTGTTTTTCACCGAAGTTCCTAGCTTTTCACAGAGTGGTATGTCTCTGTTGGAGAGGCCACTCCGAAGAGATCGCCAGCACCAAATCGTGCTTGTTCTCCGAGTACCTGACATTCAGGCCTCTTCCTTTGCTTGTAGAAGTCCTTTTGCTTGCAGCAGGGTAGACTTTGATTCACCTTCACAAACGCCTGGTTCAGCCCACACAAGCTTGGGTGATACCAGCGACTCCTACACCCGTCTAGGAGTAGACACTCCAAGAGTAACAGATTGAGCAGCAACAACTCTTGGAGGAACCAATGCTCTTTGCTCAAGAACTCTAACTCTCCCGAACTGACACTTAGGAAACTTAGGCTTTCGTTCGGTGGGAAGAGGCTTCGAAACGGTTGAATATGATTCACTGGATTGCAAAGGTTGATTAGTTGAGATCGAAGACCTCCCTTGGTCCCACTATATATAGGGTTCACAGGAACCCGACCGTTACACTGTTGCCATGTAGGATTAAGTGAACCACCGGTGACAGGCACCGGTGACACAGCTACACACTACGCCCAACCTATAACCGGCTCGGGTAGACCGACACCTGTGTCACCAGAGGCTGACACAGATGAACCCTTAACTGACGTAGCAGCACTACTCAGCTCGGTCCTAGCACACGACATGCCCTCAGCATACAACACTCTCTGAAACTAATAAAACTCGACAGACCTCTGACTCAGCAGACAAGCCATCGCAGCGCATGTTCCCTTAGCGTTTACAAGCTCTCCCCTGGTACAGAGATGTACCTGAGTCACAGAGCGCTAGACCACCTGTGACACAGCTGTGTCACACTGGTGACTCTAACCCCTAGGGTTTTCTACTGCTAGCACTATAGAATGCAAGCACAAAACCAGTTTCACACTTGTGCAAAACTGTTGGCACAGGGACCACTAACCTCAAAGCATTAGTACCACTGTCCAACATCCTGAGCATTGAGCAACTAGACCCTCCACAGATCATTACTGCATCATCCCTCTTGATAGTACGGGTTTTTCCTATGGACTCAAAGAAACTAGCAAATCTAGACTTTACCTGCCCACCAACTGCAGTCACGGCCCTTGACGCATCAAGCCACCATCACCTTGCTTGCAACTCCTTGCACAGCACCGGCTTCTTCACAGCTGTGGCACAGCTGCCTAGCACAGCCATTCCTTAGTCCTGGAAACCACCCTTGTACCCTTTTTGGTGGTCATCCTTTCCCTGATGACCCTTCTTCCTGGAACCTACTAACCTGCCTACACTCAATGTAAACGTTAGATTCTAGTTTGAGTTGCCATTAACCATCAAAACCAACTTGAGGCCTAGATGCTCTTTCAATCTCCCCCTTTTTGGTGGTTAGTGGCAACCCATTAAACAAATTCGCATAACGATTTGAATAGAAGATACATGTGCAGGTTGTTAGAGAATACTCCCCCTGAGGCCGTGCATAATAGATTTGCTTCTATCAGGCTAGTGCACAGATTTTAATTTTGGATATGGGCAGTATGTTCTTACAACTTACACTTTCATCAGTTCAGAGAATTGAATAGATTATAAAGCATGATTGAACTGAACTGATATGTGTCACTTCTGATGCAGTTGTAATGACCAAAGTATATGAGTATGAGTCAAAGCATGTGAGAATATCAAAGTATAGATTCACAATGGTCATATGTATCAAAGTATAAATAGCAAAGATTCATAATGGATATGTGTATCAGAGTATACATCACTGGTCATGTGTATAAGAGTGCCAATAGGCATGTGTATCAGAGCATGAGCCAGTAGATATATGTATCAGAGCATAATTCTTAACATGATTATATGAATCAGAGCATAAGTAGATATAAAGCTTCATTCAAGAAGATGTATGCATCATAGCAACAACATTAAGAAGACATGTGCATCAGAGCAACAAAATTTAGCATAAACTACTTTATCAGAGCATTACTAGCAAAATAGATGACTTAGTAGTAACTTGCTAAATCAGATCAAAAGATTAGTTAATTGTAATCAAGACAGATGAATCAAAAATAAAACAAGTCTTGACTACACCAGAAAATATAATTTTCTCTCCCCCTGTATCCAAAATACTCTCTCCCTATCTCTGTAATCTCTCCCCCTTACACACATCTCTCCCCCTTTGACACTAAAACAGCAAAAAGGGTTGAGGAGGAGAAACATTCAGAGCTTGGTCTTTAACAGCTGGAGAACTTCTGATAGCTGAGCCTGCAGCAGATCAACTTTGGAGTGCAGACTGTTGACTTCTGTTCGAAGCTGAAGGTTCTCTCGGTGCAGAGCTGCAAACTGAGTTGGCATCACTTTGTTCTGATAGGCTCTGGCTGCTGCTTGAGATAAAAGAGAGGACGAGAGAGTGCCATCTTCATCCACCGGTGTCACAGATACTAACTCAGCTGGGTCAGCTGCAGGAGTATCAGCGGTGACACCGATAGGCACTTGGACCTGAGGCACAGGCACTTGGGGAGCAGGCGCTTGAGGAGCTGTGGGAGCAGCGGTGTCACCGGGAGCTGACACAGCTGGTTCTGGAGAGTCTCCAAACAGGGCTGGAACAGCAACCTCATCAGGATGATCATCAATCTGAGGCCTGAGCTGGCTCTTGATGGTCTTCACTGAAATGTCAAAGGTTGATTCTGGAAGACCTATTCTCTGAAGGATCATAAACATGATATAGGACCCATATCTGAGCTTGGCTTTCTTGTCCTTCTGGACAGCATCAATTTCATGAAAAATGTATCTGGCCACATCAAAATGTACTTGCCAAACTGAGTTGTAAACAGCATCTGTATTGCCTCCCATGGGTTGAAGAGTGACATTGAGAATTTTGACCAGATGCTTGGCTGTGATTGTAATGCCCTTGAAGTACACATGATCGGATGGGGCATTTGCAGAGAATGTAAAATTTCTTGGATAGAATCTTCTTCTGTCAGTATTGGAGACAGGCTCAAGCTTGAACAGATTTGGCATCCCAGGCTCCAATGGTGCATGAAACAGATTGTTGAACTCTGGAGCTGTGATGGAAAGCAGCTGGCCTCTTGTCTTCCATAACATGACATCTTGATTTTCTTGTTCTATCCAGACTGCGGCATAAAACTCCTTAATGACCTCTGGGTCATAATCTTGTTGAAGATTGCATGTGAACTCCAGACCTGAGGCTTGGATGATAAATTGAAGACTCTGCAGTCTGGTGTCAGTCAGGGCAGACCAATCGATGGCCTTGCAATCAACAAATCCCTTGGAAGCAAGGATTTCATGGTAGACACCCCTTTGAAGATTAGTGTGAAATCTGGGGTCTGGGCAAGATGCATCCTGATATTCCTTGTCTTCACTGAAATATGGGCAAGCTGACCTCATTCTTATGAAAGCACTTGAGCTCATGGAGGCAACATTGCTTCTTGATTTCTGGGGATCACTTTTGGGAAGCTTCTTGGCCATAGCTCGGGAGATGAACTGCATTTGGTTTGCCTCAGTCCTCAAAGCATGGGAGAAGATGTAATAATACTTAGTTTCTAGGTCTTCTTCTCCAACTGAGAGACTGGGAGAGCTATCTGCTTGTTCAGCCTCTTCTTCCTCTTCCTCTGCGGCTACTTCAACACTGGGAGATGAACTTTCTGCTTGGTAGTCTTCATCAGAATCAGCTCTAGTTTCTCTGGGCCTTGGTGGAGTTACAGACACTCCTCTACCATCATCTGATGAGCTCTCGGAGCTTTCTTCTTGCTCAGCTGACTTACTTGCCTGTGCCACAGGTGAGGACACAGGTGCTTGAACTGAAGGGGCTGGGTCAGCTGGCGGTGGCACAGGTAATGGAGACCGGTGCTGATCTGGAGCTTGAGCTTCTTGTGCCTAAGACACAGCTGGCTAAGGCAGCTGTGGACTTGAAGGTTTAGCAGCTTCAGAAGACTTTGCTGATGCAGACTTGGAAGATGAAGGCTCTTGGGCCTCCTTGACAACTTGTTCTTCTGCCTCTGACACCAAGAATTGTGAAGGAGACACCTGCTTTTGAACATCCAGTGAGGAGAGGGATTCTACACTTGTAGAGCTTTGAGTTCTTCTACTCCTCCTTTGATAAGTCTGAAGATCTGACTTGGCTGGGCTGGTGACCTGTGACACAGGTGGTGGCATCTCCTTCTTAAGCTCTTTAATGGCAGACGTCTGTTGTTCAAATTGAATTTTTAGGGATGGCTTGGAGCTCTGAGTTGTCTCTGAAATAATTTCAACATCTGCCTCTGACTGCCTCTTGGCTTGGGGTTCATCACTGATCACAACAGTTTTTGATCGTTTCCTCTTTTGAGCGTGAGCAGGTGCAGTAGCAGGAGGACTTTCTCCACGGATCCGGGAGGTTTCCACAGGCTGCTCGACATGAGCTGCAGCCTGTTCATCCACTGGGGCTTCAGGTTCTCTGACCACGATGCTAATAGGCTGAGAGATTTTAGTGAGTCTTGCTGCTTTCTCTTGTCTGAACTTAGCAGCCTCTGACATCGCATTCTGCTTTCTTATACCAGCAAGAGTGGCAGTTCTGGCTAGAGCCTTGCCACGTTCTTCTTCGGAAGCTTGCACTGCTATGAGAGTTTTATATCTCTGAAAACTTGCTTTGCTTTTGCCTTAAGCAGCTTTTAGTTTCTTCAATTCAGCTTCTCTCATTTCCTTTTGTTTGTGAAATTCTTTAAGCTTTGCTTGGCTCTTTCTTGCTTCTTCATAGATTTCTAGCCTCTCTAGGGCTAAGGCATCTTGTTTGGCCAATTCTTCTGAAGAAAAGATGGTCAATGGACCAGCTGAAGTTTCTTTTTCAGCTTGCTCTTTTGCATCTAGCTGTGGCCAAGCTTTTGAGCTTTGACAGCTTCCCAGTGTTCTTCAGCCTTTTTCATCCTTAGAGTGGCCCTGAGTCCTATTGGGATGTCATCCCCAATATCTGAATCTGAAGAGGTTGCTTGAGTGACAGGTGGCTTTGAACCTCTCTTAGCTGGTTGCTTCTGCTTCTTAGCTACTTCCTTTCCCAAGGATGTGTGCTCAACAGCAGCTGAGGATCTTGTTCTCTTGGGTGGAGCACGCTGAGCTAAGCTGGATTTACCAGCTTGAGAAGCTGATTTCTTTGCAACTGTTTTCCTCTGCCTGTAAGCCCTTTGGCTTGCCTTTCTTCTCTCAGCAACCTCTGCTTTCTGTCTCAGCCTTTCTCTTTCTTGGTCTGAATCTAAAATATTGATTTCAAAGCTGGACTGCTCCGGATCAGACCACTTGACCCCACTGTCAGCTCTATTAGAATCTGAAGACATCTGTAGAAACAAGATAGGTAAAACAGAATATAAGTAAGAGGTGTTCCTGAGATGCAAAAGGTAGTAGCTGTGTGAGACACCTGTGTGAGAATGGGGAGACACAGATGGAGATTTGGTAACAAACCGAGGTCTCAGCCTTTTGAATGACTTGCCTATGTGATAGGTGAGACCCTAGCGGTGACACAGCTACGTGCAGAGGCAGATGGCAGATTTTAGAAATCTAGAGATTTACTGGTTTTCGGTGATTTATTTCGAGCAAGATAGGTTTTGGAAGATTATCTGGAGCTAACACTACTGCAGAATCACCTAGCACTAACGGGCAAAAAAGGAGTCTACTGACGGGCATTCGGGCCCGTCACTAATTACATGTCAGTGGAGCTAAAAATACCACTGACGGGCTCCATGCCCGTCAGTGGAGATACTGCTGGGGAGCAAAAAAAAGTTGGGTCGGGCCCGGGTAGCCCGCTGGATCCGCCGCTGCCCCGGGCGCCGCTGCCCCGCGCTGCTGCTCCGTGCCGCCGCTCCGCGCCGCCGCCCCGCGCCGCTGCCCCGGGCCGCCCCCCCGCGCCGCTGCCCCGGCGCCGCCAGATCCGCCGCTGGCCCCGCGCCGCCCCCCCTGCCGCCCCCCCGCGCCGCTGCCCCAGCCGCTCCCCCGCGCCGCTGCTCCCCGCGCCGCCCCCCCCGTGCCGCCCCCCCGTGCCGCCCCCCCGTGCCGCTGCTCCCTGCGCCGCTGGCCCGTTGCCGCCGGCCCCTGCGCCGCTGCCTCGCGCCGCTGGCCCCGCGCCGCCCCGAAGCGCCGACGCGCCGTTGGATCCGGGAGAGAGGGAGCGGGGGAGGGGAGGGGGAGAGGGGGAGAGAGGGAGCGAGTGAGGGGAGGGGGAGGCCGGAGGGGAGGGGAGGCCGGAGGGGAGAGAGGGAGGGGAGGCCGGAGGGGAGGGAGGGAGCGGCGGGCTGGGGGAGAGAGGGGGCGGCGGGTTGGGGGAGAGAGGGAGGGGAGGCCGGAGGAGAGGGAGGGAGCGGCGGGCTGGGGGAGAGAGGGGGCGGCGGGTTGGGGGGAGAGAGGGAGGGGAGGCCGGAGGGGAGGCCGGAGGGGAGGGAGGGAGCGGCAGGCTGGGGGAGAGAGGGGGCGGCGGGTTGGGGGAGAGAGGGAGAGAAGATCAGAAGAGAGAGGAGGCGGGCTGCTAGGTTAGAATCCAATTTATAGGAAGAGAGAGGAGGCGGGCTGCTAGGGATCTGGACGGGCTTTTATGGGCCAAAAGAACCTCTGACGGGCTGATTTTCGGGCCCGTCAGTGGTATAACCGCACCACTGACAGGCGTAGTTTTGAGCCCGTCAGTGTTATTTTTTCCACGTAAAATCACTCAAGCTCATGTCTCCACTGACGGTCGTATTAATCCGCCCGTCAGTGGTTTGTTTACCACTGACGGTCTATCTTATGCCCGTCAGTAATGACGTTCAGGAAAGGGTCAACTTGCAGTAGTGTAAACCAACCCTAACATCTAATAATGCGCTAATGGATTAGGCTTTAGAGCAAAATCATAAGCCCTAAGAAAGAACAGGCGCAAAGTAGGGCTGGCGGAAGCTTACTTTGAGTAAAGATTGATGATGCGCGAATGAATTGATGCTGGAGCTCTTCAGAATGCTTTCTCCGATGCTTCGAAAGATTTCGAGGGGCGGAAACGTCGATTTCGTCGAGAACTTGGAGTTTTGGCGCAAGGCGGAAGTTTGGGGTTCTAACGTAGAACGTGGGTTCTGTGAAAACATATCGACGCCTTATATAGGCCGAAGGGGTATAAGGTGGCTGTGTCACAGTTGACAGAAGGACCTGTGACACAGGTGAGTAGACAAAATACCCTAGGACCTACGGAAATCAAAAGCATTCACCTGAGACACAGATGGATAGCTCAGGTGACAAATATTTCATCCATAGAACACCAAGACAGAGAGAATTTGATAAGAGAGCAAGCATATGGGCACTATCAGGAGATCCTTATGCAATCTTCCCAATGTCAGTTTGCCAGAAAATCAATCAAGCAAAACTAAAACTGACATGAGTCGATTTTAAAAATAGGTACACATTAATGTGCACACACAGCTGAGAAAGAAGATCTCTACTCTATGCATGTCACACATACACCTGTGACACAGGTGATCAACACAGATGAACATGTAAGGCATATAAATGGCAGAACATAAGAGCTAGACACCAAGCCAATCCTTTTTATTGAAAATTAGAGACATCAATGATATTCAATTCACTCCTCAGAGCACAGGACCTAGTCTCATCTAAGGGCTTGGTGAAAATATCAGCTAATTGTTTTTCAGTCCTTACATGGCACAGCTGTATATCTCCCTTCTCAACATGATCCCTCAGGAAGTGGTGCCTCACTTCAATGTGTTTGGACCTTTGGTGGTGTACTGGGTTGTTGGCTAACTTAATTGCACTTTCATTATCAGAGAAGAGGGGTACTTGATTAAAAGATATGCTGAAATCTTTCAAGGTCTGCCTCATCCATAATAACTGAGCACAACAACTACCAACAGCTATATACTCAGCTTCTGCAGTGGAAAGGGCTACTGAGTTTTGTTTCTTGGATGACCAGGACACTAAGGAATGCCCTAGAAATTGACAAGTACCTGAGGTGCTTTTTCGGTCAACCTTACACCCTGCATAGTCACTATCAGAATAGCCGACTAGCTCAAAATTTGCACGTTTAGGATACCAAAGACCAAAGCCTGAGTTTTGAATCAAATATCTCAGTATTCTTCTTACTGCCACTCTGTGACAGTCCTTAGGATTAGTTTGGAATCTTGCACACATGTATACACTCAACATTATATCTGGCATAGATGCACACAAATAAAACAAGGATCCTATCATAGATCTAAATTCTTTCTGATCAGCAGACTTACCTTCGATGTTTAAGTCCAGATGGCCATTAGTTTGCATGGGAGTATGAATAGGCTTTGCATCCTTCATGCCAAACTTGGTGATGATGTCCTTGGTGAACTTTTCTTGTAAAATGAATGTACCTTCCTTGAGTTGTTTGATCTGAAGTCCTAGGAAGTACTTGAGTTCTCCATCCAAAGACATCTCAAACCTTTTGGTCATCATCTGGCTAAACTCATCACTCATGGAGCGGTTAGGACTGCCAAATATTATGTCATCGACATATATTTGGCACACAAATAAATCATTTCCATTTTTCATAGTGAATAGAGTTGTGTCTACTAAGCCCATTTTAAATCCATTCTTGATCAGAAATTCTTTCAATGTGTCATACCATGCTCTAGGTGCTTGTTTTAAGCCATAGAGTGCTTTGTGTAGTTTATAGACATGGTGTGGTTTCTTATCATCTTCAAAACCAGGTGGTTGTTCAACATAAACAAATTCAGAGAGTTTACCATTCAAGAAGGCTGATTTTACATCCATTTGATAAAGCTTGATATTGTGATGGACAGCATAAGCAAGAAGAATCCTGATGGCTTCAAGTCTTGCAACTGGAGCAAAGGTTTCTCCAAAGTCCAGACCCTCCACTTGTGTAAACCCTTGAGCCACAAGTCTGGCTTTGTTCCTTACCACTTGTCCATTTGTATCTTGTTTGTTCCTGAAGACCCATTTTGTTCCAATCACATTATGATCATTGGGTCTTTCCACCAGGGACCACACTTGATTTCTCTCAAGTTGATTCAGCTCTTCATGCATAGCATTTATCCAATCAGCATCCATGAGAGCTTCCTTAATGTTCCTGGGTTCAACACTGGAAACAAAAGAGTAATGTTCACAGAAATTATCTATTCGAGAATGAGTAGTCATTCCCCTATTAATGGCACTGATGATTTGGTCTACAGGGTGATCCTTCTGCAGCCTGCTGATCACAAGGGGTTCGGGGTCAACCACCGGTGTCACAGCTGATGGTGTTGCCTGTGACACAGTTGGTTCTTCCTGTGACACAGCTGGCTGAGACAGGTACTCTGCATCCAGGAGATCATTGGCTAGGTTGTACTCGAGCTCGATGTCTTCATCTCAAGTCTCTTCATCCAGTGATGGAGAGAGTGGTTGTTGATCTTTTGGTGAGGCAGATTCCTCCTTGATGGTGGGTCTGATCTCACCAGTAGACTTCTTTTGAATGTCCTTACTCCCTATATCATTAGCAACTTGCTCTCCTTGGAAGTCATAAGACTCATCAAAATCCACATCTATAGATTCTTCAATAACCTTTGTGGAGGTGTTAAAAACTCTATAGGCATGGGAGTTAGTAGAATAACCAAGGAATATACGAACATCAGATTTAGCTTCAAACTTAGTGAGGCGTTTGCCCTTCCTAAGAATGTAGCACTTACAACCGAATACTCTGAAGTATGAGACATTTGGCTTGGTGTTGGTGAGCAGCTCGTAAAGAGTCTTCTTGAGTAGTAGATGTAGATATATCCTATTGATGGAGTGGCAGGCAGTGTTGATAGCTTCAGCCCAAAATCTTGGTGAAGTCTTGTACTCATCTAGCAGTGTCCTTGCCATCTCTATCAGGGTTCTGTTCTTCCTTTCTACTACTCCATTTTGCTGTGGAGCATATGGACTTGATAGTTCATGCTTGATTCCATGCTTGTCCAGGAATGCTTCCACCTTGGAGTTCTTGAACTCAGTCCCGTTGTCACTCCTAACCTTGACAAGGTTTACCTTCCATTCATTTTGTACTCTTACAATGAGATGCCTGAACTTCTTGTAAACCTGTGTCTTTTCCTTCAAAAAGAACACCCAAGTATATCGAGAAAAATCATCTAAAATGACAAATCTATACTTGTTACCTCCCAAGCTCTCATATGTAGTTGGACCAAACAAGTCAATGTGTATGAGCTCAAAAGGTTTGGTGGTGGTCATGACATTCTTAGGACGATGGGCAGCTCCAACTTATTTGCCGGCTTGACATGAACTGCAAGGCTTGTCCTTCTCAAACTTCACCTTTTCTAAGCCAATGACATAGTCATGTTTGCTCAGTTTGTTGAGAAGCTTCATCCCAGCATGTCCTAGCCGCCTGTGCCACAGCCAGCCAATACTGGTCTTGGCCATTAGACACCATGGAGCTGCAGCAGGCTGTTCATTGAAGTTTACTGTATATAGTTTTCCAGACCTGCATCCTTTGAACACTTGAGAATCATCAGATAGTTTGGAAGCTATAACCTCATCAGGATAGAACGTGACTTTCATACCTGTGTCACACAGCTGTGACACAGACATAAGACTATAGCCTATCTGATCTACAAGCATTACATTGGATAAAGAGTGATGTTCAGATATGGCAACTTTACCAATGCCATTTACCTTTCCCTTGGAGTTATCTGCATAGATCACACGTTTACTTGGAAGATTTTCATGTGTGATCTCTACAAACTCCTCTCTGCCTCCTGTCATATGTTGTGTACATCCACTGTCCACAACCCAGTCAGTTCCACTGGAGGTAGTATCCTGCAAGATTAGTTATGGGGTTTAGGGACCCAAACTTGTTTGGTTCCCTTAGCAGTTTTACCATATGCAGAAATAGCAGTTAATGAGTTAGAAGATCTATTTCTATAGTTGATAGCCTGAGCAACAGATGATATAACATGAATTCTCTTAGGCTTACTATCACCTGCAACCTTAGATAGAGAGGTTAGTTGGCTGCGTGTGTTACCGGTGACACTGGTGGGTACACAGCTGTGTAAGACACCGGTGGCATAGGTGACTATCACTTTTGGAACCCAGATGGCTGACAACCACTTTGTCAAGTGCCTGCAACCTATATACTTAGCCACAATCTTCCCTTTTCTGTCCTTCGGCAAGACATAGGATGGATTGGATGGAATGTTTACCATCTTCCTATCTCTTTGTATATGACCAACAGGTTTGTTGTCATCTATTCCTGCCTGTCTCACAAATTTTCTGCAAGACTAAAATTAGTAACAGTAGGTAGTTTATCCTTATTAGCAGAAGGATTGTAACCCAGGCCTTTTCGGCCATCATTCTTTCTGAGCATTTTAGCTCTGATGGGCTGATAATTTTGCATGCCAATATTGGCAGTGCATAGGCCTTTTCTCATGAGCCTTTTAAGCTCTTCCAGCTCTTCCTTGAGCTTGTTGTGCTCATCTACATCCACAGAGTTAGTAATAACAGAGGTTGAAGCCTCTTTTGAGTTATCAACTACACAACCTGTGGAAGTTAGAATATTTATGCGACTGGCACAGTTTAAGCATGATTCAATAGCAGCATGAGTAGGCAAAGATGCATCAGTAGATATAGAAGAAATATCAGTGCACATAGAATGCTTTGCCTTGAGCTCCTCATGCTCCTTAATCAGAAGCTCATGAGCTACCTTGAGCTTCTCATGAGCTATCTCTAGGTTTTCCTGGTCTAGCCTGAGGTTTTCTCTGTCATCTGTAACCTCATCATATGATTCACTCAGCTCTCTGAGTTTATCTCTTAAAGAGATATTTTCCTTTCTCTCCTTGCCATAGGCTTTATCTGTTCTTTCAAGAATGCCCATTAGTTCAGCATAATCAGGAAAGTCATCCTCAGTAAGTACCTTTGAACCTTTGGCCATGAAACACAAAGGGGCAGAAGTGGATGGCAGTTGATCAGCTTCAGCACTGAACTCGGAGCTGTGTGACCTGGCTGTATCACAGCTGGGTATATCAGCCATGCTGATGGCAATCCCAGCAATTTGATCTTCATCATCTGACACTTCTTCTGAGTCTAACTCCTCAGATAGCCAAGCCTGTCCAACATAAGCTCTGGCAGTGGCTTTGTTTTTGGAGTAGGTTGGATGCTTGCTGTTGAAGGTCTTCTTCTTCCCATGGAAGTCATTCTTCTTTCTGTACTGGCTGTTGTCCTTTCTCTTAGTTGGACAATCAGCAGCAAAGTGGCCTTCCTTACCACATTCGAAGCACTTGTTATCTTTTGACAGCTTCTTCCCTCTGAATCTGTCACCTGATCCAAGCTGCTTCTTCTTCTTGTAAAACTTCCTGAAGTTCCTTGTGAGGAGGATGAGTTCACTCTCTTCTCCGCTGGTCATCTCCTCATCAAGTTCTTCACTGCTATCACTCTCAATCTGTGACGTTGAAGCAGTAGTCTTCAAGCAATATTTTTCTTGATAGCTGGAGAGGAGCTTTGCTTGCCTTCTTGCTTAAGCTCCATCTCACACTACTGCAGATTGACCCTCTCCTGCACCACCTCCACTGACGGGCCCAAATCGGACCGTCGTTGGAGGCTATCACCGCCGACGGACGACTAAAAGCCCGTCAGCAGAGAAGCTAGCTAAGTGGGACGCGAGGACCTCCACTGACGGGTAGAGAAAGGGCCCATCAGTAGAGATGAAATGAGGGCAGCACTAATGATGCCCAACTATCACTAACAGGCTGGTCCTACGGGACCATCAGTGAAGGATCAGTATCCACTGACGGGCAGCCTAGCCACCCGTTAGTGGAGATGCACCAACGGTGCCACATCTGACGTATATTATCACTGACGGGCGTCTTTTATCCGACCGTCAGCGATGATTTGTATTCACTGACGAGCGCCTTTCTTGTCCGTCAGCGTTGTTTTGTCCAGGACGTAGTCGGCCGGCGTGCTGAACCACTGATGGGCTCCTTATAGGTGCCCATCAGTGGTAACCTGCCTATATATTTTAAGGCTGCTCTCGCTACTGGCCAGTGCTCGCGCGCCTAGTGGCCAGCAGCGAACGCCGCCGCCGCCCCAAGTGCTGCTGCCGCCGCCACCGCCCCCCCTCCCGCCCACAAACAGTCCACTCTCCCCAATCCTCCTCCTCCCCTCCTTTCTAGCTCTCTTCCTCCCCCTCCAAAAGATCTCTAGATCTAGATCTAGATCTCTTTCCTTCTCAAACCCTCTCTTTTCTTCACCACCTCCTAAATCTCTCTCTCCAACCCAAAAGATATTTCATCTCTCCCTCCTCCTCACACTAATCTCTCCATAGATCTCTCTTTCCTCCCCGGAGTTCCATTTCCTCGCCTAAAAGATCGCTAGCGCTTGGTAATAATGCCCTCTTTGGATGAATCAGATACAAAAGTTTTCTTTTCATTTTGTATACGTATTTGATGTGATTGCCGGCCATCGAGCCGAGACGATAGTTGCTATGTGATTTTCGGTCATCGAGCTGAGGCCTAGTGTTTTGTTCTTTTTCGTCGAACTGATTAGTTTCGTGTCGTAGGTCTTGATCGATGGATCGTAGTTGGATGTACGACAACCGGGCGACAGAGAGTTGGGCTATGGCTTTGAACAAGTTTCTTGATGTCGCCGAGCGAGATACGAGGAGAAAAGGTGGCACGAAGATTTGTTGTCCGTGTCGCGATTGCAAAAATTTGGTAATGTTCGATACGAGAGGGAGGGTGACGGTACACCTGGTGCTTAAGGGTTTCATGTCAGGCTATACACGTTGGACGTGTCACGGCGAGGAGGAGGAAGATCAGGTGTTACAGCAAGATGCCGAACACAGAGATGACGAAGAAGACGAGGGGAGTATCGAACCTGACGGCGAAGAAGAAACGGAAAATAATTTGGCCGATATGGTGCAGGACGTTCATATGGTGGAGCAGGTGGTGCTAGATCCTGAGGATGAAAGAGAGGCTGCTAAGTTCACGAGACTAGTTGAAGACTCGCAAACCCCGTTGTATACCGGTTCCGATCCAGAACACAAGCGTCTGTCAGTCACGCTGGAACTTCTAAGGATCAAGACAGCCCACAACTGTCCGGACGAAGTCTTTGATGAGACATTGGCTTTTCTTGCAAAAGTTTTTCTGAAAAACAACTTGCTGCCTACGAGCACCGAAGAAGCCAAGAAGGTTGTCTGCCCTCTTGGGTTAGAGGTGCAGAGGTTCCATGCGTGTCCGAATGACTGCTTTATTTATCGCAACGAGCACGAGAAGTTGTACAAGTGTCCCACGTGCAACACTTCCAGATTCAAGAGGGGTAGAAACCAAGCCGATGATGAGGACCCAGTGATGAGTGGCGCTCCAGCAAAGGTTGTATGGTATCTTCCGGTCCTTCCCCGTTTGAATCATTTATTCGCTAACAAGAAGGAGGCAAAGCTGCTACGTTGGCACGCCGAGGGGCGGAAAACTGATGATGGAGTGATGAGACACCCTGCCGATGTTTCGCAGTGGAGGGCAATCGACGCCCAATACGATGATTTCAGAAAAGATCCGAGGAATATCAGGTTTGGTATGAGTACGGACGGGATCAATCCATTCGGCAACATGAGCAGCAGACACAGCACTTGGCCCATGGTTCTATAGATGTACAACCTTCCTCCATGGCTGTACATGAAACGAAAGTACATACACCTCTCTATTCTCATACAAGGGCCGAAGCAACCTGGGAATGATCTGAACATGTATCAACAATTATTGTTCGAAGAACTAGCTACACTGTGGGAACCAGGGGCCCAGGTCTGAGACGCATACGAAGAAGAGTACTTCAATCTGAAAGCGCTGTTGTTCACGACGGTCCAAGACTATCCCGCGTACGGATATCAGTCCTACCAATGTGTACTTCTGTATGTGTAAATTGTGGATGAATTTGAAGTACTTCAATGAAATTGTCTAAAATTTTAAACATAGCCTCATGAGGTCATATAATTAACCCATGCCAATTTTCAACTTTTTTTGACCACATTTAGATTTAATAAAAAAATAGAAAACCAGAAAGACGCAAGCAAACATTTGAATTTCGACAAGCAAACGTTTGAATTTTTGATATATTTTGTAGATACGAGCTATGCCGATACATAGGTACCTAGATATGAATTTTCCTTCCATTTATAGGCCTTCATTAAGATAGTTGTAGTTCAAATCTGAAATATATCTAGTAAATAAATAGATATTCATTTAATGCGTAAAAAATAGCAAATGATTTCAGAAAAATGCCTAACTTTGACACGAACGATGTAATATAGTACCTTACATGTACAAAAAGTTTGGAGCGTAGCTAAAAATGATTTTTGAAAGGTTTTACACATTGTACCTCAAATTGGTATTTCAAAAAATAGAAAATTCAAACTATTACATAACAAGATGGAACATGATGAATTATTAACGTATAATATTGTAATATGAAGTTGTAGTCCAAATCGCAAGTTCAAATGATGAAGAATTTATGATGTGTACATCGATCTTCATATTTCCCCTTTAAATGCTATGAAGCTTTCTCACAGATAGTTCAGTTACAAAGCAATGTATACTCCAACTTCATTGAAATTGTCTGAAATTTTAAACATAGCCTTAGAAGGTCATATAATGACCCCATGCCAATTTTCAACTTTTTTTGACCACTTTTAGATTTTATAAAAAATCAAAAACCAGAAAGGCGCAAGCAAACGTTTGAGTTTCTCCAAGCAATCGTTCCTATTTTTGATATATTTTCCAGGTACGAGCTAAAACGATACATAGGTTCCTAGATATGAATTTTTCTTGCATTTAGAGGCCTTCTTTAAGATAGTTGTAGTTCAAATTTGAAATATACCGAGTAAATACCTACATATTCATTTAATGCATAAAAAATAGCAAATGATTTCAGAAAAATTCCTAACTTCGACACTAACCTGAAAAAGGTAAAAGCCCTGAACTAAAAACACTTAAACACTAAAACCATATAGAAATAACCCTAACATCGCCTCAAACAGGAAAACCTAAAATTGAAAAAAGAACCCTCACCACTGACGGGCACCTAGTATATGCCCGTTAGTGGTATGTAGCAGTAACCATAACCAGGAGCTCCTCTCCACTGACGGGCACCTAGTATATGCCCGTCAGTGGTACGTAGCAGTAACCATAACCAGGAGCTCCTCTCCACTGACGGGCACCTAGTATGCGCCCGTCAGTGGTACGTAGCACTAACCATAACCAGGAGCTCCTCTCCACTGACGGGCCCCTGGTATACGACCGTCAGTGGTACGTCAGTAGGAACCCTAACCAGTCCCCTTTCTTCACTGACGGGCATCGTGTAGCCGCCCGTCAGTGGTACGTCCTCTCCACTGATGAGCATCGTGTATCCGCCCGTCAGTGGTATGTAGCAGTAACCCTAACCAGTCCCCCCTCTCCACTGACGGGCGCCTAGTATCCGCCCGTCAGTGGAGGTTCCTCTCCACTGACAAGTTAGTCCCTACTGACGGGCGCTTTATAGATGCCCGTCAGTGGTACCCCAAATCTTATATAAGCCACACGCGGGACTTGGCGAAATTTTCGCCAAGTCCCGCGCGTTCAATTGAACCAGCAGCGAGACGGTTCGCATCCGACGCTGCCAGGCTGCTCCGCCGCCCGACGAGCCCGCCGCCCCCTCCGCCGCCTCCTCCGGCCTCCGCCCCCGAAGCCTCCGACGCCGCCACCTCCTCCGGCCTCCGCCCCCGAAGCCCCCGACGCCGCCGGCCTCCGCCCCCGACGCCGCCGGCCCCGAAGCCCCCGAAGCCCCCGACGCTGTCGCCCCCGAAGCCCCCCACGCCGCCGCCCCCGAAGCCCTCGAAGCCCCCGACGCCTCTGCCTCCTCCCCTCTCTCTGGGCATCTCCGTCTCCGGTCTCCATCGCTCCGGTGAGTACTCGCAATTTGTGAAGATGTCTGTATGGTGCAATATCTCGGAGCATGCCTTTCTATATTTGTTCATTTGGAGTATAGTGAGTAACTGAGTTCCCACGTTACTTTGGCATCCCATGACTGTAGAAGGCTTGAATTTTTATATGAACACACTGTTCTCCATATTTGATCCTAATTGAAAGAAAAAGAAAGTGTGATTCTTTTACAGTTATTGAGTGCTGATTTTTATTTTTTATTTCTTTTTCTTTTGTACTGACAAACTTTGGAGTTTGGATGCTCAAGTTCTGAAGTTGGCTATTTGATCTGATAGCAGAAGCAACGTGTCCAGATTATTGCACGTTCAAATGTATTACCGATGCCATATTTTGGATTTCCTAGAGTTTATTACTACTACCCTTTGCTGTCTGCTCATGCAGAAGGCAAAACTAAACTACTTGACTCATTTCTTATAAGGAGCACAAATAGCTTTGGTAGTTGATTTATCAGTAACCTAAATTCCAAGTTTATTTTTTCTTCTGAAATGTCCAGTTGTTGCATGTACTATATTGTCGGTGGGCAGAGCATTGGAGCTTGCTTGTGAACATTAGTGAAGAAAAGCACCACTGATAGTCATCATCTCCTTTTGTTAGTATGATCCATCTTTGTTGCACGAAATATACTATTTTCTTGTTCATCCATTTTCAAAACTGTGTTGCCATAGTTTGCTATGAAAATTGATGGTTCCTGAGGAATTTTGTTCTCATCTTTTGTTTATGATTATTATTTGCCTGACTCCGTAGCATGCATATGCCTATGTAGACATGTATGCTGTACGTATATACAAGTATTAAATATAAAATTTCAGCAAGTAAACATGTCATTAGTTTGATATTGAAACAAGTTCGAGAATTTGGACTTTGTAGATGGTAAGATATTGTCCTAATAGCCTGAAGCATGTATATGAATATGTAAGGGCATGCAACAAAGTGTTAACTATTCAGTTCTGGGCTGTAGTTTAAAGCAATGAGGAAGTGTTGATCTGAGCTGTAACATATGGAATAAATATAAGATTGTCAATATTGTGAAATCGTTGGTCAAGTGAATTTAGAGTTGTTGGTATCGTGAAACTCAAATACATCATACTATGTTCAACTTTTGTGTAGTACACTGAGTATATATGTGCAATGATTATTGTTGCTCAAATGGAAGCATGTAAAATGGAAGTGATTCCTATGCAACTTTTGCTAATCTCTTTGCAAATTGAAGCCTACTCATGATAAGAACAGATGATTGCTTGCTACTAATTTACCTTACTTGCTTGTATACGCATGCGTTATTAGGCTGAGAAAACAGATGCTTTATATTTTTACCTTGCTTGTAAACATATACTATTGCAGAGCTTAGTTATTCAAATGTTATTTCTGAGCTTAATTATTCCCAGGTTCTTGTCTGACCTAAGAACTATTAGCAAAAATGGCCGCTAGTAGTACTCCCGCTGGGTCCTCGACCCGAGCAGTAGAGGCCGTTGATGACAGCACGGCCCCCCTCGTCGTGGCCGCACCGATCGATGCACCGACCCTGGAGGCACCCAAGCAAGTTGCCTCCGAGGCGGCCAAGGAACCTGCCCTCGAGCTGGCCGAGGATCAACCTCTCTTAGCGGCCGTCACAGCTGGACAAGAGCGACCTGCCTCGGAGTCCAGCTCTGGCTCTGCCTCCGAGTCAAGTTCTGAAGGGGACGAGGCGCATGAGGAGGAGGTACTGACTCCAGCCCCGACTAGGTCTCTGAAAAGGAGGAAAGGCAACCAGTTGCCGGACAAGACGTATGTCATCACCCCATGTCGACGACATCAAAGACATTCCGGCGAGTCCACATAAGGCCGCTAAGACCTTTAGCAACGCCTGCGGGTGCTTAGTACGGGAACAAGTTAAGATTACATGCAAAGAGTTCAGCCAGTTGACTCAGTCCACGAAAGGTACTCTCTTGAGGAAACTGTGGGACAAGTACCAGATTCCTGCAGCCGACAAGGAAAGAGTCGAAGTGCAAGCCCTGAAAATCATGGCTAGGGCTCTGAAGACTTGGCGATACGACGCACAAAAAGTCGTAGACGAGGATTGGGAAACCAAGATTAGTAAAAGATGGTCCAAGATACAGAAGGAAGACTGGGACGAATTCGTTGCTCAAATAAGGAGCCCACAATTCCAGGAGAAGAGCCGGTGGGGGAAAGAGCTTCGCAAGAAGAACACATTAGACCACAAGCTCGACAACCGTGGATACCTGGGGAAGAGACCGAAGTGGGCCAGAGAGGACAAAAAATTAGCCGCGGCTGGGAAAGCACCTCCTTTCGCGCATCTCAGGGAGCCATGCGCTAGGGAGTACATGAGGGCGCACACAAGGTCTGACCCTGTGACGGGGTCACCAATTTATGAGTCCGAGAAACTACAAGTGGTGGCCAAACGGCTGGTAACGACTCAACCCAGTCTCTTTTCGTACTTAATTACGTTGCATCCAAATACGCTGTCTTCTCATCAAGTAATTTAACTTTCAAACAGAACTGAGCCAGCAGCCTGGAAGCTCGCAGGACTCCATCACGAGCTTCCCAAGATGGAACGACGATCTGGCGAAGGCCCGACAGAAACCGGAGCATCGGGGCCGTGTAGTAGGCCTCGGGGATGGCGTTAAATGGGACAAGGTATGTAGCGACCCTATTTTTAAAGCACAGAATCAGCGTGGATTGTCATGAACAAAGATGATTTTTGTTTCTTCATGCGCATGCATATAGATAGCAAATATGGCATTGATTAAAAACCTCAGCATATTCGTAGGGATCAAGTCGAACCGAGCTGTAAAGCCAATGTCACCAAATTTCATATCTGCAAACTTTTATGTACCTAAGCCAAATCATGTTCCAACAGTGCAGTACACCTTTCTACAGAGATTCTTAGAAACGTTTGGGATCAATTTTGATTTAAGCCTGAGAATAGAACTAAAAATAAAAGAAGAAAGAAAAATAAAAAGGAAAAAACAATCGCACCCGCAGACAGCTCTTCTTCCCCACCTGGCAAGCATGCACCGACCGGCCCCATTTTCCCCATCCTTTTCTCCTCTGGCCGACAACTCCCACCGCAGTCCTTTTTCTCCACGTAGCTTCTTCCCCATTTTCCTCTTTCTCCAGGCAACCTTCTTCCCCAAAACCGGACTCCCCAAAGCTCTCCACTCTTCCCCCTGCGGTGCACCATCCCAAGCCGGCTCCCCTTGCCGCGCCTCCCCTCTGTTCCACCGCCGGCCCCCTCAAGCCACCAGCCGCCTGGAGCCCCCGAGCCCTCCCCTTTCTGCTCGCCGCCCTCGGCACTGCGGCCGAGCTCCCCGCCGCCCAACTCCTCACCTCGGCCGCCCAACGCACGGCCACCGCGCCTCCTCTCCAGCACCGCGCCTCCTCCCCTAGGCCCCAAGCACCAGACACGCCGGCGCCCTTCCTCTGCCAGGGCCGCGCCGCCCCTCTCCTGATTCCGCCGCCGCCGCCTCTGGGGCTCGCCGGCTCCGCCCCAACGCCGGTCAGGCCCCTGCCGCCCTAGCTCCCCTCCGGCCGGTCTCGCCGCGCAGCCCCGCCGGTTGCCTCTCCACGCCGCCGGCTTCATCTCGGCGCCTCTGCCTCCGTCCTCCCCCTGCTCGCCCCCGTGCCGCGCCGCTCTCCAGGGCCGCCACCGGCCAGATCCAAGCCGCCCCACGCTGCTCCTACCGGCCGGCTGGCCACCTCCATCCCCAACGCCACCGGGTAAAGCCCCCCGCTGCTCGGCATCAACTCCGGCTTCCTCCCCAAAAACCGAGCCGCTCGCCGTGTGCCTCGCCGCCAGGGGTGAGCATCCTCTCCATCCATTTTTGTGCCTGGTGAAGCATTTGGTTAAACACCGTCTGATGGTTGCTTGAGCACCAGTGTGTGATATTTGAATTTCGGATGTAATCCTGTTAGCACATCTCTAACAACAGTGGACGTGCCCTAGCAAATGACCATGTTAGCATGCTTAAGCATGTCTTGGACGTTAATTTTTGCTTCCCCAAATGACTGCAAATCATGTGCAGATGTGTAAGTTAAAAATATTCTATTGTTTAATCAAAGTCAATCTGCTGGGATTTGGGTTATAATGCTTGTTCATAACCTAGTGCAGGAATAGCTAAATTAAGCCATCCGTTCCAAACCAAGACAACAGATGCTCACCTCAGATCTGGTAGATCTTATAAGTAATAAAAAGATATCGACCTTAGTTGTTAAATTGCTCCCCTCTTTTTCATACCTATTCGGATGTAGGTGCATCAGCTCAAGAATGAAAAAGATAGAGGCTAACTTCCTATTTATCCGTGTTCTATCACCTTAGGTAGCTAGTCTGTGTACGGGCTAAGGTGCATTAGTTCGATCATATGCCCAGTAGGTCAATTAGGATACGAATGTTTTGATCTCCGATTTAACTGTCGATCGTCGGTCCACCCTAGGGTGGCGACCCCAACTCCGAATCGAACAACTGTTGTAGCTCTGGAATCCTTGAGGAATCTTCTACAATCTAGTTTAAACCCAATTTCCAGAACTCCAATCGGAATCTTGACCAATTGGCGTAAACCCTAGTTCCCCTCTCGTGTGCGATGCTTTTCGATAAACCCTAGCCTCGCGTTAGTAGCTCCAACTCGAATGTTTTCAGCGACGCTAGGTTTGTGTCTCCAAACTTTTCCTTAATACTTGCATTTCAGATGATGACCATCTGTTTAGGTTAGTAATCTCCCACCCTAATTTTACAACCATATAAAATGTCATGCACATAGTTGTAACCCCCTCGGCACCTACTAATCACTTTAGACACATGCATTCCGTATAACTCATTCATGCACGCATGCTTAGTATTACACATAATCTCTACAAGTTAAACCTAAGCCATGCAAGTAATCAAAGTTCCTCGACATCAACTGACCACAATAGGAGCATATATCTCTCACCAGTTATTCATCATGCATACATGCTGGGCCTTATTGCCTCTTTATCGTTTCTTTTCCGGTGTTCGCATTGTTGGTAATAGAGCTCGAAGAAGGAGACCACCAGGCTCACGAAGCAACGCAAGATCAGGAACCCTACGACCAAGGCAAGCAGAGCTTGTTGTATCTTTACTTCCCGTACTCTTGTGTATGCACTGTTTATGTGTGCTTATGTGTGAATGATTACTTGTATGTCACGTATGAGGTTGAGCACACTGGTATGTGTAGGATGTGTCCTAGGTTGAGAACATCTGATGACTCTTCAACTAAATTGCTAAGTGAGTTGGGAGAGCCGAGGACGTGCACAATGGGTACGGTTGGTGTTAAATGCCGGGTGATGGCGACCCAGGAGTGAGAAGAGTTTTGTCGCTGCACCAACCCTATCTCCAGTGTGTCACCATCCCTTATTACCACGTGGTCGTTGCCGGACTCCCCACATCTGGATTACCTGATGGTAAGACTCGGTCACTGGAGCTTTGCAACCTCCAGGTGAAGAGCACTCGATATTTCCCATGGTGGTTGTTCTGCCGGTAACGGACCGAGAGATTAATTGGAATGAAAATGTGATAAGTTGAAAACCCTTATGGTCGTTGCCGGACTCACTGCTATGGGTTATCTGATGACAAGACTCGTGAGGAGCACTCGATACTTCCCGTAGCAGTTGCATTGCCGGGACGATCCAGGGTGGTCGAATAAATGTGGGTTGGAACGCTAGCGAGAATCAACACTGAGGATAGTTGAGGTAAGACTCCATGCACTTTGAGAGGCTCGCTACCTCCAAACTGTTATGCACTCACTATGCCTGCAGGGGTTGAGTTGTCGTTAGTGGATTTTGATTTAGGGGCTGCCCTAATTGGATTGGATGATTTGAGCTCGTGGTGAATTGGTTGCAGTTTGTTTGTATTCCTGAGCAATACTGTTACTTAGTCCGCCTTTATTTCACCTTGTTAATGTTATGTTCTTAGTTTGTCTATTGTTACTCTGAGAAGCATTTATGTTTAATTGTTGTTGTACTAGTATGAGTAGGACATTTAATCAAGCACGAATAAGTCTTGCGAGTACGTTCGTACTCACCCAGGTTACTCCTGGAGCTTGCAGGTGAGCCGGTGGTCGAAGACTATTTTGACGATGTCTGAAATTGTGTTTCCTCGGTTGTGTTCGACTCATGGGATAGATTGTAGCTTTTGGGTCAGCGGTCACTGTACCGCTGTGGGACTCATTTACCCTGCTTCCGCTGTCGTTTAACTTCTCCGTACTCGGATATGTTTTCGGTTATGGCCGAATGACGTAATGTGTTGCCCCATCGTGGGTAGTTACTACTAATATTGTATTTGTAGAGCTTTGTTGTGATATCCGAGTTGTTACTTGTGGTTGTCCATGTACAATGCGTGTATGTGATGAAGTATGTGGACAACTATGCAGCGGTAGTATTGTGTGCTAGGATTGCGTTTCGTGATGGCAGAGGTGAGCGAACCACTAGTCCTGTGCAGCTTTGGGTTGAGTTGATCCAGGGGATTCGTCCCGTATTTGCTAAGCCTCCTACGACCGTCACGCCTCGCGCTGACGGCAGAGCAGAGCTAGATCCGCCCAGAGTCGCACATCGTGGCTAGGTTAGGTTGAGGGGATGCATATCCCGAGCTCTAGTCCTCCTATGACTATCGCGGAGCGCAGGCTTATCACGCGGTATTACCCCTTCACTGGTATCTGGAATCTATTTGTGGTTCTGGGAAGATTGGTCGCTTCCGGCCGGCTCGCACGTGGCGGGTGTCGGATCGTTCCGCCTCGGTGCGTACGGCGCAGGTACCGTGCCACCGGGCTGACGAGTCCTTCGGTCCTTGGCGACTTCGCGTTCCCCTAATCACATGTGGATTCCGGGTCCGTGACAAGGTATTTCCCCGAAACCCCAAGGGGAGCCGCCGCCCCCGGAGAGACAGCCAGGAGTTTATGGACAATCTGCGGGAGCAAATGCGGGAGATTGCCGAGCAGACATGGCTACGTATGCAAGTGGCTGCAGCGCAAGGCCAGCAGAGCGTGCTTCCCGGTAACCAGCCTGCAGGATGGAGTAGCTGCGCATCCACCTCAGACGGCGGCCCCTACTCGGTGAATCCCGTCGACAGCATCACCATAAGTCTCGTCCGCTAAACGAGTTGTTATAGTACGAGCTGATCTCATTGTCCTGACTCCAGTGCGGACGGCACGTCTATCCTCTGTTTCGCAGGAAGCCACTAGATGCACACTCACGGTGCAGATTCCTGGCATGAAGGTCCCGGTGGCGCACGGCCAGGTTTTCCAACGCCGGAGGGGGCAGTCCTGCACTGTGTTCCTATGCGGGAGCACCATGCGAAGGTGCAGGTGGACCTCGTCCTCAACGACTACAGTGAGGTGTTAGTCCCTGTCCCCCCTCCCCCCGAAGAGGAGCTGACGAAGCTAGGGCAGTGTAAAAACTGCTTCATCCAGTGGTCGAAGAGCCAGATTACTATAATCGCGGCAGCCTCTCCTCGCACGGGCCCCTCGTCCAACAACCCCTCTCCATCAATCGGACAATCTCCGTTGGGGCTCAGCCAATCACCTCCGTCCTTTAAAGACCTGGAGGACCATCTTGTCGGGGACCAGCACATGTCACCGATTTTGCGGTCCCCGGAAGTGTCGGAAAGGCCCTCCGAGGTTCAAGGCGACCCTCTGGATCAACGGAGGGGGAAGATTTTCTCTCCCGCCACACTAGCTGGGACACTGGAAGCAGCGTTGGCGGCAGGCAAGAGCCCGGAGCCGGTACAGCAGAGGAGGAAAAGCAAAAAGAGACGGGCCGGCACCGGCGAGAAGCAAAGAAAGGAGCAGAGGCAGAAATCCTTATCCTTCTCAACATCGTCATCCAAATTATCTACACGGACCAAGGGTCTCTGGCGAGAATTTTACTTACCACGTGAGAACATGCTCCCACAGGATGAGCTGGACAATCTGTCGGAGGACATGAAGACGCTGCATGAAGATTACCTGAAGATGTCCAGAGATCCTGATACATTCTGCCAATATTGGAAGGTGAAGGTGCCAAGGGAATACAATTTCTTCATGCAAAATGACCAAGACATCTTCGACATCAACTTTGAAGACCTATTCAACATGTACAACCTCTATAGGCTCGACACCATGATGATCAGGCTATGGGCTCTCTACCAAGCCCAAGAGTGCCGACGTCTTCAGGACTCCAATATTGGCATAGTCGATCCGATATGCATGAACGAAGGCTATGCCGGGACCCCGACGGTCGAGGATTTCTTGAAGAATACCTGTCACATGCATTCATGGTTCATAAGGACAAGGAGTACATACTAGCCCCCTATAACCCTCCGTAAGTCCTAAACTTAGCACCGTGGAGTTTTTTTTTGTTTTTTACGTACGTATCTCCACCTGCTTACGTTCATTTGTTCACATTTACGCAGCGACCACTGGGTCCTAATTGTGATCGTTCCAAACTAGGCCAAGGCTTTTTACTTTGACTCCTCATCGAAAAAGACAGCGGACTTCACCAATATAACTAAGATTCTGGATACAGCTTTCTTCAGAGCCAAGTTCTCGGGGCATACTAAAATACCTGTAAAAGCGACAAAAATGGTACACCATTACAAGTTCCCTTGCAGAGTTCAGCCGGAAAATAGCGTGACATGTGGGTACTACACCTGCGCCCATATGGACCTCTTTGTCCGATACAAGAACAAGCATTGGAAAGATATGAAAGAACTGAAGGCTTGGAGCGAGCTGGGAAGTCAGATGTACAACTGGCGACAGGACTTTGCTCGCATCCAAAAAGTCTTCGCCAGACTCATCAACCTTGAAGTCATCAATCCGATGGGTGAATTCTACGCCGGCCCCCAATTTCCGAAGCCAAACTTAAGCGGGCATCAATAGAATCGTTGTTTCTGTAATTGAATAAACAATTGTTTCATACTTGTGACCGTCGTTGGAGTGTACATACTATATATGTGATTATAAATGTCTTAAGTGCTAACCGTTATGTGATTACAAATGTGTTATGCGATTAAGAGATTTGACTCTGTGAATGAATAGTTGGTTTAGCCTGTGATTAGGAATAATGTAATGCGCTATAGCCTATTATTATGAATAATCTAAATGTGATTATGAGTTAACACAGCCTTTTCGGTTGGCAGGAATACATATCTCTACTGACGGGCACTTACGGAGAGCCCGTCAGTGGAGCACGACCTCTACTAACGGGCTATTATGACGCGCCAGTCAGTAGTGCTAGAACCAAGTGCCTCCGACTGGGGGTCTCCTCTGACGGTCCCTATGTGCCCGTTAGTAGTAACAAACACTACTGACGGTCCATTCGCCCGTCAGTGGAGTGACCCCCTCCACTGACATTTCCAGGGTGACGGGCCCCCTGTCCGTCAGTAGAGGGTGTTTCGGGACCGTCAGTGGTGATCTGTTCTACTGTAGTGTCATGTGTTAGGATCCTTCCTAACACTTCTGTGGGCTTCATTTGCTCAAACCCATCTTTTTCCTTCAGCATGAGAACAAGCGTTCTGTAAGCTTTTGGAAACACTGACAAGAACTTCTTGATCACGTCTTCATCTTCCACTCGGTTGGAGCCTAGGGCCTTCAGCTGGTTGGTGATAATGGTGAGTCTTGAAAACAGAGAATTGATGTCTTCACCATGCTCGAGCTCAAACCTCTCCAGTTTTAATTCCAGAAGGCTCCTCTTTGACTTCTTTAGAGTGTCACTGCCTTCATGGATCTGCTCCAAGGTGTCCCAGATATCCTTAGCAGATTCCATAGTGCTGACCCTGTTGAAGTCATGCTCTTGCAAACCCATAAATATAGCAGTGGCAGCCTTAGCATTGTTCTGAATGTTTCTCTTGTCGTTTACGCTAAGAGCAGCTGGGTCTGCCAAACTGTAGCCTGTACAAACAACTTCCCACACATCTGGATCAATTGAGATAAGATGTATTTGCATCTTTCTTTTCAGAAGGCATAATTAGTTCCATTGAAAATAGGTATTTTACCCTCATAGCCTGACATCCTTTACTCTGACTGTTAGGTCAAACCAAAGAGTAACCTGCTCTGATACCAATTGAAAGGACCGAAGGTGCCGACTAGAGGGGGTGAATAGGAGGCTAACAAAAATTACTTCTTTTAACTGGATTGAACAGGTTAAGCCTTAAACAGAAACTAGGGTTAGCTAGCTGTGTGACAGGTGAGTGACACAGGCAACAGATGATGTGTAAATTAGCATGTAGCTGTCACACAGGTGCCTAACACAAGTGTTCTAAGGACTTAGTAAATGATGAGCAATCAATGTGCCTGTGTAACAGGTAACTGACTCAGGTGTGAAATAAGATATATAGCAACTGAGACACAGCTAATGAAACACTGGTATAAAGGAGATCTATAACAGATGAACAGAATAAGTCTAAGATCTCACAAGCAAGCAAGCAAGCAGGAAGCTAAAGACAATACAGGAAAGTACTCAAGGAGACAGTGTGTTTTTCACCGAAGTTCCCAGCTCTTCACAGAGTGGTACGTCTCCGTTGGAGAGGCTACTCCGATAGCCCTCTGACTCAGCAGACAAGCCATCGTAGCGCAGGTTCCTTAGCGTTTACAAGCTCTCCCCTGGTACAAAGATGTACCTGAGTCACAGAGCACTAGACCACCTGTGACACAGCTGTGTCACACCGGTGACTCTAACCCCTAGGGTTTTCTACTGCTAGCACTGCAGAGTGCAAGCACAAAACCAGTTTCACACTTGTGCAAAACTGTTGACATAGGGCCACTAACCTCAAGGCATTAGTGCCATTGTCCAACATCCTGAGCATTGAGCAATTAGACCCTCCACAGATCATTACTGCATCATCCCTCTTGATAGTACGGGTTTTTCCTATGGATTCAAAGAAACTAGCAAATCTAGGCTTTACCTGCCCACCAATTGCAGTCATGGCCCTTGACGCATCAAGCCACCATCACCTTGCTTGCAACTCCTTACACAGCACCGGCTTCTTCACAGCTGTGGCACAGCTGCCTAGCACAGCCATTCCTTAGTCCTGGAAACCACCCTTGTACCCTTTTTGGTGGTCATCCTTTCCCTGATGACCCTTCTTCCTGGAACCTACTAACCTGCCTACACTTAATGTAAATGTTAGATTCCAGTTTGAGTTGCCATTAACCATCAAAACCAACTTGGGGTCTAGATGCTCTTTCACCCTTGCACACTTGAGCCTGCTCCCACCACGTGCAACGCCGCGTACGTCATATCTTGATCATGACAGATTGTGGCGGAAAGCACTTCAGCTTCTGGTGCAAATGGGGATGAAAGCAATGCTTCACGAGCTTAAGCTTCAGCAAGGTTCCGTCAGAGTTCGTCAGTCACTGGACTGCCAAGGTTCAGCTCCCTGAAGGCATGATCACAAGTTTCTGCTTGTTATTGCCGCAGGGCTACTGCCACTGCACTCTACAGCATGGGTTGAGGCAAAGCCACCACCTTTATAGCTTCCAATTGCTTGAGGAAAAGCTCAGCGGACTCGTGGGTGGTGTTAGATGCAGTGAGGACTTGAAGCTTGGCCGCTTGCACGCACGCGCACATCTCTTCGTTTAGACGATTCGCTTCCACAACTTGGCATAATAGTTGTTCCACTTATTTTTTCCAAGTGTTGTGCTGGATGGACCTCCCTCATGACCCGTCCTGACAGCAGTGGAGCATGTAGTCATTTTTCTTGTTGTGGTTCTGGTTGTGGTGGTGCCTGTGACCATGTGTTGAGCTTCCGTGATGAGGACTGGGGCCGCGACCGTAACGTTGTTCGCCGCTGCAAGGAGGCTGGCATTGCTTGTGCTACTGTGGGCTCGATGTTGGTTGCATCGCTCACCGGACTTGGGTTGTGCGTGAAGTTTGGTTCGCCCACGACGTTGCTGCCTCCTCCTGCGCCTGGAAGGTGGCGGCGCCGCGACGAGGTCCCCCATGTGGGCGACCTCCTCCGTAGGCCACACAGCACCCATGATGTTGGAGCCCCTTGCCACGCTGGTCTTGGTTACGCTCATCATGCTCGCCCTCTTCCTCTTGGTTCCCTTGCTTCCCGCCACTCCTTTCGTTCCCTTCAGAGGCATGTTCTTCAGTGTGATGAAGACTTGTCATAGTCGCGATGTGTGTCGATACTGTGAAGCGCGCGCGTGGTCGTGGCATGTGTCAACGTAGCTTGTCTAGCGATCCCCACGGACGGCACCAACTGTCGTAGATACGATTCTAGACAATGAACTTGTAGCACCCCCGTTTGGATACACGGACCAACCGGGATTAGAGATGACTCTTTATGCGTGAAGAGATTATCAAATCACCGAGGAAAGACGATACTCTCTTTTTTTCCTCTCTTTCCCAATCACACTATTGTTCTATGGACAAACATGACAAAGTTATGGGTAAGAAAAGGTGAGAGCCACGCTAGCTAGGCTAAGGGAATCATGTCACAACTTATTGCGCCTATCACATACAGGATCTAGCAATAGAAAAAGGTTTGGCATTTCTAACTTGTGGATTAGTTAACCTGCCTAAGAAGCTTCTGATAGACTGTGGCAACCTTAGGGTTCCAACCGAACATGTCCTTAATCAACTCGTGTACCGATTGCAGAACATCCTACTGCTGCTGGTGCGGCGATCTTTTGGCGTCCTTTTCCACCCAGCCTATCGTCCCGTAGAGCCACGCGTGTTTGTTACTGTTAGGATTTATTAATCATGCTTATGGTAACCATCAAGCAGTGCTAATTGAGCAACTGCCGACGGTTGCTCGCGTCTCCTCTGAACAGTCGTGTCCTTTCAATTGTATAAATAGCTCATTCATCAATAAAGAATTAGACTTGATCCATTTGTTCTTTGCCATTTTTGTTCATTGCAAATCTCGTTTCAATTCAGTTTCAACACGTTATCACGCACGCTCTGCCGAGAGCAATCCGGCCTGCACGCTGCACTCAAGAGAAGAAAAAGAAGCAAGAACAGAGAGCAAAAAGAAGCAAGAACAGAGAGCAAAAGAAGGTGAGAGCCATGCCCGGGCATTCCTTTCTCCGTTCCTTCGCTTTCTCCGAGAGGCCGGCCGTCGCCGCTTCCTCGCTCGCCGACGTCGAGGCTTCGTCGCTCGCCGAAGCCGTGGCTTGCGCCGCCCGCCTCATAGTCGTCCGCGGCAGCGCCACGGCGCCTCGGCGCCGGCGCTGCCCGCTTGGCTACTCGCCGGAGCCGCTCCGAGCCGCACCACCCCCGGGTCGGCGCGCCGCCGCGTGTGGCCGATGCTGCCCCCGCAGCTGCCGGGCCCCCGGGTCGTCGCGCCCCCGCGCGTGCTGCCCCCGCCGCGCCGCTGTGGCCGACGCCGCGCGTCGCCGCCGCCAAAGCGCCGCCGCCGCCGCGATGCCGCGCGTCACCGCTGCCCAAGCGCCTCCGCTGGCCGCCGCTCCACCCGCTGCCGGCCCCCGGGTCCCTGCACCCGCGTGGCGCCGAGCCCGCCCCGGTTGCTGCCTCCAAGGGCCGCCCCGCCGGCCCCCTCGGGTGGCCGCCTCCGCCGCCACCGCGTCGCCGCCGCCGCCCTGCAAGCCCGCCGGTGCGGGAACCGACCGGCGGGTGGCTCCCGCCGCCTCTGGCCTCCGCGCCATGGGGCCGCTGCCTCTGGCCTCCGCTCCCATCGCCATGCTCGCCTCGCCTGGGCGCCGCCTCCATGGCCGCCGCCGCGCGCCAAGGAGCGGCCGCGGGCCCCCAGTCGCCGCCCCGGTCGCCGCGAGCCTTCGGGCCGCCGCCATGGCCCCCGGTCGCCGCGCGCCTCCGCGCCGCCGCCGCCCCTCGGTCGCCGCGCCTCAAGGAGCCGCCGCCGGCCCTCCGGTCCGCCGCCCGGCCTCGCGCCGTGCGTCGCCGTGGCCGTGCGGGCCGTCGCCCAGCGCCGCGCCACCGCCGTCGGGGCAGCCGTGGATCTCGCCGCCCGTCGCGGCCCCGTCCCGCGCGCCGCCGCCGCCTGCTGCCGGCCCCGTCCCGCGCGCCTTAAAACTCAAGCTACGGGGACAATCCGATCATGCCTTGTGGACAGTGCTACCACAAGCTCCATACTAAGAGAGTTAAAGGTATTCCAACTCTGAAGAAGATGAATGGAGATATTTTAACTATCGCTGGACGCGATATGGCAATTATTGGTATGGACGTACCATATTTACCCTCCCAGGGAGTACACAAGTGACAATTGCAGATGCTTTGCTGTATCCCGACTCGTCACGTACTCTAATCAGTTATGGAGATATCCGTACAAACGGTTTTCACATCGAAAACCCATGAAGACAACAAAGAGGAGTATCTACTCTTCACCAAAGATTACGGATATGGCAAGCAAGTACTTGAAAGAATTCATCTCCATCATCCGGATTGTACTAGACGTATATCAAGCCCGTAGAACATGTTGCGATACAAAATAATTTCCAGAATGTCATCACATTCCAAGCTTGGCTTACTCGCCTTGGCCATCCCGGCATATGGATGAAGTGGAAAATTATCAGCAATTCCATTGGTCATGCCTACAATGATGCTATATGTGACACAGGGAAGCTAATTTTAAGGCTCGCGCACCTTAAAACTCAAGCTGGACCACTCAGATTCCTTGAACACATCAAGTCGAGGCAAGTGGCTCTTCCCAACCATTGATTGGACTATTCAGGTATCCCATGGTTCTAAAAGACACATCTACACGATGGTCTCACGTGTGCCTTCATTTACACGAAACCATGCTTTGGCTTATTATCCTGAACATCGATTTCAATCAAATTCAAATGGACAACATGCAGAATTCTCCTTATGTGCCTTCAATATGGGCCTTAGGATTGAAATTTAGCACTACGTCCTATATGTCCATATTCAAAATGGTTTGGTAGAATCTCTTATCCAAAGAATAAGCTCATTTGCATGATCTTTACTCAGAATTGAAACTTACCAACTTCACGTTGGAGTCATGCAGATTTACACGCTCATGACCAAACTGCATAATATTATTCCCCTCTACCTTTGATACGTGGAAATCTACCAAGTATTTCCAATCTGCGATAATTCGGTTACACACCGATATCACCACCTCGGCATACATCATTGGCCCCTCACCATGAATTTGGGATCCATATGAGGAATAACTGTATTTCCGTCAATACCTCAAGCCCTCTCAGGGGGAGTTATTTCACGGCCAGTATGCTGATGCAACGAGGGATATTTCCAGGCATTAGGGGGAGATTTCAAGTACTATAAAGAATGCCAGGAAATTAGTTGGAATGTCCACGACATTTCTGCCTCGCCTCCACGTACTCAAAGAACTGAACCCACGTTCAGTATATTTGCAACTCATCGCAAATAACCTGCCAAATTCATTTACTGACTATATAGGTGTCACAAAATCCTATAATCCTGCATAAATGTGCCGGAAAAAGTGGAGGTACCAACAAAAACCACTCAACTCCCCGTTCAGTGTAATAGGGGGAGAAGTACGACCACATATCAGGATTCTGTTTCCTGCAAGCAACAAAGGATATCGAGGCCTCCGAATCAGTAAATGCAAGTCAACTCCACGTGACAAGACACCTAATGGGTAGTATACACCCGGTGGATGGGCAACCTCCACAAAACCAGCTCATAGTGCACACAATGACTGGTACATCGGAATACCCAGACTCAACCGCATTGGAAAATCGCGAACAGTCACCGAGGGTAACGATATTTCATCAACTATATATATTCTGGAGAAATATATAGCGGTAGTCTACAATTGTCGACATACATTTACTCGACTAGATTGCAAACAACCTTTCATATGATTCAGATCCAAAGACCATGGCCATGGCAAAGTGTGAACAACACTCGGACTGAACTCAAGCAAAGGGTACAATCCAAGCAGAAATAATCTTGCTCAATAAAGGGAAGGTATTCACAAAAGCAATACCTACACCAGTTTTCTTCCTGAAACGGAACGAGAACAACAAGGGGTGAGACACAGGGCAAGTATTGTAGCACAAGGGTTCACGCAGATACCCGAAACATATTCTCTAGAGGTGGAATCTCTTTCCGATACTCTATCTTAATGGCAGTACAAATCATCTATCTTTGCAGTTGTAGATGTAGTGACGTATCTTTGTATGTGTCACTGATTCAGACATAAAGGTTCCTCATGGAATCACAATGTTGAATCCAAATACAAAACGCAACATATATTGTGTAAAATCAATAAGTCATTACATGGCTTAAATTAGTCGGAATATATTTGGTACAACCGACTTGGTGAGTTCCTTATACAAAAGATTACTCCTACAATGATGATCGTCCATGCGTGTTCATCATGCAATCCTCTACAGGATACTGCATATCTCAGTGTATGTTGATGATCTACACATCATTGGCAACGCACAAGATATGACGATGCACGTGATATCTAAAGACGGAATTTAAGATGAAGGATTTGGGTAACGCCAAATTTGTTTGGGATTACAACTCAAGCACCTTCACTCGTGTGTTGTGGTACGCCAAGCTATCTATATCCAGAATTTATTGAAGAAATTCATTATGGACAAGATTTATCCATTCAAAACTCTCACGGTGTTCGATCTCTAGACGTAGAGAACGATCCTTTTAAACCATGAGATGATGGAGATGAGATACTGGGGCTCAAGGTCCCATATCCTAGTGCCATTGGACCTACCAAACACAATTGGGTAGGGCTCAAGGATATCTTGCATATCTCCAAAGGCACCAAAAGATCTAGTCATATTCTTTCAGTTTCAGAGAAATTCTGAACACCAATATCATCGGATATATTGATCAGATCCCTACTATGTAAGATCACAGACAAGCTTCGTGTCCCTACTTGGTGTGATAGCCATCCTATGGAAGTCTTCGAAACAGACTCTAGGGCTATATCCACCGATCGTCCCGAAGTACGATACATCACTTGTATTCTGTAGCTTCGCAGGATGATAAACCACATACAACAATCATGTGAAATGGTTCTATCGAATCATTACCATTATCTCAAAGATAATGTTGCTTATGATTGCTCGGATGCAAACAGGTTACAGTAATGAGCAATATCATCATATGCCCATCTGCAACACTAAATCATGCGACAATCTCGCTGATTATTCACAAAGTCTCTACCAACTCTACATTTTCAGAAATATGTTCATGAAATGGTATGCGACGACTTCGGATTTGCGAGAATCAGGGGGAGCATCTCCCTGAATTATTCCTGTTCAAAGCATCATATTACACTCTTTTCCCTTTATGAGTTTACTCTACAGGTTTCATCAAGATTTTTAATGAGGTAATATTCAACATAAGGGACGTATGTCATATTTCTGTTTTCCCACCGGGGTTTTTAGGAAAGTAGATACGACATATTTATTGCTCTCTAAACTCTATGATCTTCTCGTATGAGTTCAACGAGACAATAATCACAATATGCTGTCGTATTTCTCCTTATTTTCCCATTGGGTTTTACGGAGTTTTTAACAGCATATCAAACTCTATACTCCTCATATTTTTCCCACAGGATTTTTGGAGGAGTCATATTCCAAGATGATGTTGCTCGCAAGGATAAGCATTGATTAGGGGGAGTGTTAGGATTTATTAATCCATGCTTATGGTAACCATCAAGCAGTTGCTAATTGAGCAACTGCCGACGGTTGCTCGCGTCCCCTCTGAACAGTCGTGTCCTTTCAAATTGTATAAATAGCTCATTCATCAATAAAGAATTAGACTTGATCATTTGTTCTTTG
The DNA here is from genome assembly GCA_019208055.1 of Stipa capillata. Taxonomy (NCBI): domain Eukaryota; kingdom Viridiplantae; phylum Streptophyta; class Magnoliopsida; order Poales; family Poaceae; genus Stipa; species Stipa capillata. The sequence goes on along the minus strand of JAGXJF010003671.1, from coordinate 227,090 downwards.
CCATTTTGTTCATTGCAAATCTCTGTTTCAATTCAAGTTTCACAGTTACCTAGCTGGTTTCGGTAGACGTCGCACTCGGCATCGCTTTTCGAATAGTGAGCTCACTAGGTACCCGCGTGAACGGCGAGGTGGAAATGAAACGGATCTAAACCATTCTTACTGGGAGGTAGACTCGAGCTAGATCAAACTCGGCTCGCGCTAGTAAAGAGAGTGCAAGTCTATACGACCTCTTACTACCTCTACATGGGGATAGCTCTCCTTTACCCAGCCAGTTTTGGCTGTCCGGCGGCCAGCCCATCTTTATTCTCAAGAATGGAAAATTTGCGGAATGCAGCAGCCCATTTGTCTTGTGACCAATGGATGAAGCCAACACAGAGAACATGCATAACAGTGATAACTCATTCGCGTGACACTACTTAATAGACACATCGCACAGCTCGGTGCCACAGGATCAAACTGTAAAAGTCTAGCCGAAAAGAGTCTCATCTCTCCACTTACTAAGATATGAACTTCAATTAAAGTTCAACAGACTACCACCGTTCCAGAACAGCAACAGGAAACCCGAAACTGTATGCAACTGCATCTTAAGGCATCATGACATGGGCACGATATGTTTTACTTAGGACTCAGAAAGAACAAGGAGCACCTCAGCTCCTTCCTCTGACACATACACATCAAAACGATAACCGGAGTGATCAATCATCAGATGCCTTCGGAGAGTTCTCAGGTGTCTTCAGTGCGTCTGAAGCCTTTTTGCCTTGTGCGTCTCCACCGCAGCTTTGAAAATCCTCCCTGATGCCGGTATCCTTGAACTTCAGAGCAAATGTAGTAGCCGCTCGGCGATTCACCGATGCTGTTAATACAAGCAAATGTCACGCCTCTTATCCATGTCCTTCAGTTGCATGTCCCTCATAAAGGCTTGCATTCAGAATCAGTCGGTAATTGCCCTGGCCCTCATGATGAGCCGAGATCTCTCACCACCAGATACCGGTATGTTCAACTTCAGTTCCCCTTTTCCTCTTTCTTTCCAGCCCCATCTAAGTACTCATATATTGCAGAGTCAGCAGTAAATACAGCCTTTTCATTCTCTTCACCAGTTTCACTGGGCCCTCTGGCATTAGCAAAGTTCTTGGGTACTTCTGCTGCAGTGGCAAGTGCTGTGGAGGAAACTCCCGTTGTTTGTGGCTCCAATATTAAAAGAAGGGAATGATGAACATCACTCTTTAGCCCAAATAGAGGAGCATTTGAGCTTCTTTAGGGGCTGAGCCAAATGAAAATGATGAGCCTGAAAATCCAGTTCCAGCCAGTCCTGTGAAGGCATTTTGACCACTTGACAGATTCTTAAAAGAGAAAGAGGTGTCGGTGGATGATGACTGCCCTTTGTTATCAGCATCCTTCTGCTCCTCAGATGATCCATCCTGGTCCCTGATTCAGCTTCATCTTTCTTCTCAGCATCCTTGCTGATTTATCTTCATCTCCAGCTTCATTTACTGCTTTCTTTTCTTCAGCTTCCTCATCTTTTGTTTTGCCCTCAATTCCAGATGTCTTGCTGTTATCTTCCTTGGGCCCTCCAACTACCACTTTGTCCTCCACCAGATCCAGCCCCTGTATCTTCTGCCTTGTTTTTAGTATCAACAGGTTGAGATGGTGCTTCAGTTTGTGGCATTGGACTGGTTTTCAAATCTGACTCTCTCAGAGCTGATTCATCCTTTGAATCTCAGTTACCTCATTAGAATCTGCATTCTTGTCCATTGGGGATAAAGCATCTTTCCCACTGCCATTGCTGCCGTCATCAGCTTTCTCACTTGAGCAACTGTCTTTGACATTTGCCATCATCATATCGGAAGGTGGTGGCTCTGAGACAGGGATACTTGCTTGAACACTAGAATCACTGGGGGTAAATCTAATTGCAGAGAAAGGATTAGAAGAAGGAGCTGATGATGGCTGCTGGCGCCGAACCTTTACAATCCTTCGGGTTGCCATCACTTCCTCACTAGCTTTCTTAAATGTTCCCGTCTCTTGGTCCGGTGAGTCGTCATCAGGCTCAGGATTATCCTTGTTGATTTGTTTATCTGCAACCCTCTTCCTAGAGGTTTGGGCATGTTCCTCATCAGCCATCTTGCAAGTTTTGAGTACCTGGAAATCCAAACATAAGAACTAAGGAAACAGTAATAAAATAGTTTACACAAGTGACTAAGCAATCATCACAGACAAGGGCACAGTTCAAACACATGTATTACTATGCAGGTTCTTTTTACAATCCATCAAGCCATCTACAGAATAAACTTAAAAGACACCAGGAAAGCTGAAACTTGAAAGGCAACTATTGTACATCAGAAAAAAGTAAAGGCTAAAGTAGAACAAAATTATATGACTGTTGTGCAATATAATGTGATTTATAATATCCTAGTCTCAGATTTACATCTACCAGAAAACAGGTGCACTCAAAATGGAATACCACAATGTAGCTCAAAGTCCCAGCTGAACTCGTGAGCCCATATCTCATGTGTTATGGTACTTGCACCTTTGACAAGATAAAATAAACAAAAATACACTTCCCCAACTTCACCTAGCATCTACAATAGAAAATTACACAAGATTTATAAAGAAAGAAATATTTTCCTATATACTGGCATATGCAGTGTTGGTGCAGCACTGACATACCATGGGTTTGGTATCATCTCTTAGAAGCCACATGTCTCCAATACGTGTGTCACTCTCTAACTCCCAGTGTCTAGCACATGTTATATATGCAACGTTCTGCTTAAAAGTGTTCAAGTGCTATCTAGCAGCTAAAGCAGAAGAATTTTTATATATAAACAATGAGAAGCATTTAATCAGAAGGTACAAAAACTTCAGCCTACTCAAATATAATAAACTGGTGTACAGGTGTACAGCGGTGGTAAGATCTGATAACAGTAAATACACATACTACATATGCACCCTATCCAAAGAATCGTGATCAAAATTCAGTTCATTTTGGGCCATATTGCTCAGCACCATAGCAAAGATCAGAGTTGGAAAATACAAAACAATGTCTCACTGACATGTGGCTCCGGGGCCATATGTCATCCTCGCATTGGATGATATTTTACAATTTATATCTCTTGCAAAAGTACCAAGCCAATTTTCTCAATTGTTTTCTCTGTTCTGCACAGTTGACAACTTGACATAAAAAACTATAACAAAGCAGGTACTATCGATGTTGAAGGGAAAAACAACAGAGCTAGAGCTGAATTTAACATATTTTGAAGTTTCTTATTTTCAAGTAACAAAACTTTGCAGTCAGTCACATGCTTCATTTTCAAGATATACTGTGCATAAAAACTAGTTTGTTGTAAGTACAAACCAGCTGCGTTTCATTACAGTGTTACCTGAATTATCTCCAAACTCAAGAGAAATGGAAAAGAAATGTTTTTCTCCAAGAAACTGATTAATTTGGGATGCTTACACAAAATTTATCATGGCAAATATAAATGAGAAATTACTTTCTCAACAGCGCCAAATCCTTAGAGCTTGGATATAATTGCCTCATATAGTTATTTTCATCCTACATCCACTTCAATTTCTATGTAACTGCAACACCTAGCTATTCGAATTATATTATTAGCCGTACATATGCATCTAAATTGTGCCTTCTTCTAATACTACCATTGATGCTCCTCGTGTATTTCGAGTTTGTATGTCAAATTACAACATTCATAGACGCCCAGCTTAAAACAATCTCAAATTGATCTTCTTATTGGATGGTTGATGCATCCAGAAAGGTACACTAGAACCGTTTGGACAAAGATATGGGCCAGGTAAAAAAAAACTAAATGAGCAGTAAGCAAAACAAAAAGGATCCTACATCAAACTGCTAAATACAACAAATATAATCAAAGGATCTAAAATAGAGCAAAAGCAGTGCAGCAGAATGTAAAATTTCCAATCTCTAGAGAATCTTTCATCAGTACAACTAAAAAGGTTCCTTCCGGAACATAAAATTCTAAAGGAACGAAAACAGAAAGGCCAAAGACTCCACGCATCAGTACATTAAAATCCTACAAGAACTCCCTGGTGAACCGGCGGCGGGTATGAGACAGCAAGCTTAACACACAGAAACAAGTATGGCCCCCTTAGGGACGGCGGTGACCTGGACCGCCGGATCTGAGCGGCGGGAGGGAGGGAGGGGCGGATCTGGCCGAACCTGCAGGTGGACGGAGGGGCGGCGGGACAGAGGGACGTGGAGGTACACCGGCGGCGGAGACGGAGAGGCGGCGGAAATGGAGGGGCTGGGAGGCGTCGGGAGTGAGGGAGGAGAGGGCTTGGGGATGAAGAAACAGCTCTTACCCGGATCGAAGTCCAGCAGAAGGATGAGAAACCCTAGAATCGCCTAGGGTATCGCCGCCGCCACCGAGTCAGTTCGAAGGTCTAGCACGCGGCTCCTGAGAGCAGCAGCAGCTGTGGTGTGTGTGGCGGCGGCCTGGTTGCGTAGATGGGCCTGTGGTAGGCTTCTTCTTGCTACTACGTAACCCCTCATTCGTTCCGCTGCGTGTTGGTAGCGGCCGGGCCTTAAAATCCCGTCCTTTCAGCTCCCTCGTGTGTTCTAATCGGAGTAGGCCTATCAAACATCGGGCCCGGCTTAAGAGCCAAACTTTGAAAGTCTAAGCAAGAGTCCTAAAATAGCCCGTAAAATAAATATGGACGCGACTCTGTGGCGACCGTGCGCCAATTAGCCCAATTGCCGAATGGACCGACAGTCCAGCTCCACCCTTTTTTCGGCAGCACACTACTGCGCGCGGCCCACCACACCTCAGCCCGACACGGATCCATCACTGAACAAGCGCGCGCCGTTGGCCACGCGGGTGTGGGACGCACGCGCCGTTGGCCGCGAGAGTGCGGGACGCGCGCACAAATTCCCGCGCATTCACTACAACAGCTCAGCTGTTTTGTCCTGTTCCTCCCTTTTTCTTCTACCTCTGCCGACCAAAGCAACCAGCAGATCATCCCTGCCTCTGCCGACCAAAACAACCAGCAAAATCCATGGAGAAACCAACCAAAAGGTAACCAACAGCGTCACCCAACAGAAAACGAGGAAAACATCAGATCGCATACCAGGTAACAACACATGTATCCTACTTGATAATCTCTTGCATCCTAGATCATTCAAACATCTGAGAACGCAATCATCTCAACAAATGACTCAATCCCAGATCTACCTCATCCTGCCTAACATGTCAAGTTACCACCAAACAAATCTGACTATTTACATGCCTATATATTGCTATACTCTGTCAATTGCCTTCCCTGTACTAGTCCAAACTCATGATATGCATCACATCGCAGCATCATCCAGGGACCTTCAAAATCACAAATGCATCTTCTGCCCTCCTGAAAAAAATGCAATTACATCAACTTTATATATCACCCGGTTAACACAAACAAACAAAAAACTTATTGCAGATTGCCATGGATCCTATGCCATCCAATATTCAGCCTATGTGTGACGAATTTCAAAAATCAACAATGCCAACATGCCCAGGTGTAAAAACAACAAGTTTAGCACAAAATGGTTCAGATCAGGTAGCACAAGATAAACACCAACCTGATATCACAGGTAAGCGATGGTGTAAATCATGAAACAGTTATCTCGTTCTTGACCCCAGTTACCATTTTAGCTTTATGTACTTACCATGGTTACCAGATTGAAAAAATTCGTACTAACAAAGTCTTCAAATAAATACAGTAAGCAATGCTATGTCCAACCATGACACCATTGGGAATGCTCAGAAACACACAATCTAGCCTGCATGCCATCACTGAGCCCACCATTGATGGATCCAATGGGCATACAACGGATGAGGAAAATGGTGTTGAGATCATTTCTAGCCCACAGCAACCTTTCCTCACCATGAATTTTGACAGTCTAGAGGCAGCTGAAGAGCACTACAGAGTCTATGCAAGGAGGCATGGGTTTGGGATAAGGTATGAATACCGAAGAATATCTGCAGTTGATGGAAAGATAGCTAGGGTGTCAATTGTTTGCCACAAGGCTGTAAGAAGCGTGAAATGAAAGAAAACACACAAAATCTGCAGCCTGTTGTAAAGAAATGAAAACGGAGCAAAAACCATAAGAACACAATGTCCTGCACGCTTGTTTTTGAAGCATAGAGGCACAAGATGGGTGGTGACTGACTTCAATGAAACACATAATCATCCACTCGTAAAAAAATAGTCTCTCACAGCATTCATGCGTTCTCACCGCCACATTCCAGATGAGGAGAAGGAGTTTATACAGCTTCTTCACAAAAGCAACCTTCAAACAAGCCGTCAGATGCAGATCCTTGCTGATCTGCATGGTTCCCTTCATAATGTCCCCTATACTGTGAAGGATGTGGCAAACTACCGAGCATCACTACGTCTTCAGCACCGTCTCACAGACATGCAGGACACAATCACATATTTTCAGAAGCTACAGTCAGAGGATGTCGACTTCTTTTACAAAATCAAACTTGATGAGGATGACAGAGTGCAAAATATATACTGGGTAGATGGCGCATCTAGGCGAGCCTACAAGTACTACAATGATTGCATCTCCTTTGACACAACCTATCTCACTAACATATATAAGATGCCATGCGCACCTTTTATTGGCATAAATAGCCATGGTCAGTCCATACAATTTGGATGTGGATTTCTCAGGAATGAAGTGACAGAAAGTTTCGTTTGGTTGTTTGAAACATTTCTGGAAGCTATGGGAGGGGTACCACCAGCACACATAATCACTGACCAAGATTTTGCCATGAGAAATGGCATAGACAAGGTGTTCCTAGAAACAACGCACAGAAATTGTAGGTAGCATATCATGAAAAAGGCTCAAGAAAAGTTGGGGTCTCTCATGGCACGGAACCCACAGATGCACAAAGCATTTGATGATTGCCTCAACAATAGCTTGAGTCCACAAGAGTTTGAGCAGAACTGGAGCGCAATGATACAACAGCATGACCTTGCAGAAAAACACAGATATTTCACACTTGTATGACAACAGGAAGTACTGGGTGCCTGCATACTTCATGCACTGCTTCTACCCCTTCCTCCAATCCACCCAACGTAGTGAGGGCTTCAACGCAGTACTAAGCGATATATCCACCCACAGAACTCAATATTGGACTTTGCCAGACAGTACACAATGATACAGGACAAAATCATGAATGCAGAAAACAAACAGGAGGCTGAATCAGCTATTACTACAACTGACACATGGAGCGGGCATCCTATAGAGTTGCAGATGCTAAAAGTTTACACCAGGCAGATTTTCTTTCGATTCCAAGGAGAGATGAAGTTGAACATGTCCTATAGTTGCCAATCCTTAGAAAATAGTGCATACTTGCTGACATCCCTTGTAGGTTATGTTCATGGATATGGGCCTAGATCATATAGGGTGGTTGCCGACATATCATCTGGCCTTTATTCTTGTGAGTGCTGTAAGTTTGATAGAGATGGCATACTTTGTTGCCATATCCTAAGGGTATGCTTCTTTTATATTACTTATCGTGTCAATTATGCATAGTTACCACCCTGCTTAACATACAGTTATCTACCTTCCAACAAAAACTTACCATCATCACGTGTCCCCCCCCATGCAGGTCATGGTCCAGGTGGGTGTGACAACAATCCCACACAATTACATACTGAAGAGATGGACATGGGATGCTGATACTGCGCTTGGTGACCCGACAGTTGAAGCACACGTTAGAGAACACCAAATGCCAGAGGAATCACGGAGGCAGATGAGGTTTGCAACTATGAGCAGTGAATTCAATAAGATTGCGAGGGAAGCATCTGTATCTCAGGCACGCGCAATGTATAGCAACATTTCACATAAAAGCCCTGAAAGCTGAACTAATGTCACTCAGGAGGAAAGAACAGAGGAAAGCAAAAGCTCCTGCAACTACTCCTACTGGTCACCCAACGGCTCCTGCTAATGCAACTGATGGTGCTGCTCCCCCTGTCGTTCCTGCTGCAAATAGTGTTGCTACTGAAGTCCCTATAATCCCTATTGCTATAAGTGTTGCATGCTCAGAATCATCTAATACTATGGCTGTGAGGGACCCACCAAGGTCTAGCACAAAGGGTCGAGCTAGAGAAAAAGCATACAAGCATCCTATGGATATCGCTCCCAAGAAAAAGAGACAATGCAAAATCTGCCATTCAACAGGCCATAATGCCAGAAACTTGTAAAGACAGGCTCACATACCATCAGCCATGAAGTTTCCTTTGACAACTCTGCTTGACACTACATTTGACACTACTAATTATGCATGTTTACAGCATAGTATGTGTATCAAACATTCCACATATATCATCGTTATTAGCTTATCATGATACTACATACCTATGCAAAAAAAGTTCTTCTATATATGAATGAAAATTAGTACCTTATTATGCATTATTGTCAAGGCGATTCTTCCAATTCTTTATGGTATTGAGCTCCGATGACAACCAGTGTGTGTCAACACCTTCTTCATGTTAGGAATTTGACCAGCCGACACTGCTAGCACATTCTGGCCATCCCAGAGTTCAAGGAACTTGACCATGAAGAATCCACAGTCTCGCCTGTGTTGCACGAATAAACACACAGACAGAAATGGAAAAAAAATAAAAGAATGCAAAGCGTGTTATAAAGAAAAAAGTGAATAAATGCTCACAGGTTATCTTGCTTTGTTGTCTCAATACACACCAACTTGTATCCACCTATCTGCACTTTAGATTGCCCATAATAAATTAACCATGCTTCCTTGATTTTCACCATTATTTCGCTTGCATGCTCCATCAAACCCTTGTCTGTTCCATCACGAAGTGAATCAAGAATCTCAAATCTCTGAGCTACAAGATTCAACACCAGAACATACCAATGTGATGGGTCATCTTTTCCTCTCCTAGCTTCTGCAACACTGGGAACATGATCTGTTTTCAACAGCAAAAAAGGACATAAAAAATTAGTAATGAAATCTGGTTACTACACTATAATGATACAGTTATCAGGAGATATAGAAACACATTACCACCAAAAAAACACACAGTTATTAGGATGATACAAAAAAAAAGTAAGTAACCAAAATTTTATCAGGATGATATTGAGCAACCAATCTGAACAGTATAAATGTTACTAGGACTTACTATCTCCTGACAACTCAGTTTCTCCCCCGCCCTTTCTCTTGCAAATTGATCTTTAATAAATTTCTTAGCCAGATTCTCTTCCAATAGGTACCTTGCAACCAAGTAAGAAAAAACAACCTTCTTTTCCTTCTTGTGGTGATGCCTTACATAAGATATCCCAATTTCGCCCATATTATTAGACAATTCACCCCTCGGCTTTACTAATTCTGCAAATTCTTCCGTGTACACCCACATAGATTCATACTGGATGATTTTTACCCTACAAAAACACAATTAACTCGTTAAAAAGAAAATGACATCCAAAATTGGTACAAAATCAGAAAAGACAGCAAAAAGAAAAAAAATATGAAACTTACTTCTTTATCTTTGACCCTCTAGCATTCTTACAACTACCCAAAATCTTTTTATACACATCTTCTTGCTCACTGCTCACAGTAACTTTGTCGTATGGTGATAGCTTGTACTTTGACGGCATCTTGACTCTCCCCTTACGAGGTTGATCCTTAGGTGTGCTACTCCTGCCATACACCTCTGTGTCACGAACAAAAACCACCTCCTCAACTGCAGCCTTTGAATCTTTCCCTCCTTCTCTTTCCCCTGCTGACTTTATTAATCTTTGAGTTTTCCTCCACAACTTGCAAACTGCTGGCCTCTGGACTTCTATTTTCCTTTGCTATTGACAATTGACTGCCCCTTGTAGCTTCAAGTTCTCTTTCAATCTCATCAAGCGCCGCTGCAAAAGCCTCATTCGTTTCAAATGCATCATCCATCTCCTCGTAGTACCCATCCGTTGATGCACTTGGCAATATTCATTACCAGCAATGTTGTATCCTGTATGACAAGACATAAGACAAAAGAAGCAGAATGAAATCTAGTTAGCACAATTATTAGGTGTTATCTACCCAAAAAAAATATCATTCAAACTTACCTTCTGGAGAAGCCCATGCAAGTGGTTGTTCAAACATGACAGCTTGTTCTCGTGTCGTACTATGTGCTGGAGATGAGAAATCTATCCCCAAATCAAACCCTGGGGGTGTGAACATACCAGGTCGATTGTCCACTTCATTCCTTGTATGCATGTCTGCGCCTGGTTTGATTGCATTCACCATAGGTGTTGTCAACACATGGCCTTGTCCTGCAGAAACTGACACCACCCCTTCCTTCACACTAAAACCATCACCCTCTATCCCCTGGATCTCTTGTTGCAATGTGTATTTGTTACCTTCAGCGCTAATGGGCATACTGCTGCTTGCTGCAGTGCTCCTCCTCACCACAAAATTTGCTGCTAGCTGCTGAATAGATACAGGAACATCAACGCCCGCACCTACTGTTTGGTACATTACAATGGCGAGAAGCACCAACACTTCTTATAGACGGCAGGAGGCTGTCTGTCAACCATATATGTACCACTACCATGACCAGCTGCATTGTCTACATTCACCGTAGTGAAACAACAATAGGTGTCCTGCTACTCCCAGGTTTGATCATGCATTCTACACCGGTACTTGGAGAGTTGATGACAATGGGATTCTCCTTCCTTCCACTATTTGATATCATATCCTCAACAACAATTGGTGAATTTACAACAATTGGTTTCCCTGAGCTACCTAGTTCACATTCTAATCGCAAACCTGCAAGCCGTGGAGAAAACCTTGTTGCTTGTCTTTTAAATGTACCTTGCCGCCCCCTGGATACACTGCAACTAAATAATAAAACACTGTTATAAAAGTTACTCTACAACTAAACAAATGAAACAATATGAAAAGAACAAAATGTATGGAAGCTATTACCTTTTAGATTTCTTATTAGAGAACATTGAAGTAGATAACACTTCATCAACCTTAACCCTTTTTGGGCATACAGAACCATCAACAACACAATTCATCATGCTATCTTCTGCTGCTCCACTAGGTTCCTTCCTCTTTTCTCCTGATATTCCCATAGTCATGCTTTCCTACAACATTTTATTCACTGACACCGTTGAATCTTCAGGAACTACTGGCTCATCATCGATTATTTCCCACAGCTGACCCCTGCTGCTCCCTGATGTCTTTTCATGTCAACAAGACGCGTTGCAAGATCAGCTGCTGAATCCTTCATCATAGCATGTACATACTCACTGTTATCATCTGAGTCAATGTTTTCTGAAAGCTATGGTGATAATAGCAACCTAGGGTCTGACACAGGCACCTGGCTTGATTCCCCTAGAGGTACTTGAGATGGAAAAACAAAAGCAGAATTATCACACACTGCCTTGCTGCCTACATTATCTAAGACTCCAATTGAAGCATCTGGCAACCACGTCATCTGACTCGGATATCTCATCACCACTAGCGTCCTCGCTGCCATCATCAGTACCAGAAACATCAGCATCCTCACTACCACCCTCATCAGATACTAAATCCTCAAAACTTGACTCGTCATCACAGCAGTCCTCCATTAGACCAGCTGCCATTTCAGTTGCTCGACTCCTGCGTTGCTGACCTCGCGATCTTCCATAAGCCCCACTGAATTGACCATGTTCAGTTATTACACTTCCACTTGACCGTACTTTTGTCAATCCTTGAACAAGATTACACAGTAAGCCACCTAAGCCAACTCCAAAGTTCAGCATGAGATTTGACACCTTATTGCGTTCCTACAAAATATTGAAAAATAAGATACTACACTAAAAACAGATATCACATTACTGAACCATAAAATTACCTCTTCCGAGCAACTAGGATCTGTGTTCAGCTTCATCCATTCTTCAAACCCAGCTGCTCCGCCAAACAAGCTCAAGTTTACAGAAAATTTAGGTTTCAACTGGACAAAACAAAAAATGTATAAAAAAGTAACTTTCGACATACTTAGAAACTATCATAAAAAAAAATCAGATTAACAACTTATAGGTTGTACCCATCCCTCACCTCCATCAAGCCAAAAGTTCTGCCATCTTTCTGCACATCCAGATTAACAATTGCTTCAACAGCTTCTCTTGTCCAAGCATTCACAAAAAAGGCGTGTCAAACAATCCAATGTCATGTCCACTGTGATCCCACACAATCAACATAACGCAACTAGCAAAAAATGAACAGAATATATTAGATGTACAAATCCTTTTAAAAAAGAAGCACAAAAAAACACAATCAGAAAACCAAAATAGAAGGGGCAATGTTTTTACCATCAGGTAGAACAAGCAAGATCTATGAAATTCTTCTTAGCTAACTGCCCATGCAACTCATTAACAACAAATTTGCACCAATTGAGACGGCGAACACCATTTATATCCTCCTACATACGGAACATATGGATATGATCAACAAAAATATTTTCCAGTATTTGCATGAACATTATAGTTAAGAGAAGAAACACATAAATGCATGACATCTAATACCAAAAACTTACCAGCAAGGAATAACACTTGTTGCTCACTTGGTTGCTTGTGGTTGGTGCCAATAGGGTGGATACAATATATATCAGCCACAACCTCTTGAATCTAACATCAGCTTCTTTATGTTCAGTTAACATTTCACCAACTTTTGTAATTTTAGGTCTCTTCCCATCTTCTGGAAACAACTCAGACCCTATACGATCCTCTGCCTCTTCATCATCCTCATACTTCACGTCATCGCCACCAAGAGGAATCCCAAGTATCTGATGTACAGATTCCTCGGTCAAAGGAATCCTACCACGCGCATACACAACTAGCGAACAACTGTCTGGGTCATACTGCCTTGATAGCCAATGGATAAGAGGGTTGTGCAGGGTCTCACACTTGATGTCCAAAAGTGATTTGAACCCCATCTGATCCACAATATCCTTCTGTGCATCTGTAAGATGTCCATATATTCTCACGATGGCAGAAGGCGATGCCCTATTCCTTCTAATAACAGATCCCTAAAAATGAGGTACAAAAAAGTAATAAAATCATCACATGATAGAAATATGGCTATGGAGCGCACGATCACCACCTAGTAAAGCCCAATTAACAAACCATAATAATCAGTACAACAACTAATGTAACATGCTAACTGTAGTTAACAGGCAAGGTAACTAAAATATAATTCTGGTATGGTCACTACAATTAAAACATCATGATAACTGTAAAACAAATAGATGGTAACAACAACTAACAAACATGGTATCTGCGCTTAAACACAAAAAAGTCCATCCTAAAAAACAACACAGCATGACTGCACCCATGTGGACATGAACAACACAAGCTACAGCATACTAATACCTAACAAAGAGAGAAAAAATCACATGTTTCACTCCCCCCAACACCACCCACTCGTGCAGTTGCAAACAATTAACAAAAAAAAACTTACTCCTGTAGCTATACTAATAATAACATGATAATACAAAAAAAGAGTCAATTTGGCAAATTAACAAGCAAAATCTATCTAGCAGGCAAAAAGTAGTCATATGGTCACTACAGTCAATTTGCATAATAACTGCGTACTGATCAGATGGTAATAGTACAACAAAAACTACATCCATGTGAACATGAACAACACTACTGGTCACTGCAGTCAATTTGCATAATAACTGCGTACTGATCAGATGGTAATAGTACAACAAAAACTACATCCATGTGAACATGAACAACACTACTGGCCACTGCAGTCAATTAGCATGATAACTGCGTACTGATCAGATGGTAATAGTACAACAAAAACTACATCCATGTGAACATGAACAACACTACTGGTCACTGCAGTCAATTAGCATGATAACTGCGTACTGATCAGATGGTAATACTACAACAAACACTACATCCATGTGAACATGAACACACAAAACACTACAACATGCATGCACAGAAACATATAACGACACTATAACTTTTGCTTGCTTGAAGACTCGCAATCACAATACTTCTGTTTCCCTTTCCTGCAACCATCATTCTGCTCTTTCTTCTTCCTCACCATTCTGCGACCTGCTTCAAAAAAAACAATGCCGTGACTCAGCAAAATCTCAACCGCACAAATTTCACACAAAAAAGCACACAAAAAAACTCTGTCGTCTATGAATCACAAACCCAAATAACATCCAGTGCACAAAAAAACTTGGGTGATCAAAATCCTTCCGGAAAACGCCCACTATACAAAAATCACTCCACACACGCACCAAACCCCTCTGACGATTTTCCTCACCAACATGCGTCGCCTCTTCTCACACCCCGCTCAACTCCCCCCTGCCCCTACCTTGGAGTGTAATCGCAATGTTACGAAGCATCCTCCGTAAAAACCTAAAAAATTCCAATCACCAGCGCCCAAATCAGTAACATAACCTCACCTGACCGCCACAAAAAACCTCGGCCAATCAACCTCACAAAAATCCCCTCACCAACATGAATCCCAATCAACCTCACAAAACCCCCTCACCAACATGAATCACCTCTTCTCACGCTAAAAACGGAAAATCTATGAGAAACACTCCCCCCCACTTACCCCACCTCAATCTGCGCTCGCAAAATGTCGCACAAAAACTCTGATGAACAACCAAACAAGGAAAAATTGAACGGAATTGAACACTAACAGCTGCCTGGAAACCAGAGGATGGAATGGACAGGCACAAAGCTACACGACGACCACGGTAGCCAACGCCGAACGCCAAACCAGTGACCCGCAGCGAGCCTCCAACCACCCGCAGCCTTCCGCCGATGAACCGTAACTTTTCCGCCGGAGCAACCGATGTCTGCAGAACAGAGCACAGGGATAGAGGTACACGGCGCGGTTCCCAATGCTTTGAATTCACCCGCTGTCGCGTGGGGCGTGCGTGTGAGAAGAGCCGAACGCACCGAAAAACGCCGCAGCCTTTGAATCGCGCGATCGACCGCGTCTCAGCGCGCACGCTCGATAAGACACTGTAGCACACGTTTGCCACATAGATTTCCAAATAAATATTTCTGAACAAAATATTATTATTACTAAGTAAATGCTCGGCACGTGGCAGGGGGATTCCAGCGACAAATTTCCTTTGACTATGGTTAAATGAAAGATTGAAAACACGGAGAACAAATATCATCCAAATTAGCAACATGTAAATTATTACAACTGCAAAATAATTTTAGTATGGTAACCCGTGTTGCAAAAACAAGGAAAATGATAGGCGATTTGGTGCGGTTAAAGAGAAATTAAATTGCAATAGAAGGGATGTGAAGAGATGAATCATCGTCAATTATGGGAGTAATGGAAGGTGGCAGGATAGAAAGGAAATATCACGTGTTTACTTGAAAAAAAAATCTATGACATATAAGTAGAATACAATGGCTGAAACAATTTACGATGTTGTGGCTCAATGTGAGAGATGTTTTAGATAGCAGTTGATACCAATTACACAAAAATGTAGATTCAAATAAATATTAGCCTCTAACTTTTTTGAAATAATATTCAATCTTGAGTTTCAAATAGCAATTGAAGCTTACTGGGAGCCAATTACACAAGAATGCAGGATTCAGGAATTATTAGCTTCTAAAGTTTTCCCAATAAACTTCAATCTTGAGTTTCAAGTATTCTATTTGGTCTCTGAATTATTTGTTTATGCTTTTTTTGAATTTTCTTGGATTCTTAAGTGCATTTTTTGTTAATTGAATCTTTATCAATTTATATAATAACTAATCTTTAAAATCTCCTGTCTTCCCTAGGCTAAATCTCTTTTCCTTGGTCTATTTCCCTCTAATTCTCACGCATCTCTCATTTCTCACTTGGGTCACAGTCCATCTTTCTTCCATCCTTTCGCTTAGGGGTGGCTATCGAGCCAACTCGACTCGACTCGACTCGACTCGTAAATACTCGTTAACTTAACGAGTTAGCTCGACTCGACTCGTTAACGAAACAAGCTAAAATGCGAACTCGGCTCGACTCGCTAATTACTCGAGTAACTCGTTTAACTTGTTAATTACTTGTTAAGACATGGAACATTCTTTGTCATAAAATACATCGTGGCCGGAGACTTACTGTGCCTCGCCGGTGCCGCACGGTCTGCTGCCGTGCTGATAGCGGTGGTGCTGCGACTTCGACTTGAGAATGGAGCAACTATGCCACGAGCAGCGCCAGCCAGAGAACGGAGCAGCTGCCGCACGGTCTGGCAGTGCCGAGCACTGCCGCCTTGCTGCTCCCGCGCACAGCTGTCTGCACCGCCACCTACCCGCCTTGCCACTGCCGCGTGGTCCGACTGTGCCGAGCACTGCCGCCTCGCCGCTGCCGCGCAGTCCAGCCGTGCCAAGCGGCGAAAGCCAGAAAGGGTTGATGGGGAGAGGACTGGAGGAGTAGGGCTAAGGCGTGGTTCCTGCAGCCTCACCGGAGCCGCGATGGGGGCCGGCAGTTCTACGATCCCCCGCTGGAGCCGCTGCCGGAGCTGCGATAGAGCTAGCCCTAGATGGAGCCGCCGCCTGCGCTGGACAATTTTGAGGAGCATGGGAGCTAGAGAGATTTCAGGAGCTAGGGCAAATGAGTTGCGGATGGGCCTTTGCCGCCTTGGGCCTTGCAGGTTTCGGCCTGCCTGATATTTTTGAAGGGCTGCTGGATTAACGAGTTACTCGATTACTCGGTAACTCGGCTCGTTGAACTCATTATGTTAACGAGTTAAAATTCGAACTCGACTCGACTCGTTAACGACTGAGTTCGAGCCGAGTCGAACCGAGTTTCCGAGTACTCATTTAACTCACGAGTTTTGAGTTATATGTCCACCCCTACTTCCGCTTCAGCCATAAGCCAACCCTTCCAACTATGTCCTTTTATATGGTCATCATGTGTATTTAGAAATTCTCCTAGTAGTATGTAACCCTCGTTTATCCTCTCCCTCAGAAGGGTGTCACGTGTCTCTAGGATGCGGTCCTGTGGAACTACAATACCGTTGTGTATTGGTCAGGCTGAGCCTAAAAATCATGTCCTTTTAGCTCAGTCGTGCGTTTATCATTGGAGTAAGCCTGTTCAAACACTGGGTTGGGCTTAATGAGCCAAACTTTGGAAGGCTAGGTAAGGACCCTAAAAAATATTTTCGAACAAAATAATATCACTACTAATAGATGCTCCGCGTGTGGCAGCAGGACTCCAGCAACAAATTTGCTTTGAATATAGTTAGATGAAAGATGGAGAACACTGAGGATAAATATCGTCCAAATTAGCAACATATAAATTATTACAGCTAAAGAATAATTTTAGTTTGTAACCCAAGTTGTAAAAACAAGGGAAATGACAGGCAATTTGGTGTGGGAGAGAGCAAATAAACTGCAATGAAATGGATGTGAAGAGATGAATCATCGTCATTATGAGAGTATTGGAAGGTGGCACGATAGAAAGGAAATATCGTGTGTTTACTTGGACAAAATCTATGACATATAACTAAAATCCAATGGATAAACAATTTCGTAACATCCCTAATCTTTCAATCTAAGTTGTTGTGCATCATAGCATCCATACATGAAGTCAAATTAAGTAAAATTTTAAACTTTTAAAATGTTAAGAAAAAACCTCAAAGAAAGAAAGGAAAACCTCTAAATTTTATATGAGGGTTAAATTGAATTTCAAATTTTGAATTGAAGATCCTTGAACAAATTGCCTTAGAATCAATTTGAATGATTCAAATATGTTTTTAGAACAGGTAGAGAGATTTTTAGAATATCAATTTATGTTTTGGAATTGTCTAAAAAGGGTCAAACTAAAAAGAAAAAAGAAAACAAAAAGAAAATAAAATATAAACCTAAATATAAACCCCAGAAAATAAAATATAAACCTAAATATAAACCCCCTCCCCGAATGGGCCCTCCTAGGGCCTATTTTTTTGTCCCTCCCGACTGGGCCGACGGCCCAACTTTCTTCCCCTCTCACTGCACCCGCCTGGGCCTCCCCTCCTCGCGGCCCGCTCGGTCTCCCCCTCTCTCCCCGACTGGGCCGGTGGCCCTTTCCCCCACCCCGGCCTGGCCTGCCTCACTTCCCTTCCTCGGCCCACTTTTCCCTACCTCGACCTGCCTCGGCCTGCCCCGCCCCAACCCTATCTCCCTCGCTGCCTCGCCCTTATCCACCCCGCCGCCGCCAACAGCTTGCCACCGAGCTGCTTGCCGTGGCAAGCAGCCGGCCGCCCCCCCCTTGCCACCTCCTGCTTTGAAGCTCCTGCCGCCCGCTCCTCTTATTCCCTCGGACAAACCCCCCTCCTTCTCGTCTCTCTCTCTCTCCGGCCTCCCTCTCTCTTTCTCTCTCTGGAGCTCCCCGCCACCGACGCCTCGGTCCACCGCCCCGTCACCTCCTCTGCTCGAGCTGGAGCTCGGCTCCTCGCCTCCCCGCTGCCGATGACACCTCGCCGCCCCGAAGCCCGCGTCACCACCAAGCCCCGCCGCCGTCCGGAGCTCCTCGCCTCCCCACCTCATCCCGACGCCCTCCAAGCCCCACCGCCCACCCGACGCCACCCACCTCGCTGCTGTAAAGACCATTCCTGTAAATATGCTATTTAGTTTGAGAAAAAATTTGAGCACTTGACCAAAGACAAAACTTACATCCCATGCATACATGTAGGTTTGCATCCCATGAAAAGGCCCTAAGACATGACTATCTAGCTAATTAGCTCATGCAAAACTAATGAACTGAAACACCGTATCTCATGAGAACATTACTGGTATAGCTATTCAGAGCCATGAAACCTTGCTGAAAGTCTACAATTTAATTGGAGTTACGTTCGAACCGAATTCTGTTTAACCTGTTACCCAAAAATTTAAGCTATAGCTCGGATAGATTGTATTCTAACAGGCAATAACTTAGAGGATCAGTATATATATGTACTGGAGCTTTTCTGCAAATTCTTCTAAACTCTAAAATTTCCTTGAATCACTGATAGTTTGAAATATAAATTACAAACCGATTCAAACTAAGAGCTTAAAATGGAAAAAGAAATATTTCTTCTCTTCTCGTGCTGGGCCACCGGCCCAGTACACTTCTTCTCCCCCTCCCAAGCGGGCCTCGGCCCGCTCTCTTCCCCAGCGCACGGCTCCTGCCGGCCTTCTTCTTCCCGCACGCGCAAGCCTCTTCTCCAGAGCGCATCGCCGCCGGCACCTGCTTCCCTTGCTCCCGCTCCAGCGCGCTGACCCGCGGGCCCTCCTCGCAGAGCTCCTCCGCCACGTAGCCATCCACCCGTCCGCCGACAATCTACCTCTCTCTCTGGCAAGGCTGGCCTCCCCCTGCAGTCCTCCCCTACCACGCGGCCTTCCTCCCCTGACGAGCGCACTACCGGCACCCGAGCTCTCCTCTAAACCCCGGCGACCTCCTCGGCATTTCCTCCTCCACACACGCAACCTCCCCTGCTCTCATCGAGCACTCCGCCACCCCTACCGCGCCCCGGTCGAGCTCGCGACCGAGCCAAACCATTGGAGAAAGATCTGGCGTTCGGTCCGCCGGGAGCGTCCACGTCGGCACTACCCCCATCGTCGAGTCCGGCGATGACCCTCTCCTCTTCCCCTAATGCGTGTGCGAGATTTCCCTGGCCCTGACGAGCTCGTTTTCTTCCTCCCTTTGCGCAGGGTCTCCTCGGGATGATCATTGTGTCGTCGTCTTCCCCGAGCCCAGTGAGCAAGCCGCGACACCCAACCACCTTCCTGCCACCGGTACCCCCCCCCCGCTTCTCCCCCTTTCTCACCAAATCAATTCACCAAGACCTCCCCACCGTTTTAATTTGATTTTTGTACCACCAGGCCTCCCAATTAGAGTTTCCTCCCCGCCGCCAGTCATCCGCTGTGCCTCATCGATTTCCGCGACCGGTAGCTCCCCGACCCAAATGGATGGCAGTTCCGGCTCCCTGATGCTCTCCTCTATTTTCTTGACTCATCCTTTTCTCCTCGCGTGTCACAGCCCGCCTCGTCACCGACGCTCAAGCACCACCGTTCACCATTGTCGCCGACGCACGTGCTCTGCCCCTCTTCGCCGCAGTCGAGCAGCAAAACGAGATCGCGGTGAGCTCCTCTACCCGCTGCCATCCTCGATTCCCTCCTTCCCCTACTGAGGCGCTCACGCGGGTGCTTGCCGGTGCCCGCCGCCGAGCGGCCTTTGCCGGATCCCAGCCGCACTGAACCCGTTGGTTAAAAGGAATACAAAGAAAGAAAAAGAAATAGGGGTGTGGGGCCCGATTGTAATAGACCGAAAGGGATAAAAGGATGAGGGGGAAATAGAAGGGGTGGGGCCGGGTTTGCTGGACCCATACGTCAGGGGCTGCGAGTAGAGCTGAACCGAGTACCAAAAGTATTAAAACATATTTCGAATTCTAGAATTTTAGCAGAAAATGATTAAAAGCTAGCCAATCTTCAAAAATTCATATCTTTTGAATACTAACTCCAAATTGAGTGATTTTTGTTTTGCTAGTTTTCTCTTGACATGTAGAATATCATGATGCAATAATTAGTTATGTTACATTGCTGTACATATCTGGAAATGTCCAAAACGCCCTCTAGCACCTAATATCAAAGTTTAATTCTAGTAATTCTTTCCAAACTTTAAAATGGCCAACATTATATCCGACGATGAGTTGACTAACAATTCATGTTCCAACCAAGTAATACCTCTTGTATATCCTCCCATATTATTCGAATGGTGCATGACCTAATGAAACCCTAAATCTAATATACACACACTCTCGGAGAAATCATAACTTAAACCCTAGAACTCCGAATTCGACGAAACCAATTCCGTCAGATTCATATAGACATCCTCTACATATTAGGATGCATATCATGCATGTTGGGTCTTGTTACTTGCTGGTTTTAATTGAATTCCTTTATTGCTTCGTTTCAGTATTCCGGGTTCCAACTTTAGTAGAACCAAGCACCGAGGAGTATAACGAAGCCGATTACTATTGTGATCCAGAGCAATCCCAGCAAGGCAAGTTCACAAAAATACTCACTAAGATTCCCTTAAGTTATTTCATGCTTTGCTATCAATTTTGGTCATTGCTATCTTGTGTTGTGGAAATGATTGCAATGTGATGGTGATGGCGAATCACTAGTATTGCTAGGTTTGATTGTGTTGCAAGATCAGCGAGGATCTTTTAATCGGACTAATGCAATATGAAACCCTAATGGTGAGTGCGAGTGCCGGGGTACTGTCTCCTACAGCTGGATCAATCGGGTGGATTTAACCCGGTTCGATGCCGGTGTCGTAGGGCTTTACCTATCACCCACGGTGGAAGACTTACCGCAATGATCGGGTAGTCGAGGTCGGCCAACATCGAACTAACGGCATTCCGGAAGTACTTCCCTTGGTCAAACCTTGCCTGGTTTGCTCAGAACATTTGATATAGTCTTGTTTGACTATCTTTAAATCACCCCAAGCTTGTTTGACTTGATTTGATTATTGGGTATGAAGTCCTTGGTTGAATTAATTCATATTCAGATCTGAAGATAAACTTGTTCATGTGATAGTCATCGATATGGTTTTATCAATATTGTCCATGTTGTTGTTTATCATGCCATGGTGATATACATGTTAGTAATTGATTCCCGATTAATAGCGTTGCTGAAATTAACATGGGATGAGTATATAAATGTGACTTGCAAGTACCAAAGTACTTACGGAATTCAATTCTGAACTTGTTGCAGGAGATCCCAGTATCGGTGAGTTCTACGACGAGGGGAATGATGTTTCGGATACTTATCTTAGTGTTATCCTTTCCGGTCATGATAACGTGGGTTATGTTGATGTTTATGGAGATGGCGTGGCTGCCATCTCAGGGTTTATATTTTGAGTTCCTTGCTGTTCTTAAACTTCGAAGAACTGTACCCAGCCTTCGAGTGGGAAGTTATATGTTTTAGGACCCCTCTCGGGCAAGTGAATATGTATGTATCTCGTAATCCCTCCTCCTTTTAGAGTTTGAACTGTGATATGAAGTTGTTATCTGTGATCGATCCATATACAATGCGTGTATGTTTTGAAGTATATGGATTCGGTCGTAAAGAAGTGTCGTCTACTCTATTGCTCACTATGTGAAGTAACTCTCGGTTGAGTGACCCGCTAGCCGAGGTGCAGTGCCGGCTAGGTAGGGTGTGGGCTATCGTACCGGGCTCTCGAGCGACCCACTAGTCTCCGGACTAGGTTAGGGTGAGGGTACGATGGTCGGGCTCCTCCAAATTTACCTCGCTTAGCGACTTAAGAGTAACGCCAGTTCTTTACCGGGTTTGGGAATTGTATGTGGTTTTGGGAAGTTTAGTCGTTTCTGGCCGGCTTGACCCACGGTGATAGATACATACGACGTAAGCGTGTATGGTATGTGGGTCCAGTGTCGGGTTACCCAACGGTGATAGATACATACGCCGTAGTGCGTATAGTATGTTGGGTGACTTCTCGGTCGTTGGCGACTAGTCATTCCTCTAATCATATGGAATTCCCGGATCCGTGACAGCCGTCCGAGAAGCTGCCGCCCCCTGATGACGGGAAAATGGGGCGGGAATCCGCGTCCACGTCATAGAGACAAATTAAGTAAAATTTAATACGTAAATGTAAATAAGATAAAAGAAATCAAGTATTGCGAGTCCATTACTTCCAGAATTCTTACATTTATATAAAAACTCTGTTAATTACATCTCTCACGAGAAAACCCCAGATTAAGAATTCCAACATATCTAGTACAACCGATACGACATATGAATATTACAAAAATGTGAAAGAAAGTCTTCTTCGCCGTCGATGACTAACGCCTGCTTGGGGAGACTTGGATTTACTCGTTGGTATTCGGTAGCATCGTGCTTATGCTTTAGAGTGCATATTTTAGCACGTCGCAACATGATGCTAATGTGTAACCAACATGAAGGTTACATGTTTGTGATATAGAGTCTATGTTTTATATAGTTTTGCTCCACTTGTATTACTACTAACACCGCGTAGCATTAATATAATGCTCGCGAGTAGCGTAACCGCAATGAAGCTAGATTGGTTTTGGCGAAGCATGATGTCTATGATTTTCGGCCTACACATGCTATATGTGGCCTATATTTTATATGACTTTGCTCCACTTGTATTACTACTACATCACGTAGCGCTCGTGTAGCACCCATGTGTAGCGTAACCAAGATGAAGTTTGATTTCTTCTTGTTTGTATTATTACTAACACCGCGTGGTGGTAATGTGACATCCGCGTGTAGCGTAACCAAACAAGGAGTAGATTACATATTATTACGTATTCTCTATTGCTCACGCGGAGCATATTTTATACCTATCTCGATTTGTATCCATTTCGAGGACCAAACCAAAACAAGGCCTTTATTCATCATAACCTTGGTTTGTATCCATTTCGAGGACCAAACCAAGGAGAATTTCATGGGGTCTTCTCACCTATATACTCTTGATTTGTATCCATGAGTAGCGACCAAACCAAACAACGAGGCTTGAGCGCTTGTTTGATCTTGATTTGTATCGCTAATAGGACCAAATCAATGAGGAGATAAAAGCCAAAGAATGCCGCAACAAATGGGAATGGCAAGGCCCCTTGGTTTGTACCGCGATGGCCGAACCAAGGGCTAAACATCAAGAAAAAATGAAGAAGGCTCCTTGGTTTGTACTGCCATGGCCAAACCAAGGGCTAGAGGGAAGCCATAATCTCACCTCCTTGAAGATGCCAAGCCTCCTCCTTTTCTCTCCAAACTTCTCTTCTCACGTATGTGTTTATGTATGAATGAGCTAGAGAAGCAGAGTCTTGACGTCGAAAATGAACCAGCCCCAAGCATGCGTGATGACCCTCTATTTATAGAGGATGGGAGGAGCACAACTAATCATGGAGGAGGTTACGGCAACTCCTTTATTTTTTTCTGAAATCATTTGCTTGTTTAATTAGGCGGATGTGTGTAGCGCTATGGGAACGTGGGCAGTTAGTAGAAATCGTGCGCAAGTTTACAGCGTTGAGTACTCTGACTCCCCTTATTCAAAAGCCTGCTCAAAAGGTATATGCATGCATGCATGCATGCATTACTACTCAGACGTGACCATGACCCTCAAACTTGATTATTCATGAGGCTCTAGACACATGCATGCGTGGGTTGACCAGCTGGTTTTTTTTAATTGGTTAATCAACCGGCTAAAATGTCTCAGCTAATAGCTCTTCTCTATAATTACACGGATGCTTAATTATTTGATACGTGTGGTTTATTTCCAATTTCTTTTCTCATGACTTAGGAGCAAGTATATTTGAACTGCTACGAGGTCCTTGTACTTCTTCTTTTTAAAATACACTATGCGTCACTGATATTCGGTTGATGCTCCGAATTTATACTTTACCCGTGCTATCTTTTATAATTAGCGTGACATTTGATCAAGAGTTATTGGTTAATATTTTATGATAATTTTATAATATTTGCATAGTAACAGAGTTTAGCCGTTAAAATCAATTTATTATTATATTTTTTATATAGTTGTCGATTCACGTCAAAATCGATGTCAACACCCCCTTCCCCGCTTCGCCTCGCCGCTGTGCTCCCCGCCGCCCTTCGGTAAGCCGAGCACCGCCGCCTCTGCCCCGTCGCCTTGACCCCCACTGCTGCCGGCGGCGCCGCGCCGGGCAAACCACCGTCGGACCGAGCCAAACGGCCAGGTCCCAGCCGTGTTTATTAGGGCATTTAATGGCCCATTAATTTAGGCATTAGACATATTTATGAGAGAATTAATGCTAAGCGTAATTAATGTATGTAATTAATTGCTAATCTTGTGTAATTAACGTTTGGACACATTAATGACAGCATTTAATACAAACTAGGAGTTATTAATGTTAAACCGACACATTAATGACTATTATAAATGCACCTTCAATTATTCTTTTTGTCTCTATGACGTCCGGGACCCACATGTAAGAATTAAATTAAAACAATAAAGAAAATCATAATTTTATGACAAGTGGGCCCCACCTGTCATAGACTCGGTCAACTTTGACCAGGGTTGACCAGGGTTGACCATGGGGCCCACATGTATTCTCTGAGGCTAAGACAGAGATAAGTGATAAAAATATTTATTATTTAATATTATTTTTATTTACTAAGAAAATACAAAAAAGGTATTACATTGATTAAATCTTAGAAAAATCATAGAAAATCTAATTTAATCAAAAAAATACAAATAATATATCAAAATGTTCAGAAAAATAAGATCTACCCAAATATGTCATTTTCATATATGTTTGCATACTAGGAAAATATAAATGGCTAAAAACTTAAATTAGGGTTTCCCAATTAGCCGGAGATCGTTGGATTGCGATATTTCTAGCGTCCGGACTCCGATTGAATTGATTCCACTTGTATTAGTCTTTATTTTGAATCCTCTATGCCATGACATACATTTCATATCATGCTGATATTCATTATTTTGATGTTTATTATTGCACCTCCTTTTTCCGATGTCTTCGTTCTTCCCGATAGAGTCGGAAGATTCCGAAGCGTATAATCCCGAGTAGGAGCAAGAGTTAATAGCCAAAACTCAAGGCAAGCAACCCTTTGACCATATTGCAACCACCCTATTACTTACAAAGTATTATTTGTTTTTAAACCTATATCGCACGCGTTCAACTTATACTTCCCGTTAAATACTAGCTTTATTCCTTGCATAACTTACTTTGCCGCCTAATCAACTCCACCACACCCCAACCTAATTAGAGTAGTATAGTTGTTGCTTCTAAATTACTTATATGGTTAATGATGCTTAGACATGCTTAGACATGTAGAAGTCGTAATTCCTTGGATGGCAGACAAACCGCAGCACTCTGGGTGGGTAAGTGGTAGGTGGATGTTCACCGGAAAGTAATTAATGAACTCGATCAATAAATCTCGGGCTTAGACGAGAGGCCATGGCTGGGAGCATGGTGGATTGTCTCGTTTTTCCCACGAGGACCGGTTCCCGGTGTCCTTTGAACCAAGATTTGCGTACTTCTACACGGGTGGTATAATGGGCCACTCACGACTGAATAATTTGTCTAGACTTGAGTTATGAGCTGTATAGTTTGCCGTTTCCATTTGCTGGGTGAGTGAAAAATGATGTGATGTGGTGCCTCAATATAGGTGTAAAGGTTACACACGTTCCGGGTTTAATCTATGAGAAGTTAGTGATGAGCAGGGTTTAATCTATGAGAAGTTAGTGGGTTTAATCTATGTGGATGACATAATCTTTGGTGGCTCCTCTAATACTCTTGTGTCCAAGTTTTCTGAGATGATGAGCAGGGAATTTGAGATGTCTATGATGGGTGAGCTCCAATACTTCTTGGGGTTACAAATCAAGCAGACAAAGAGGGCACCTTTGTCCATCAGGCCAGGTACACCAAGGATCTATTGAAGAAGTTCAGGATGAGCGATGCCAAGCCAATCAACACCCCGATGTCTACTGCAACGTCATTTGGTCATGATGAAGAAGAAGAGGCAGTGGACCAGAAGGAGTTCAGGAGCATGATCGGCTCCCTCCTCTACTTGACGGCGACAAGACCGGACATCCAGTTCGCTGTCTGCCTGTGTGCAAGGTTCCAAGCCTCGCCGAGAGACTCCCACCGGCAAGCTGTGAAGCGCATCATGAGGTACTTTTGATCATCCCTTGAGTTTGGACTTTGGTATTCATGCTCTTCTGTTCTCGGGATTTGGGGTTTTTCTGATTCGGACTTTACCGGGTGTAAGATAGACTGCAAGAGTACTTCTGGAACTTGTCATTTTCTGGCACTTCTCTTGTTTCATGGTCTTCTAGAAAACAATCTTCTGTTGCACAATCTACTGCTGAAGCTGAGTATGTTGCAGCCGCTAGTTGTTGTAGTCAAATTCTTTGGATGATTTCTACTTTGCGGGATTTTGGTTGTCTTTTGATAGTATTCCACTTTTCTGTGATAACACTAGTGCTATTAACATTGCTAAGAACCCAGTGCAGCATTCTAGGACTAAAGCATATAGATGTGCGGTTTCATTTCCTTAGAGACCATGTCGAGAAGGGCGATGTAGTGCTCAAGTTTGTTGATTCTGAAAATCAGCTTGCAGATATATTTACCAAGCCCTTAGATCTCACTCGATTCTGTGCACTTAGAGGGGAGTTGGGGATTGTTCATCCTCATGGGCTGGTTTGAGGGGGAGTTTTCTTATTGTGTATCATAGTGTAACATAGTGCATTTTGCATCACTCACTACTGCAGAATAGCCCTCCACTGACGGGCGATTTACCGCCTCTGCTGACGGGCAGGGCGTCCGTCGGTAATTAAATGTCAGTGGAGGGGGGGGCTACCACTGACGGTCGCGGTGCCCGTCAGTGGAGATGCCCAGAAAGACAAAAAAAAACCACGAGCCCGCCAGGCCCGCACCGCCAGGCCCGCATCGCCGCCGCGCCATTCCGCCCCACCCCGCCACACCATTCCGCTCCGCGCCCGCCGGTCTCCTACCCCCCGTCACCCCCCGCCACCCCCCGCCACCACGGCCCCGCGCCGCACCGGAGCTGTCGACGGGCGAGCACCGCACGCCACCGACGCGCGAGCCGCCGATCTCCCGCCGCTAGATCTCCCGCCGCTGGGTGCCGCTGGATCTCCCGCTGGGTGCTGCTGGATCTGCCGCGGAGCCCGACGGCGCGGAGCCCGACGGCGCGGGGGACGGGGCAGGCGAAGCGGAGGCGGTCGAGGTGGACGAGGTGGCCGACGAGGTGAGGGCGGGAGGAGAGGAGCGCGTCGGCGTCGGAGGGGGAGGGCTGGACGTAGGTGGAGTGGAGGCCGTCGGAGAGCTGGAGGAGGAAGGCGTTGGAGGGGCAGAGGAGGGGGAGTCGGCGGTGGAGGCGGTGAGAGCCGGGACGACGGTGGTGACCTGAAGAGCGGGGGAGCGGTGGTCGCCGGCGACCCGGTCGTCGGTGTGCATGGCCTGGAGGACCGCCCCCCCTGCGCCGCCCCCCTGCGCCACTGCTCCCCGGCGCCGCCAGATCCGCCGTTGCCCCGCTTCGCTGCCTCGCGCCGTTGCCCCGCTTCGCTGCCCCGCGTCGCTGGCTCCGCGCCGCACCGGAGCGCCGACGCGCCGCTGGATCCGGGAGAGAGGGAGCGGGGAGGGGAGGCCGGAGGGGAGGTCCGCGGCGCCGGCGAGGGGAGCGGCGGGCTGGGGAGAGAGGGGGCGGCGGGGTTGGGGGAGAGAGGGGGAGGGAGGGAGGGAGCGGCGGGCTGGGGAGAGAGGGATTCTGGGGAGAGAGGGGACGGCGGGGTTGGGGGAGGAGGGAGGGAGCGGCGGGCTGGGGAGAGAGGGGGCGGGCTGTTAGGGTTAGATCCATTTATAGGGAAGGGTATTGCGGGATTTGGACGGGCTTTTAGTGGGCCAAAAGAACCGCTGACGGGCTGATTTTCGCGCCCGTCAGTGGTATAACAGCACCACTGACGGGCACAGTTTTGAGCCCGTCAGTGTTATTTTTTCCACGTAAAATCAGTCAAGCCCATGTCTCCACTGACGGTCGTATTAATCCGCCCGTCAGTGGTTTGTTCTCCACTGACGGTCGTATTAATGCCCGTCAGTAATGACGTTCATGAAAGGGTCAACTTGCAGTAGTGACTTGTGATATATCATGTGCACTTTACATTTTTACGAGCTTTGTCTATTATCCTTGATGAAACAATGATTTCTACAAGTCCGCTAGATGCCATATTTTGATTGTCTAGCTCATTTCACCATGTTTTGACATGTGTTCTCAAGAACCTGCAATGCTAGCTTAATTGAACAACAACTTGAACCTAAATCTTTGATCTACTGATGAGTTGCTTCCTAGGGAATCCCTTGCTGTTGAATCTGCTCATGTCTCTAGTATTGCAACTATGATCTTTGTTTATGACTGGTCAAAAATAGGACTTCATGGTAATCTTGATTAGGACTGCTAGTGACTTAACATGCCTAGACTTTGTGGCTCGGATCGGAGAATGCTTATAGTCATCAAAAGTCACTAGCTTTTGCTCTACATGCTTGAAATCTATCATATGCTAATGTGAAAATTGCTAAAATAGGGATGAATCACTCAAGGTACTTACTTGTGCAGGAGGTAGTACTTTGGTTGTGGCTAGTCCAAATAATCATGTGGACTCAATGTGAAAAAGTCAGGATGAATCACTCAAGATACTTCCTCGTGCATGGGGTTGTATTTTGGTTGTGCCTAATCCATTCAATCATGTGATTGCTTAATTCAGCATGTGGTAGAGTATTTTGGTCTTAATCTTGATCAGTTGTCCTCCTAGTCATGGCTTAGCGCTAGGTTGTCATACTTCAATCATGCTTAGATTCATTATCTTTGTGATTACCTAGTCTGGAACTCATCATTAGTGAAATCTTTAATATGCTAAGAACTTGATATGCTAGCTGCTCTTCTTGTTATACATGTCTTTTATGGTTTGATGAGCATCTATCTGGCATATTAGCACTTATTGTGTTTCATTTTGGATAATTCTCAAAGCTCGATAAAACCTGAAAATTAAGAAAATTGCATTCCATTCAATGCATACATGCTTAGTCTTGGTATGCTATCATTGCATAGTCCAGGGGGAGGCGTGAGGTTCCTTGATGACTATAGTGCCAAAGGGGGGAGAAGTATTAAGGGGAGAACTAGATTAATCATACCCTGGGCATGCATTTTTGAACTTAATCTTGAATGGGTATTGGAGTGGATCATGCATTAGTTGTAGGAGTGAGGGGGAGTTTCTTATCGCATATGATTTGCCTCACTCACATTCTATATCTTACTCTTGTTCACATTCACTTGGCCCGGTATTTGCTTTCTCCTTCATTTGGCCAAGTTTGAATTCTTGCAACTTGATTGCTTCTAAATCTTTAAACCAACTCCAAATTGATTGATTGAGAAGTGTTGGCAATATATTCATCAAGGGGGAGATTGTGAGTCATGTGTTGACTTTGACAATAGTTGTGATGAATATTTTGCCATCTTGTGAGGAGTTGAATGTTTGGTTGCATGAATTCGTGGTTTGAATTATTTGTAATGTGATTGATTGTTTGAGTTTCTCAATTTGTCTCAAGGAAAAATTGAGTGTATGAGAGATTTTTTTCTCGACTGACTTGGGTCAAGTGGAAAACTTGTGCTCGCAACGCTTTGCTTCGTCTATTGTGTGCAGGTGCGAGTTGGGTGCGGCGATAGTTCGGCCATATGGACCGGCATGTGGCTTGGAGGGCTGAGATGCGGTCAAGAAGGTGGCGACGACATTGTGCGGCCTAAAAGCATGTACGCGGACGACAAGAAAGCGGTGGAGACGAGACGTGAGGACCAAGTCAGTGTGAGGGCGTTTTGGTAAAAATGCGGAATCCACTGAAGCATAACCAAGAAACTGCGGCGAAGGCCAGGAAGCGGTTTAGGGTTAGATGCTTAGGGTGGAAGGAAAGGATAGATGGTGGATGGGTCACTTAGACGCTTTGTGATGCGTGCTAAGTGCCCATGCCATCTAAGTGGGCTTTGAGGCCCAAGTGGAGAGGGGGATGCCCCCTCCACTATAAATAGGTGGGAGAGGGTTTCTTAATTGTTAATCCTTTTGATTAGCTTGTGAAAGCTGCACTTAGAGGAGTGCTTTGCCTAGATGAGAGGCTTGTAAACCCAAGAAAAACCCACGAAAATTCAATATAAAAAGATTTCCCTAATCTCCATGCGTTCTTGAGTTATTCTTTCCATGAATCTTTATGATTTTCGTTCTCTTGCTTTTCTTGTGAGTTGATTCTTGATATGGCAAGTTAGTGATGGAGTAATCACGTCCTATTTTGATACCATTCTAGCATATTCAAGAAATCAATCTCCTTTCTCATGTTTTGAGTTTGCTTGCAAGAGAAGAAAGAATTGGGGTTTTGCGATTGACTTGCTTGGGGGCTAATCTTTGGGATTTGATAGATGGATTAGGTTGTTGTGATATGTGAGAGATCATTCTATTGATTTGAGATCAAAAATCCTCACGAGCAACAAGTAATCAATCTTTTGGTGTTCGTCCAACTTTTGGAGCTGGTTTGGAAGAATGGGAGAAAGGTTGTGTCTTGTGGTCTTTTTCTGAGAATCAATCATTGATTTATAGTCACAAGACACACCTAGATCTATCTGCAAAGTTTCAAGAA
This sequence comes from Stipa capillata, assembly GCA_019208055.1. NCBI lineage: Eukaryota > Viridiplantae > Streptophyta > Magnoliopsida > Poales > Poaceae > Stipa > Stipa capillata. The sequence goes on along the minus strand of JAGXJF010003671.1, from coordinate 195,905 downwards.
TTTTGGTTGGACGGATTTCAAACTAGAGCGAAAAACGTATGAAGAAATCAGGGTTTTTCGAAGTTCTGGACTACATCCAGAGGTTCGGACAAGTTACCCCGGAATATCCGGGTGTACAACACCCGGAGTGTTCGGATACCCTTCCGAGAGCAGCCATCTCTCCGGAGGTACGTCCGGAGTATCCGGACTGAGACCCGGAAGGTCCGGATATCATCACGAGAGGAGTCATCTCTCCGGAGTATCCGGACTTCAACCCGGAGTGTCCGGATACCATTCCGAGAGGACCCGTTTCCCGGAAGTACATCCGGAGTGTCCGGATCCGGACCCGGAGTGTCCGGACTCTGTACATCCGGAGTGTCCGGACTATCTAGTCCGGAATGTCCGGACATGCTGTTTGAGGCTCTGATTTTCTTTTCCCTCGAGCTCTGTTCGTGTCTTGGTCGTAATCTTTGGGGAGTCTTTTCCGCTGCGATTTCAATCAGATCATACCAGTCTTGTAGGTGACTGTGTGTGTGAAGAATTTGAAAGAGAAATTTCGAATCCGACATTCACCCCCCACCCCCTCTGTCAGGAGGCCATCGATCCAATAGATTTCATTATGTAGATTCGGCTCACCTCTTTTAAAAAGTAATCTAGTAGTCGAATTCCATTCTACTTAAAGAATATTGTCGAAAGAATAATCAGCTTTTCACAAAATAGTCCAAAAATAACCTTTATTGAAACATGTTGCATCTATTACTAATTTCCCTTGTAAGTCTTGTAGAGTATAATTTTTATACTCACCTTGCAGTTATTGATAATTTTATGCAGAGAAAATCATCCCCTCTACGGATGGTTTCTATGTAGAGATCGACGCCCACGACGACTAGTCGCTGGGAATCCCAGGCAATGGTTCTACCCAGGGTTCGGCAGCTTGGTTCGTTTTGTTGCCATCTTTTGGCCCTACTTTTCAGTTTCTTAGCCATATTGAACCTTCCGCTATGTAACAGATTCTTTGTGTGAATTACATTGTTAAGTTTTAAAGAACAACTAGTATTGCAGTTTCAGTTGTAGAGTTGCTGTTGTGATACTTGTTTGTTCTCACCTGCCTCATGTGCCTTGCGTGTATGTTATTGAAGCACATGGTGTGGGTAGGGTTTCAGAATCTATATCATAGAATCGTTAGGCTTAATCACCCCTGTGAAGTAACTCTACCACGGGGAGTTTGAGAACTATATCATCCTACTCTAGCCGAGCATTAATTTGCCGGGACGAGGTTGTGATTGATGTTCTGGTTTAGTGAGAAAAGAGTGAGGAGACTATATCACCCTACTTAATCTGTGCATTAGTTTGATGGAGCAAGTTCGGGGTTGACGTCTCGGGCTATTCGAAGCCATATCACCTCACTCCTCTTGGAATTGATACTTAAGAGTTGAGGTCGGAGTTGATATTTCGACTTAGCGGGTGATTTCATTTAAGATTCTCTGTTATGGATTTTGGGGTCCCGACAAATTCGCAATGATGTGGCTCGATGTGAGAGAAGTTTCAGATAGAAATTGATGCTTAGTGGGAGCCGGTTACACAAGAATGATGGGATTCAAATAAATTGTTAGCCTCTAGATTTTTTGAATAGAAAAGACTTTTTGGAATAACATGTAAATATTTTATATTCTTTAGCTTCTGAGCTCATGGGCCAAAAGTTTAGGCCCACGTTTGATGCAATGTAACATCCTAATCCTTGAGTTATTCGGAATCAATGGGTTTAAATAATTTTCTCAATTTCTTACAGGTAATTAAAGCTTAATGTAGATTTGTAGAAGTTGACGAGATTTAGTTTCCACAAGTAAACTTCAATCTGAGTTCCAAGTACTCTATTTGGTCTTTGAGTTATTTATTTATGCTCTTTTGACTTCTCTTGGATTTTTTGAATGCATTTTGTTGTTAATTGAATTCTTTATCAATTTATATAATAACTAATTTTTAAAATCTCTTTTCTTCCCTAGGTTGAATCTCTTTTCCCCTCTAATTCTTGTGCATCTCTCCTTTCCCACCAGAGTCACAGTCCATTCTTTCTTCCATCCTTTCGCTTTAGCTGTAAACCAACCCTTCCAACTATGTCCTTTCATATGGTTATGATGCTTATTTAGAAATGCTCCTGGTAGTACATACCCCTCGTTATCCTCTCCCTCAGACAGGTGTCACGTGTCTCTAGGATGCGCTCCATGGAGCTACAATTCTGTTGTGCGTTGGTCGGGGCCGGGCCTGAAAATCCTATCATTTTAGCTCCATCGTGCGTTGTCATTGGAGTAGGCCTGTTCAAACACCAGGTTGGGCTTAAGGAGCCAAACTCTGGGCAAGAATCCTAAATAAAATATTTAAGAACAAAATATTATGATTACAGATAGATAACATGCATGCGTGTGGCAGTAGGATTTCCAGCAATGAATTTGCTTTTCATATAGTTAGATGAAAGATGAAAACACGGAGGACAAATATTATCTCTACGTCAGTAGTTTAGTAAGCAAATATAAATTATTACAGCTACAAAAAAAAATAGTTTGTAACCCAGGTTGCAAAAACAAGGAAAATGACAAGCGATTTGGTGTCGGAGCGAGCAAATAAACTGAAATGACAAAGGATGTGAAAAGATGAATATTGCCAATTATGGGAGTATTGGAAGGTGGGAGAAAAGAAAGGAAATGACACGTGTTTACTTGATAAAATCTATGACACATGAATAGAATCCAAGAGCTAGATATGGCTCAATGTGGGAGAAGTTCCAGATAGCGGTGAATACTCAGTGACAGGCAATTGTATAAGAGCGTAATATTTAAATAAATTATTAGTCTCTAAGTATTCAGAATAATATAGAATTATGATAGATCGTGTCAAACTTTTTTTTACTTCGTTTCGAGTTCACAGGCCAAAAGTTCAGGTCCACGTTTAATGCAGTGTATAACATCCTAATTATTAAGTTCTTGAAAAACCTTTATTTTGTCAATAGGTTTAATAGTTTCTATAATTTTGTTGCAACTGATTAAAGCTTAATATGGATTTGCAGAAGTTGACGAGACTTAGTTTGCATAACTACACTTCAATCTTGAGTTTCAAGTATTTTATTTGGTGTTTTAAATATTTATTTATGCCATTCTCACTTTTCTTGGAATTTCTGAAGTGCATCCTTTTAGTTATTTGAATTATTTATCAATTTCTATAATAAATAATCTTTAAAATTTCCTTTCTTCCCTATGTTGAATATCTTTTGCTCCATCCATTTCCCCCCTCTAAATCTTCCCATCTCTTCTTTTCCACCTAGGCCATAGTCCATTCTTCCTTCCATCCTTTTGCTTCAGCTGCTGCAGGCCTTCCAAATATGTCATTTCATCTGGTTATCATGTGCCTCTAGAAAATTTTCGGTGTATGGATCCATTGTAGAACCACCTTCATTATCAATCCACTCCCCTTGATGACTGCCATCCAAATGATGGTGGCTGTGATTTTTTTTCACATATGATTTTGTGACATCTTATGGTTATACCATGTTTATCCGGTTGTCTTTTCTCTCTCCTAGTGTGTCCCTTTGGTTCAGTCTTGTATAATCTTCATTACGTCATATCTTTGCATTCCTTCTGATATTTTTTAATAACCAGGATTCAAAAACATGCACCGAGGAGCACATGCAATCGAGGAGCACATGCATCCATCAATCGAAGCACGTAGTTCATAGTTGCGTCGAGGAGCACATGCTCCTAAGGTGGAAAATCACATAAAATTTAAAACTTTCAAAACCAAGTAAGATTTATATTACCAAAACTATGTGCACTGTAATTTACTTTTGTAAAATTATGCATATATGTGTGCTTAAAAATAAACATGTGCATGTATCATCTTGGATAAGATTATCTAAGAAGGGGTGATTTCACCCTAAACTCTTCTAACCCCGAGAGCTCGAACTTAAGTTTGCGGCATTAGTCATAATTTTACACAACTTTGCTAGTGTATATGTTTTCAGAGATGTATCGATGAATTTTTTGTGCATTCTGAAATACAAGAGTATGTATTTTAAACTTATTTTGAAAATAAGATGTCCCCGTGAAAGGAAAATCTGTTCCCGGAAACTTTCCAGCTCTTAGGTCATCCAAAGCCGGTTTGGGCGGGCACGAGGAGAACCCGCAAACAAAGCCCGCGTTATCCTCTCCTCCCACTCCCCACTCAGCTAGCGGCTGCCTCCTCTTCTCTCCTGCCCCATGGCCACCTCCCACCTTCTCGCCGCCGCCGTCACCTCCTCCTCCGCCTTCCGCCCTCCTCTCCGCCTCCTCTCGACGCCGCCTCCTTCTCTATCCCTCAACCGTACCCTCTATCTCTCTTTCTAGCCTATTGATTTATTGTGTATGTATGCAGCCGCGTGTTGTACTCATGCATGTGAGCTCCATTCGCAGGGCGGCGGCCGTTTCCGGTGGTCCACGCGGCCGACGCTGACGCTAAAGAAAGTGCGCGCTCTTCCCCCCTCGTGAAGTTTTGTTTGTTTTGTGATTGATTCTCAGGCGTTTCGGTTGAATTTCTAATGTGTGCTTTGTTTGGTGGGCTGGGTACGGTAGCAACCAAGCCGAAGGCCCCGGAGAAGGCGCCGGCCGCAGGGTCGAGCTTCAACCAGCTGCTCGGCATCAAGGGCGCCAAGCAAGAGAGCGTGAGTCTTCTTCAATCCATTCTCATGAGCTGGGCTCTTATCACAGTATTTATGTATGCAAATCGGAGTGGTTAGTTGGTTGGTTGGTTGGGCATGTCTTGAATTGGGGATTAAGCATGCAGCAAATGTAGCGCTATATGTAGCCGATGGTTTTGGCACCAGGCTATCTGGTTCTTGGAGTGTTCTCGGTAGGATTGCTAACACATTAACCTCGCACTGGCCTTTGATGTGGAAATGCCTGGTCTTGGATGCTGAAAATTGTGTGTTTAAATTTTGGGGAGAGCATTTTCCTTGGGTGTTCTATGCAGTTTCGGCTTATGGTGACATGCGAGCATTATGTGTGTTTATGTGCTAGCTGACCAACCCAAATGCACGCTGTTGTTATGCTGCTCATGTATAACAGCCAAGCTATTAGAACTGGTTATGGACATTGGTGTAGTTGTTCGTTTAATAGCGCGGCATGCTTTGCTCTATGTCTGTTTCTTGTTTGTACTCTTGTTCAGAAGATGGGATATTGTTCTATAGCGTGAAAAGTTAAGTAATAGTGATTCATACCAAATAGCAATAGAGAACCATCTTTAGAGAATCCTCAACCCATTTGGAGTATTCCTTTTGTCCGAAGCGCATTTTTTCTTGAACATGCTTCAAGCATTCTCTTTTACGGCCTTTAGAAGTTCATAACATTTACACATTTTCTACCTTTTCGCTATCTAGCCATTGTGTCTAGGAACTAGAAATGATATGTTGTTCATCAATTCCCTCTTTGACCTGTTGCACATAGGACATATGGAAGATCCGCCTTCAACTTACTAAGCCAGTGACATGGCCTCCTCTTGTCTGGGGAGTGCTTTGTGGAGCAGCTGCCTCTGGTATGCTTTATTTCCTATTATGGTTTCTAACTGCTTTGTGAATAGCCTATACTTCTACTTTCATAATAACCACTTCCAACTTATGTGGAGTTGGGCAACTGTAATAGTCATATGCGCCGTGTCATTGTTACATTGTCCACATTCCTTAGATTTGCTAGTCAACTGTGTAAAGCGTGTGCACCACTCCTGCAAGGAAGAATTTACGGATGAACTAGTGATTCAAAGTTGTGCTGGCAAGTGATGTTGTCTAGCTCTGTAGGTCTACCATTCTTGTTTGTTTGATTTAATCAAGTCAGCACATTAGCTTTCTCACCATCCTGGTCATGTATTTAATTAATTATAGTGGAATGGACCAAAGAAGTGGGTCTACACAGGAAAGTTGGCCCAATTTCCGCAACACAACAGCACATGGAGACTGAAAGATACTTTTCTCCCCTTCTGCGAGAAGTCCATAACTACTAGGGTTTAGAATGAAAATAGCATGCTACTACGGCTTCTGTGCTCATGAATGCTTATGTTTCTTTGAACTTCTCATATTTCAGGAAATTTCCACTGGACAGTTGAAGATGTTGCAAAATCTATTGTTTGCATGATAATGTCTGGTCCATGTCTCACAGGATACACACAGGTTTACTTTCAGATTCATTATGTTTTGTCTATTCATATTTTATTGCCTCATACATTGCTTCATGGAAAATTATTTGTACTAAAAAATAAGTCAGCTTCAAATATTATTGCCTGTAGACAATTAACGACTGGTATGATCGAGATATCGATGCTATTAATGAGCCTTATCGTCCTATTCCTTCAGGAGCTATATCAGAAAATGAGGTATGTCTGTATCTGGAAGAGATTTATTCCATGGCCACTACTAACATTTAGTTTCATGACTTTCCTCACCTATTGACCATTTTTTATGTTTATTTATCATGATTTATTATTTTAGCAATGAAGAATTACTAATTACCGAAAATCTTCATTCATATATCTGTCATCTATTGCTTTAGCACCAATGAACCATTTATTACTGCTGCTGTTTTTAAACCAATGAGCTTATCTAATTTGTACTGAACCATCATGCAACTAGACAATGAACAAAACATTGACCTTGAATCTGATACTCTTGTTTTTCAAACAAACATACTATTGATTAGTAGAATCTAGATGCATAAAACAAGTGTAGAATATTCTAGCATTTCTTTTCAAAGTTTATGGAAGGAATGCATGTATGACTTGTATAACTGTAAAGCATGTTTTTCAAATATGTTCATCTTACAATCATATACCACATTTCTAGAACTTTGAAATTTAGTTTTTTATGACTATTTATTTTTATTCTTTTTTTCACTATGTAATTGTTTCTATTTTTTTTCCATTATGAATGTTGTATGTATGTTATAAGTTAAACCTTTTTATTTGCCATATTATTCAATATGGTACATGAATGTCAGGCAATCAATTCTTAGCATGCTACAGGGGGCTTTGCCATGGAGGTTTTTAGGTCATCATCAATAACATAAAATACATTTTCATGTCATAAGTCCAATACCTAATCTATCAATGTGAAATGTCAAATTTATGGATGGATCTTATTTGTTCAAAACATGAAAACTACATAACTTGCCTGTCCAAACAATCCCTTCTCTCTCTCTTTGCAATTATTTGGGTTCTCATTAGAGTCTGTGGTTTCACTTAATTGATAGCTCAAACATTGGCATTATATAGAAGGCCAGTTGATGGATGTGACATCTTGCTTGGTGTTGTTGTGCTGTTACTATTTGAAAACCCATTTCTAAATTGGCCTTTTTATCAAAGGGGATCTGTTTTCTTCTCTTGAGAAATACGTACCATAGTGCTATAAACTACCATGCAACGTTTCAAACGAAATTGTTTTCTTGATAATATGAGCTGCCTTTTATCCGATGTCATTCTAAAGGCTGATGCCAGTTGCCCACTGACAATCATGGCGCCACTGAAAATACTTTCCACATCTTACAAATGATGATGATTTCATCCAGGTAATTACTCAGATCTGGGTACTATTGTTAGCAGGTCTTGGGTTGGGTGCTTTGTTAGACGTATGGGTAAGTCACCACAAGACTTGCGTTAGAATACGAACAGGTTGAAGATATGTTCCTGGTTTGCTTATGATCTTGCTCCATTTCAGGCAGGGCATGATTTTCCTATTATGTTTTACCTTGCTGTGGGTGGGTCCTTGCTTTCTTACATATATTCAGCACCACCTCTCAAGGTACTTGAGTACTTCTGTTTTTATAAAATCCACATCTTGTTTTGAACATAGTACCTCATGTGTCGAACGTTTGATAAAAAATACTCATATCTTATCATTACACATTTCAGCTCAAGCAGAATGGATGGATAGGAAACTTTGCTCTTGGTGCAAGTTACATTGGCTTGCCCTGGTACGATCAAAGCTATGGATCTTCTCTTTGTATTGAATAAATAATGTTTTGTTGGATGTCGCTAATATTGTATGCAAGAACATGTAGCTATGTATTTGGGCTCCTTTATGGTAGCCATTAACTATTGTGGGACTGTTCATTATTTTCAATCTAACGGGTCAAAGTAGTTAGGATCTGATCATACTACACCACCAAGTAGAAATGAGTATGATTTTGTTTGGGGTAAAATATTGCATTCAGTCCCATCACAACTGCCACTTCCCAAACCTCACAACCGTAACCCGCGACCACCGTGAGAACCCGCAAGGTGAGGACCAAATCACTCACTAGCAGGAGTTGGCCCACGATGGCCAAAGTTGAGTTCAAATTCGTCTACGTGATGACAGCCTAGGCAAGTTTGTGCAACAGGCGGAATGCATGCATTACTGATTACCCCAAAGCTCTTGGTGCTAGGTGATTGATCAACAAAGTTATTTACTTACGTTTATCAACTACTCAAGAAAATATCAAAGTGTGTCTGGTGGTTAATCCACTTGGCTCCAAAAGCAATGGCATGATAGTGATTCATGACCGTGGTTGGCCTCAAGATGGCCACCATTAATACTTTTCATCTGAAGTGTGGGTGCCATGAAGTGTAATGTCGGTTGAGAATTTGTGAATTCTATTGGGACTTAATTAGTTTAGGTTAAACTATAAAAAATTAATACCTTGAGAGAATTTAGGCAAGATAAAAAATTCCATGTTAGGACTCAGTGGCCAGAATTACTCTATACTAAGGTACTGTAAAAATCCTTATATATTTTGTGCAGGTGGGCTGGCCAGGCATTATTTGGAACTCTTACTCCTGATATTGTTGTCCTAACTTCCTTGTACAGCATAGCTGGGGTATTTCTATTTCATGACCTGTTTGCTTTTTTGTAATCATGTATGCCTGTCATGATTGCTGAATCTTTTTCTTTGCTTTGTAGCTAGGAATTGCTATTGTAAATGATTTTAAGAGTATTGAGGGGGATAGAACTCTGGGACTTCAGGTTATTCTTCTTTCTTTCTGCATTATAGGTTATTTTTAGAGCACCTCTCTATATTGGTTTACCTTTTTGTAGTCACTTCCTGTTGCTTTTGGTATGGAAACTGCAAAATGGATATGTGTCGGAGCAATTGACATCACTCAGTTATCCGTTGCAGGTAAAGATATACATTTTCATTTCTTACTTCCTTTAAGGCTTACTATTTAATTGTCATTTGCTTAACATATGATTAAGTGTTTCATGGGTTTATGCAACTATCTAGCTTACCATAATCTCATGAGCCTGTCGTAAAACAGATCAGATTACTTTAAATTTTCTACCTATTGATGGAAGCTTTCAAGGAACTTTGGAAGGCAGTTGCTGTTGACAAAAATTGATCAGCATTACTAGAAAGTTTCACATGTCAGCAAGCTACACCTAAAGCTTAGCCTTAGCACAGTATAACTATTTTCGCTGTTTTGGCTGAGCTGAAGGAGAGTGTCTAGATTATACCATATTCTACCAGTATAAAATAGGGAGCACAGCAAACTTATGTTGATCTACCATCTATCCTGTATCCTAACGTTGAAACTCCTTTTTTCAGCCTACCTTTTGAGCACCGGTAAGCTGTATTATGCCCTGGCACTGCTTGGCCTAACAATTCCCCAGGTGATCTTGCAGGTGAGCTGGGAAATCTGTTTGGACCTTTGCATTTATTTTTCCTTTTGTATCTCAGATCTTTCTATTATTCAAATTTTCCTTGTCCCCACACGCCATCGAATATAAATAGTTTGGATGAACAACAGCATTATTTGCAAGGGCTTGAGAGACTGTCCTTAAGGTCTTTTAGTCATCTCCAGAGAATGGTTACAACTTGAAAACTAGAGAAGTGCTTGCCTGCTTAACTAACTGTTCCCACCTACCTTCTGTATATTCTAATCCTTACTTTCCTGGAGCAGTTCCAGTACTTCTTGAAGGACCCTGTGAAGTACGATGTGAAATACCAGGTACGCTTCAGTTGCTTCTCCTATTCTTTTTCTTCCTCCCATCTGTCCCCATTCCAAAACTGCAAGCAGCAGATATCTGATCGACGCCGGCACCACCATACTATGCTTAACGCAGGCAAGCGCGCAACCATTCTTCGTCTTTGGCTTGCTGGTGACTGCACTGGCGACCAGCCACTGACCAACGCAAACCAGCCAGGAGTCCTACTGGGAAGTTTTAGTAGAAGAGGCAGATCATTTGTACAATTGTTGGTGGAATAAGATTGCAGCAGCTGTGCCTGTCTTATATGTATAAGCTGTTTGAATCACCGGTAGCGTAGAACGCGTCGTTGGCTCCCAGAATCAAGATAGATCTTCCGAAAGTTCTGTAATACAGATTGCAGAAGATGGAAATTGTTTGGTGGCGCTTGCTGCTCTTACTGTGCTTGTAGCCCGTGTAGGCTGTAGATGCATAGTGCCAGGCTGTTGTGATGTTATCAGTGGTTTTATAATGTAATTTTGAACATAGAACATTACTGCTGTATTGCTGTGTGCTCAAATTGTTCCTCTTGGAAAGTACAAGTTGATTAATTCTGTCTTTAGCTCTGCTATGTGATTAATCCTGTGAAAACAGTCTGGTCGCAGAACACGACTTCTGCTTGTTACGTCTATGCACGTTCGTATGGTTCAAAACAGTCTGGTCGCAAAACAATTCTGCTTTTTCCATCCATGGACGTTCGAATAGTTTCTTTTTCTCCTATTGAGTAATGGATTTCAGTTGCCGTATTCATTTCAAATTGCTAGTACTCGGAACAAATTCTCCAATATAATCTGTAAGCTGTGAGGCATCTCGGTACCGGCCGAAAAGACACTGAAGAAGATCGTATCGCCCACGGGGCCATGCATTTCCTCTCAGCTAAAACCTGAGAGTTTAATCCTTACCGTGTCGTCATTTAGAGAGTTACAAACATGCATGGAGAACAATTATTTCATAGCGGGCTAGCTTGTGCTGCCTGCAGCGTGCGGTGCCGTCTCGTGCGCCTCCCGTGCATTGCAAATTTACTACAACTCTCTAGAGAGCCTATTTCTATTTCTTAGTGCCGGTGGGACTCTTTTTTTTTCTTTCTTTCTTGGCATTTCATCTTGCACATAGGAGCAAAATCCAGGAACTCCAAAACAAGAAGAACAGAGCTTCTGATTTTTGCAGCGACTACATTACTGAACATGCACCCAAGGATAGGACGACGACTACACGTACTGGACACATACTGCTGTGCTTCACGCGAGCCAGAATGACACTTTGACTAACACCGACACCTGACTGACCATCAGTACCTAACGCATTATCATACTATATATGATCGCCCAGATGCTTACGTGCATGCTTGCGGTCAACACCTGGCCCTACTTTATTCAGTACGTGGAGACACCTAGGGTGAACTGACTAACAGCCAACCTGAGCAGCCGGACCTGCTGCTGCTACAGGAGCTAAGTATGCAGTGATCTAGGACTTGGTCTTGAACTTGGACTCGTCGATGTCGACGCCCTCCCTGGCGGCGCGCTCGCCGCCGGACTCGTCCATGGTGCTCAGCCCGCCCTTGCGCCCCATCTCGCGCGCGGTACCCCTCCTCCCCCATCTGCTCCTTCCGCGTCTGCCCGCCGCGGCTGCGCCCTGCACGCGTACGTACACATGCGTATACAACAGTGCAAGTAATTAGTATCACAAGTCACAGAACGAACGGCACTTTAACATATCGATCTCTGGGTTTGGTTTCGTGCGTACCTTCGGCGAGGTGCTCCTGCGCCTCGAGTGTCTTGCCGCCGGTGCCGCCGGAGACGACGGTCTGGCCCTCGCGGGCCACGCGGTCCAGCTCCGACCTCTCCTGAAACTAACAGGAATTAACGGACAACGTACGTGCGTGTGTGGTGTATGCGTGCGACTGCTTGATGCTGACCGATGACGGAGGAGAGCTAGCGTCGCGCTTATATATAGCCGGCGAGGAGGGGTGCGTCGCGAAGCGAGGAGGCGGCGCGTGTGCAGCGACGAGGATGCTCGGTGTCCCTGCTGTGTCGACACGCGTTAGGCGAGGGCCCTGGAGAGGCGACATGTACGAGCGTGCACATGGACATGCACGCGTATGTGCGGGCACGCGCGTAGGGGCACAGTCGTCCCACGAAGCGGGATGCTCTACTAAGGGCCCGTTCGGGACTCGCCCAGCGCCGCGAGATCCTCGAATCCGGCTCCGCGCGGCCGAGATCCGCGCCGGGAAAAAAATCCGGGAGCTTCCCGAGCGTTCGGCAGCCCGCTCCGCTCCCCTCGCTGCGAATCGCGGATCCGGCGGTGAGTTTGGCGCGACGCTCCGGGCGAGGCGGCGCGGAGCTCGGCGGTGAGTTCGGCGCGGCGCTCCGGGCGAGGCTCCACTGGCGGCAGGGGCGTGGGTCGGGGCGTCCTCCGGCACGCGAGGCGGCGCCTCGCCGGATCCGCCGCGGAGGAGCGGGAAGCTCGGGCAGGATGGGCGGCGGCGGCGGCGCCTCGCCGGATCCGACACGCGGAGCTCGGGGCCCCCGCCGGATCCGCTGGCCTCAGGGAGCTCGGTGGGAGGCGGGGCGGCGGCGAATCCCTTGGCCGTCGGCGGGTGGGGGCGGGGGGGGAGATAGGGATCGAACCGGTACCAAAATCACTTACCGGTGGCAACGCGGGTAAATACTCCCCAACTCCTCCGTTCGCCGATCCGCGGAGGGCCATTTTCGCCGCTCCTCATTTTTCAACTGCGGGCCGCTCCGCTCTTCGTTTTGAGCTCCACGGAATTTTTCCGTTCGGAACAGCTCCGGCCGCGCCGCGTGCGGAGCCAGGAGCGGGAGCGTTCCCGAACGGGCCCTAAAGCTTAGGACTTTTGCCGTTGTCCTGCACTGTCGGTTCGTGTACGTACGTACATGTACTCCGTCTGAGACGAGACCATGCCTTGCTATAGTTCTCATGTCAGGCCGGCCGGGACCAGGTGCCGTAGACTAACTGTTGTCCTACTACGTACACTTACAGATTCTGTTTAAAGACAGGGTTCTGGGTTCAGATTTCAGGGAATAGTTGTTTATATATTTACTCTTAGATTTAGAGTTGCTTTTTAATTTAGATTAGTAGGGTGTCTATGTTTTATTACCGAATAACAAATAGACGTATAATAGACACATAGAAACTTTAATTAAATATTTGTTTTATTTCACAAATATGTGTTTCAAGTGCAATGTCCATGCGATTTCTAACAGCGTCACTCTGTCACGACAAACACCATTGACTTTCACCCATTGCTCGTGAATTACTTCGAAGAAACAAAGAGATGTATAGAGGCTTTGATCCAAGGGTCACTCTATTTCATGAATGTGTATAATGAGCGCGATGCATGTGATGTCAGACCGTATCTTGACAACTGTTGATGTATTCCTCCTGCTTTCCCTTTCTGGCGACAACCGTGCACCCCTTCGATTCCCTTTCTCTCCTGACGGCATCTCCTCCACACCAACCTTGCAAGAAGACAAGATGCCATCTTCCTACTCCCAGTTGTCCCTCTTCATTAGCCCCTTGACTCGACTACATTTGTGTCGTCGCTCTACTCCAACTCAGGTGAATGTTTTTTGTGGTTTGCCTACAACGGCGGGTGGCTGCATCAAGTGGCTCACTACAGCGACGGACGACAGTGCATCAAGTGGCTCACTTTAGTATAGATAATGAAGGGTGGACATGAGTCAATGATGACATTCCCCCTACACCCGCCACTCATCTGGTGGTAGTGAAAAGCTTCGCCTTCGGCTCTGCATTGGGTAACGTCTGCCGCTCCACTATCTTCTCCCTCTACGCCTGTCATCTCCAACTTCAAAAAATCTCCACATCGAATAACGCCTTCGGCTCTTCTCTTCTTTGCGGTGGGTTCCTCTTTCAGCCACTACGACGGTCTTTTCCTATCGCTTGTGTTGTCTCAGCTTCCTTGATTGGAATACACCATAATACCATCCGTCGCACTAAAAATAGTTATAGCATATGTTATGTCACAAATGGATTTATATAATCATGAAAGAAAAAATAAAAAAATTATATCTAGAGTTGGGTACTCGTGTGTAGCTGTGTAGCACAACACAACAAAGAGACATGTAAAGATTCTATTTAGCAGATCTTCGATGGATCTTGCATAAATCAGTTCGACAAAAAAAAGTATTCCTAACACAATCCATTACTGGACCACACAATGGTCATACCACTGTCAACCCCTTGCAACCAAAAATGATAATAATCCTTAACAAAAATTCTCTTGTTGTTAAAGATAAATTAAACCAATCTTAGCATTTTCTAACTTGAAGCAGTGTGAAATCCGAAGAAATTGCTGGCCTTTGTCAAATCAGAGACGTGGAAGAAAGTTAAAGCCAATTTCATAAAAACAATTTGCCAATGGGTTGTAAACATTAGATCCACGGCATGCATCTTTACAGCTATGAGTGGCATCTCAATTTTTACATATCGATTACGAGAGAACATGGAAACAAGAGAGAGAAATGAGCAGCATACCATTTCATCTAAGAGCTATACATCAATCCATTCAAGCATAAACTCCTTGTCCAGGCTAGCTGTCCATGAAAAGTGCCTAGCCACTGATAACTTGGCAAAGACAGGGTGGCTTCATAACCCTCTATGTTACCTGAATACCATATACTTTTATCCAAAGAGGCTAAGATAAGCCAGTACCTTATAGTGCAAAATGCTTAAAGTAAAATATTACCTATTTAGCTCTTCACCCCTAAAGTGTTGTTTTCATCAGCCATCTCACCGATCACTTTTCCCTATAGGGGGAAAAACATAGGTCCATATCATCCTCTAAGCACAAGAAATTCCTTATATCCAACAAATGTATTCATACAACAACAAAAGATAGGTTTACCACTAAAGTTTTGTCGGCGCCTGCCTGAAAAGACTAAAAAAAACCATGTTACATAAATCATTTCTCAGAAAAGCCAGCCATTGTGTGGTCAGATTACTACTATTCAATTCAGATTTATGCTAGAAAATCATCCCTCCAGGTTATGTCACCGCCAACTTGGATCAATTTAATTCGCTTATTCTTCCATACAGCAGAGATGGTTCGTTCAGTTAAACATAGTCGCTTCCATTGTTGACAGATAGACATAATCTACGATAGAATAATATGTACCTTCCATCCCTATTGATTGACATGCTGCCATTGTCATAGACATTTGTCTGCAACCTCCTCCTAGTACCGTTCGGAAACTCAAAAATTCAACTCTTCATATCTGGTGCATGTCGTTATTTGACCTCTAACATCCATCAAAATAAAAGTGATTAGCATAGGATAAGTGAAAGGATCAAGGGTGCCGACTAGAGGGGGGGTGAATAGGAGGTTAATCAAAATTACTTCGTTTTAATCTTGTTAACTGGATATTGACTTAGCAGATTTTCAGATTTAATTGGCTGTGTGACAGGTTCCTAGCACAGGTGAAATATGACAAGTAAAGTAGCACGTGGCTGTCACACAGGTGGGTCACACATGTGATCTAATAACCTAGCACAGGTAGGCAAGTAATGTGGCTGTGACACAGGTGACTAAGACAGGTAGAAAAAAATGATATATATAACACCTGAAACACAGCTAGTACTAGCAGGCACAAAGCAGATTAAGCAGGTATAAAGTAGATCTGAATCAGATGAACAAGAGTATCTCAGATCATATAAGCATGCAATGAATATAACTGCTAGAAGAAATAGGCTAAGCACTCAGAGAGAGACAAGTGGATTTATCCCGAAGTTCCCTACTCTTTTCAGAGAGGTACGTCTCCGTTGGAGAGACTACTCCGAATAGATAGTCAGCACTGAATCGTGCTTGTCCTCCGAGTACCTGACGTTCAGACCTCTTCCTTGCTTGTGGAGGTCCTTTTGCCTTGCAGCAGGATGACCTCGATGCTCCTTCACAAACTTACTGATTCAGTCCACACAAGCTTATGTGATATCAGCAACTCCTACACCCGTCTAGGAGTAGACACTCCAAGAGTAACAGATGATGCAGCAACAATCTCTTGGAGGAACCTTTGCTCGTGCTCAAAGCTCACAAACTCACTTGGACTGACCCTTAGGCTTTTGGCTCTTGTTGAGTGGTTGGAGGCTTTGCAACGGTCGTATGTGATTCACTGGTTTGAACAAGGTTGAGGACGAAGTCCTCCCCTGGTCCCCTATATATAGGGTCCTCAGGCACCTGACCATTACCCTGTTGCCACGTAGGATTAAGTGAACCACCGGTGTCAGCCACCGGTGACACAGCTACACACTACGCCCAACTGCACCCGGCTCAAGCAGACCGACACCTGTGTCACCGACGGCACCCACAGGTGAACCCTTAGCTGATAGCCGTACTACTCAGCCCGGTCCTGACACATGACATGCCCTCAGCATACGTCAAACTCTAATATCTATAAGGAGAGAACCTCCGACAGACTTCTGACACATCAGACCGCCTATCGCAGTGCAGGTACCTTAGCATTTTTAAGCTCTCCCCTGGTACAGAGATGTACCTGAGTCATAGAGCGGAAGACCACCTGTGACACAGCTGTGTCACACAGGTGCCTAAAGCTCTAGGGTTTTCACTGTTAGTACTGTAGAGCACTAACACAAAATAGCTTCATACTTTGTGCAAAGCTATTGACACATGGCAGTTGACCTCAAAACATCAATCCCCTTGACCAACACTCTGAGCAATGAGTAAGGTTCTCTTAGACAACTGCTACTGTTTCATCCCTCTTGATAGTACGGGTGATTCCTATGGACTTAAAAAAACTAGCAAATCTAGGCTTTACCTGCCACCAACTGAAGTCACGGCTCTTGACGCATCAAGCCACCATCACCTCTCCACTTCCAGTAAATTCAAGAAGAAAATTTTTGTTTTCTGAAGGCTAGCTAGATTCAATGTCTACTGTGTATCTCATGTTTGAACATCTCTGAACTAAGAAGCTCCATGACCATGGAATTTCATGAATCAGGTCCTTTTATTGCAGCGTGCTGAAGACTGTTCTACTAGTGATCAGATGTGATCAAGTTGGATCTAAGTATAACTATTGAGTTGCCACTAGCCTAGAGTGCGTCTAGGAATAGTTACTTCTTGCTTCTTTCTTTTTGGAGAAAAGTTGTCTCTCCTCCGATTGATTTTGTATTCTGAATTCTGACAATGAAATTGTAAATATGATTCTGTGGGAGAGAAAAAAAGCCAACAAACTTTGCAATAGAATCTAGAGTTCTTGTAGGTAACTTAGATAACCCTTTATCATTCTAACTATAACCATACCTCAAATAAAATGAATGACTTCTGCCATCCGGGAAAAACATGGGTGTTAACATTTTGATTTCCCAAATGAATGAGATGATCACTCCTTCTTTTGCCGAATAATAATATTACCATGTGAACATGTTTCTCCCCAAATTAAAGATAGTTTTAGAAATCCCACATATCCAATCGCAAGAATTACCACACTAGAAAAATTAAGGATCCCCAATTTGTACCATTCCGATTGGAGTCCAGCGTGGTGTCTTTGTCCGTAGTCATGACCATTGGAGGAGGAGAAGCCGTCCTCGCCACCGTTTGCCTCATCGTCAGTACAATCCTCATCGAAGGGACCTTCCTTGTGGGTGATGCAATCCCTCATTCCACATCCCCTACTCTTTCTCCCTCCATAGCATCACCGTCTTTGCCAAGGAGAGATGCGAATGTCTTATAGTCAGAATGTAGATTTCAAGCAACTAAATTAAACAGAGACACTTAAAATTGAACTGAAGCTGAAACACATGTATGCATGTGAGGGATTAGGAGGGAGAATACCCAAAGCATGCTGGAGAAGGATAAGTGCGGATTGGTAGGTTGAATGTATGTGTTACCGTGGATGAGGAGTGGTAGAGAAATAGATCGACAAGAACAAGTGAGTAATCCACCGGGATCCAAGTAGGGGGCAAGAAACTGACGAAGTTCACCGTTGCTCCCGACAAGAACCACAGAACCGCAACCAATCCGGTCAGCGGACCGGCGCAGCTTCCCCCTCCATGCTTGGATCGATGTCCCTCAGAGGAACGTCGGAGCACACAAAAGAAAGAAGAATAAACTGCTAAGAAGCCAACACAATGAGCGCGAGTAAGAGGAAAGAAATAGTGAGAAGAACACACCTGATGATGGATGTTCTTGATGGATCCCTTCTCCATCTTCTTGCTCTAGCCATCCACCGGAATCACCAAGACCACAAGAATAACGGTAACGCAACCAAGAAGAAAGACGCAAAGACCAGCAAGAATAACGTCGACGGAGAGTGAGAGGAAATTAAGAAGAGAAAGTGAGAAGGCAACAGATGGTTAATGTGGAAGGAAGAGGTCAGAGGCCGTGGTTTTCATCTCGCAAGGGGAAGACACGTTGATTCAAAGATCAACACTGAGTGGTAGCGACAAATTCAGCGACGGTTGCAAAATAGAACGGGGAGAGATAAATCTTGTGGAAGTCTGAAGAGAACGCGCCTCGAAAGGGAGCATGGGAAGGATCGATATCAGGGAGGGAGGGAGAACGGGGCAATGAAACTCGCTTTTTTATAATAGTAGAGATTGACTATATATTTCTTGTATTATTATATACTCTCTTTGTCTTAGAAGATATGATATGTACATGCTTTTTAAGATTTATTTTTAAATAATAGTTAACTCAATAATACGTAGATTATATAATACAAAATTAATACTACTGTTAAATACAAATTCAATAGTTAATTTAAAATTTTAATTAAAAATAATTCTTAAAAGATTTTAGAAAAATAATTTGAAAGTACTTTCAAATATAAATTTAACAGTAGCAATTTAAATTTCTAACTAAAGATGAATTTTAAAAAGACGCACATCTAATATCTTCGGACCGTGAGAGTAATAATTTAGATTGGTCGTACCTTTCTTGTTTTATTAAGTAAGAAGGTCATGTTTTTTAAAATTAAATTTTAATGATAATTTTGTATAAAATACTTCACCTATAGTTACAGAATCAAATTACTTTGAAATTTAAATCCAATTAATGGTATCATTTTTATCACATGATTCATATATCCTTGAACTACTTATTAATTAAAGTAAATCTTATATTATCCAATGGAGGGAGCACTGAAATCGCATAACATTTGCGGACCAACCGTACATGTAGACATGTACATGTTCTGAGATGCACCAATACTGTAGACATGTACATGTCCAAAATGCACCAACACTCTATATGTCCAATCTGCATCAACATTGTACAAATTCGAGAAGCTCATAAACACACTTTACCATCTCATCTACTTATCCTTTTTTGAGCGATAATCATCTACTCATCTATGCATGCCGCAAATTAGTTGGGCTAGGACAGGCCCTCGAGAGTGGGACGCTGTCATGTTGGCGCGGCTTCTGGGCGTTATTTGAACACAGAGCACCATATATTGCTCTGTGATAAAACTGTTTCTATTGGAGCAAACTGACTAACTAATTAATCTTGTGAAAACAGGGGCCAATTTCACAAGACATGACTTCTGTTTGGAATGCTTTGTTGCATCTGTGCATGCTCGCATGGTTTGTGTTGAGGATCTTTCTCCTCTTGCGTCATGATACCCAGGCACATTTCGGTTAGTGCCGTGAAGCCTAGGATGTTTGTATCGTCACTTCAAACTTAGATGGATCAGATCTTGCATGAATGTGAAGCACGCAGTGCAGCAAAACATTTGGCATTTTATCTGTGGGTAGTACGTAGGAGCAGTCCAAACTACAAATCAAGAATTAAGAACAGAGCACACAGATCGAGCTTCTCGTTCAACGACGACAGACTACCATTACTGAGCAACCAAAGCAAAACATAGGACGACACTGTTTGGACCCAGAGTCACACGAGTTACTAAACCGTGCGCGACTACCCAGCTGGCCGGGGACGCGCATGTAACGACTACCCTGCTGGCCGGGGACGCGCATGTAAACAAAGCGGCTAAACTAGGACGACAAAGCCAGAGCAAGCCTGCCTCAACGAGCCACACAACGACACTTACTACAAGGACACCACACCTAAAAGCACGCATGATCACAGTATGATATGATCGCCTACATGCATGCTCATCGCGTCAACACCTGACCTACATTATTCAGAAGTTGGGACACACTAAGGAGGTGAACTAGTTAACAGCCAACTATATCCAAACATAAGCAGTCAGCTCGCTCGCTACACCAGCTAGCTAGGCACTGATCATCTAGGACTTGGTCTTGAACTTGGACTCGTCGATGTCGATGCCCTCCCTGGCGGCGCGCTCGCCGCCCGACTCGTCCATGGTGCTCAGCCCGCCCTTGCGCCCCATCTCGCTGTACCCCTCCTCCCCCATCTGCTCCTTCCGTGTCTGGCCCCCGCGGCTGCGCCCTGCACAAACGCGTATGCATTCAGTACAGAGCACTAGTTAGCAACAGATCAGAACGCGTGTATGCATATCCATCTCTAGCTAGCCAGGCTACGTTACCTTCGGCGAGGTTCTCCTGCGCCTCGAGGCTCTTCCCGCCGGTGCCGCCGGGGATGACGGTCTGGCCCTCGCGGGCAATGCGGTCCAGCTCCGACCTGTCCTGACCGGATGCCATTGCTGCCAAAAGAGGGCTTCGCTTGCTACCTGAAACTAACTGCAATTAACTGACGTACGTGCGTGGTGTATGCGACTGCGATGCAGATGCGTGAGCGAATGGTGGCGGAGAAAGAGCAGCAAGCGCCGCCGTTTTATAGTAGGGGGAGAGGCTGCACGTCGCGAGGCGACGAGGCGGCACGTGTGCGGCGACGCGGACGCACTCCGGCACGCTCGATATCCCTGCTATCGCGGCACGTGTCAAGCGATTGAGGTCCTGGAGCAGGACACGTACGGGCGTGTATGGGGCTTTGTGCGCACGCGCGCACCATGGTTATCCGAGGAAGCTGGAGGAGCTGCTGAAGCTAACAACACTCTGCTGTCCTGCGTTGTCGACACGTGTACACTGTATTGAAAGATACGTCGGTCAGGATTATATCTTATTCAAGTAAAAAGAATTTTAACTAATCTCATGAGCAGTATTAATGCTACTACTTAAGTGTTTCGTGTGTTACTACGAAAAGAAGAAGAATTTATAGGTTAAAGTGTTGTTGTATATCATAAATGGATATGTCTATCTTTACCTAATAAAAAGAAAAAGTATCATCTTTCTTCTCTCTTTATTCTATCCACCGGCCTCTCAGCTCACTCTAGCTATATCTGAGCTATGACATCGCTCCACTCCACTATCCTGCTCCACTTAGCGTAGCTCCGCAAAGCTGATGCTTCGCTATGAAATAAGAAATAGATGCATATAGGTATTGATCAAATTATGCGATATCTCGTGAATACATATGGTAAATGACATACATATAATTTTTGACAACACCACAACAGACATCAGTGTCTTTTTCCTATCTCCTCTCCGATAATCACGCCTCCAGCTCTCTTCCTTCTCCCCCATGTCTCCTTCTACACTCGCAGCATGCGTCATATTTTTTGCAACTTCCTAACATGGTTGCCAACGCAAGAGGCAACATTCCTTCGACGCGTCAATATTAGTAAGGGAATGATCATAAAGGGGGGCACATACAACAACAGTAGCATTTGTATCCTCGCAACATGCACTACGACGATGTTGGGCGATGACGGCACAATCAACTGCGCCGCCTCCGCTGCTGTGCCTCCGTGTCCGATCGCGCTCCACCTCTTCTTACATGCTGTGATGACAAATTTTAACAATCCACCATTAAATAAACAAATAAAGTTTGAACATAGCTTCCTAAGTCCCCCTTCTCGGGTATGGGATGCAAAGAAACAATATAGACACCTCACTCGTATAAACAAAGTAAACATTATTATGTCATCCAATCAAACCATTAGTGCTACGGTGAGCACCTAAACCTAAACCCAGATGGCAAGACAAATGACCATCTTTTCTCCTAACCATGCAAAACAGGGATTCAACAACAAAACAGATCCATATTGGTGCAATCAATTTTACCAAAATACAACTTTGTTTCTTACTCAAAATTCAAATATATGAAGACAATGGTGCTATTTTTATACCAAATTGATCAGGTATGCATCCAAATTTTCTTGAGACCAAATACACAATCTTATCAACTGTTCATAATACTAAAAAAACAGCATACGCACAAAAAATGGAGTTAGTACGAGAATAAGATCAACACGTAAAAGTGGATCATCGGAAATGAACAGGCATGCAGCCCATATACAAATGCAGAAAATGAGGGATTGCTTGCACAAACACAAAACTGGCTAATTACTTCGCACAAATAGATCTCTGGGCGTCTGAAAACTCCTGACGCATGTAAGATTTACAGAGTTACGGGAACTTCAATCATACATCTTGCAATATTTTCAGGACACCCACTTGATATCAGAATTTCAGTAGCCATAGTAGTTTCAAGCAAAGTATAAAATCAAGAATAAGTCAGCGCAAAATAAGGCTCTGGTGCATGGGAATTAAACCTATGTATTAGATAATAGGTAACTAATAACGATACATGCGCATGTATTTGCAGAGAGGTCCTCTACCATTAACAAATCCCAAAGGGTGAAGGGAACACATTAACATCGTGAATTCTAGCACATAAGCAAGCAATCTAGTTTGGTGGAGGTTCGTTCGAGTCTGAATATGTTCGAATATGTTCAGCTAGTCAGCTTCACCTGGAACCTGTGCAGGAGAAAGAATCATAAGTTAGAACGAAAATGAGAAGCTTGCAAAGTAGAACACTAAAAATAATGCGATGCATTCTCATCTGCATATCGACGCTGTCTAGAATATCGCCTTGGGCCTCAACCAACACGAACATGTCGAGGAAAATATTTGTTGAGATATTAGAGAAGATCTAGAGACAAGAGATAGAGATTTTTACGTGGAAAACCTTTGCGGGAAAAAATCACGGACGCACGAATACGTAATCTCACTATGATAGGAAAAGTATTAGAAGCACAAGACCACATGATGGTCTTTAGGTGCGACTACCGGGGCATATATGTAGGGGCAATTACAAGAGTCCATAAAGGACAAGACAACGAGTCTTTGAAGGACAAGACAATGAGTTGTACTCGGTTACACAGGTACTAGCACGGATCCCTACATCGTACGATGCTATATCTAGTATGATTCGGTGCCGTGTCCAACACGGTAACTGCATTCGGATCACTTTTCAACAATCTCCACTTTGAGCCGAATTCCCTTCAGTAGTTGAAGAAAGTAATGAATTTCTCTAATCAAATAAGCATTAACACCTTGTGCGTCAAAGTCACATAGGACTAGTGAGTAATACTAACTAAATCTGAACAAATCTCAAACTTAGTGGCAGGAACTGACTTTTTCATCATATCAGCTGTATTATCACGTGTACTTATTTTGCTGACCTTAATATCACCTTGAGTGATGACACCTTGAATAAAATGATATCTCACATCAATGTGCTTTGTTCTCTTATGGAACATCTGATCTTTTGTGAGATAAATAGCACTTTGACTGTCACAAAATATTATAGTGCAAGATGTACTTCCATAAAGCTCAGTAAACAAACCTCTTAGCCAAATAGCTTCTTTGTAAGCTTCTGAAATAGCCATATACTCGGCTTCTGTAGTGGACAAGGCGACAGTAGCTTGAAGACTTGCTTTCCAGCTAACAGCACAACCTCCAATAGTAAACACATAACCAGTAAGAGATCTTTTTTTATCTAAATCTCCAGCAAAATCTGAATCTATATAACCAATAAGTTCATCTCTAGATTTTCCAAACTGTAAACAAGCATTAGAAGTGCCCCTCAAGTATCTAAATCCATTGAACTGCTTTCCAATGCTCTTTGCCAGGATTAGCCATGTATCTACTAACAACACTCAATGCATGAGATAAATCGGGACGAGAACATATCATGGCATACATAAGTGAGCCAATTGCACTGGCATATGGAACTCTAGACATGTACTCAATTTCATCATCTGACTGTGGACATGAATCTGAAGAAAGTCTGAAATGTGCAGCTAAAGGAGTACTCACTGGTTTTGCATTGTGCATATTAAAACGACTAAGTACCTTATCAATATACCCTTTCTGGCTTAGGTATAATTTTTCAGAGTGTCTATCTCTGGTAGTCTCCATGCCAAGAATCTTCTTTGCTGCACCAAGGTCTTTCATCTCAAATTCACTGCTCAACTGTGCCTTTAATTTTACAATCTCTGCCTTGTCTTTTGCAGCAATCAGCATATCATCAACATATAGGAGCAAGTAGATAGCTAAACCATTGCGGTCTTTAAATAAACACAACTATCATAATTTGATCTTTTGAAACCTTGAGAGATCATATAGGAGTCAAACCTCCTGTACCATTGTCTTGGTGATTGCTTCAAACCATAAAGGGATTTCTTTAACTTACAAGTATAATTCTCCTTCCCCGGAACGACAAAACCTTCCGGCTACTCTATATAAATGTCTTCTTCTAGCTCCCCATGTAAGAATGCAGTTTTCATATCCAATTGTTCAAGTTCATAATCACGCATAGCCACAATGCTGAGTAAAGTACGAATAGAACTATGCTTCACAATAGGGGAAAATACATCTGTAAAATCAATACCTGGAATCTGGCTATAACCTTTAGCAACTAGTCTTGCTTTGTATCTAACCTCTTCGATTGGTGTAATGCCCTCCTTTTTCTTGAATATCCATTTGCTGCGAATATGTTTCTTCTCAATTGGTAATTTGACTAGCTCTCAAGTACCATTTTTCTCAAGTGATTCCATCTCATCACGCATGGCGGTCATCCATTTATTTGATGCACCTTGGTCAAAAATGCTAGTGCTAAAAAAAAGTATGAAACAAAATAATAGAAATTAACAATTCGCTATACAAAATAAGATTCAAAATTGGCATTCACAATTAATTCCCTAAATTTATGTACATCTGTCTAGCAGTTTGAACAAATTATCCAAACACATTATCTGTACTTGGTCATGGATAACCATTCAACCATATGAAATGCATCGAAGAAATAGAAAAAAGAAGAGATCGAGAAGAAACAAGGCGGAAATGGAACTATTCTCCGCAAATAGCTCAAGCAGCCACCAAGTTCTAGTCACGAGATGCACGGAACTCATGACTCGATGGCCTTAGGAATGCTCTACAGAGCAGGCTTCCAGTGCTCCTCCCTGCGTAGGTCATGGTGGTGCACCTCGCCGGAGTTCATGATGTCCGCCAGCAGCATTGGCCATCTTCCTCTCCATCAGCTCATGCAGCTGCCTCAACAGAAGTAATAGCCTCTGAATAAGTTGAAGGTTCAGTAGTATCTTCAATGTCTTCTGCCACACTAAAAGCATAAGTAACAACATTAACTTCTTCAATAAGCCTGTTTGGACGTTTATGTTCCCTCGTTGACCTCCTAGGCTGAATTGCAACAGAATGTTGTGGTGGCTGCACAACCTCAGGAGGATCCTCAGTAATAAGTGCATCATCATGAACAACAATATTCTCTTTGTCTGGTGTATCACCTGAATTAATAACATGCTCCACCTGCACACTTGTTTTATGTGGCTTCTCAGCAGGAACATCATTAGATGGCTTATCATGTAACATAGTAGATTCATCAAAAGTAACACTTCTGCTAATTACCACCTTTCTAGTTTCAGGATTCCACAATTTATAACATTTCACACCAGGTTTAAAACCAAGGGAAATACATTTAATAGCTTTAGGCTCCAATTTACCATTATTAACATGAGCATAAGCAGGGCAACTAAATATTCTCAAATCTGAATAATCTGCTGGAGAATCAGACTATACCTCAATGGGAGTCTTCTTTCCAATAGCCAGGTTAGGTGACCGGTTGATTAATTAACAAGCAATGGAAGCGGCTTCAACCCAAAAACTTCTAGATAATCCAGAACTAAAAAACATGCAACGTACCTTCTCCATGATGGTTCTATTCATACGTTCGGCCACACTATTTTGTTGAGGAGTACCTGGGACAGTATAATATCTCATAATTCCCTCTGACTTGCACAAAGCTTCAAACTCTCCAGAACAAAACTCCAAGCCATTATTGGTACGCAGTTTCTTGACATGCTTGCCAGTCTATCTTTCAACCATAATCTTCCACTCCTTGAATGTCTTGAATACATCTGATTTGTGCTTCAGAAAATATGCCCAAACTCTTCTTGAGTAATCATCAATGATGGTCAACATGTAACCTACACTTCCAAGTGAAGGAAGGCGGGACTCTCCCCACAAATCTAAGTGAACATATTCCAATATGCCTTTTGTAGAGTGAGTTCTAGTGCCAAACTTCACCCTCGTTTTGTGAGAACCCTAGTTTTTAGAGTTAGAGTTAAGCGGCGTGAGGTGGAAGCTCGATCGACTCGCGCTGCTGAGTTGACCTAATTCTATAGAGGAACGTCGGAAGTTAGAGAGTGAGGGGGGGAATTCGTTGTGCATTGCATCGCTCATGTCATATATTAAGCTCACTCATACGCATTTAAATATGATTGAAATTGAAACTTTATTAATTAAAGAGATATTACAAGTGTTAATGATACAACATTGTTACAAATGAATAAAGAAAAAAGAAATGAAAATTACATTGCAATATCTCTACCTATACATTATCTAAACCCTATTTCTTGGGTCTCCGAATCTTCGAATCTTCAAATCTTGAGCGGTGGAGGAGCCTCGAGAGTCGGAGGGGGGAGATCTTCAGAAATGTTGGCGGTCATCCGAGGTCGTCGAGTATAGGCACTCGAGACCGTTGGGATTCACGTCGTTGCTGTAGGAGGCAAAGGGTTTTCGAAAACACGGTTTTTAAATACGTGGGTTCACCGACACAGTTTCACCGACATCCGCAGGGTCAGCTGCGGGGGCAAAATAGTGCCGATGACCTAAATAATTTTTAGTTTTGAAAAGAGTTTTATAAAATGTTTTTGTTTTAAAAAATATTCAAGGGCCATGTGGCTAAGACCCTTATCAGACTAAGCTACAATATTTGTATTATGGAGAAAAGAGGTGAGAAGTTAAAAATAATTTTATTTTTTTCCTATTCTAATTGCCTCCATAAGTTTGTTTTAAATAGAGAAATTGGTTTAAAAGGGAAAGCAAATGCTCAGATAAGGTATCAAACAAGGCAACCAACCATTATCCTTTTGTCCACATATAATTGACCAAAGTCAATTTCTTGACTCAAAAGGCAGCATATATATCGAATGTTTACCCATCAATATGCATTTTTGAACCAAGTCAGATGCCTTAGCTCACAAGGCAACCAAGCAAATATCAGCCGAGCCATCAAAAATGCTGCAATAGTTATCCAATAACCAATACTAGTACAGGATCAGCCTAACAGAAAATCCAAGCAGGAGGTGGCTTTCTTGCCACCGAAGGAAGTAAAGCTTTACAAGCCTCTTCCAGGAACCAGAGCAGTAGCTAGTATCACCACCATTTTCATAGAGACCACCAGTATAAGCAAAAGGAGCAAAGAACAGGAGCCATCGGGAAGCCAAGCTCCAGGAGGTCCAAAAGAAATCGAGGGGAGGAGAAGGAGCAGCTCAGGTGGAGAGGGAGTTAGCCGAAGCAACGAAGAGAAGGCCACCAGAGCTTAGGAGAGTAGAAGGAAGCCGCTTACCTTTACCCATACCGAAACAAGGTAGAAATCTGTTCTTATCAGATTTGGTTACCTTCCCAAATTCTTCAAAGAAAGCATCATACACTAAGGCAACAAATTGTCGACAACATATGTATCTATTCTTATCGATTTTAAAGTACCAGCACAAGTTAAGCATCTGCTCTTTAGTAAATAAAATTGATACATAGATGTATAAGACATCCTATCCCATTATCACATAAGCTATCATCAAAATAGATTATAGATCAAGATATATAGCATCTACCCTTATTGAAGTGTTACATTTCTCAAATTGTTGCTCAGAGATAAATCATCAGGGTTTCAGACTAAGGCAATCAAGTGTGGTTCTGTTCTTTCAGTTAACTAACTGAGTTAGATATATGAAAAATGGGATCAGAGAAAATCTAGGATCAAGCTAGCATCTGTTCTTTCAGAATAATAAAACTGATACCAATATGTATGCGTGAAATAAAGTTAGACAAAAGAATGGTATAGTATCTGTTCTTATCCACATTTTAATTCCTTATTCATTTTTTCCCATCAAGTAATCACCACCAAATAGATTGCTGGATTAAGTAGCAGTAGGTTAAAGTAAGTTTAGCATACTCTTGGCATTCTTGGAGATCAGTAAATCAAGTGTAGTATCCATATCTGATCAGCATACCGTATCAAGTTCGTGGCATCAAAATCATAGCTTAGCAATGATTAGGAGATAGCTGAACCAACCCCATATAACCAGAATTTGAGCATACAGGGATACTACGCAAGGCATTAGTAGACATTAGTTGGTACAATCTAATGCTCAATTAGATTTAAACCACACCAATCATGCGAATCGCAAATAATCAAGTGTCACCATCTGACCTCAGTGGTAGAACCCTAGATTTGAGAATAGAAGAGAGAGGGGATAAGGAGACTTACCGGTTGAAGAAGACACCAAGCGCGACGGCACGCCACCAGCGGGAGGCGGGCCGACGGAGCTCCGGTGAAGACACCAAGCGCGACGGCACGCCACCAGCGGGAGGCGGGCCGACGGAGCTCCGGTGAAGGAGCTACGACGCCGACCGCAGCCAACCCGGGCGGCGGCCGAGGCGAAGGTGGCGGCTGGAGAAGGGGGCCGAGGGCGACCAGAGGTAGGACAGGCCCCTGGCGGCGGCGCAGTTACCCGAGGGTAGCGGCGGAGGAGACATAGGAGTTTGGAGGTAGCCTCACCGGTGCTAGACCGGGAGGGAGGCTGCGTTGTGGTGGCGGTGGCGTGCATAAGGGAGAAGGGTTAAGTGCGTGAGGAAGAAAGAAAGGCAAGGAGAGAGAGGGACCGAGGGGGTGTCGGTGAGGGGGAAATAGAAAGAAAGAGAGAGGAATTAGGGATTAGAGTAGTTTAAGTTTTAGGCCATTTGGGCCTGGTTTAAAAATGAAAAAATAGAGATTTAAAATGAATTACCACTGTTTCTTTAAAACTGAAAATGAAGAGAAGTAAAATGATGAAAAACGGACGTATATATGTATATATAGAAGAGTAAGTAGGAATTGAAAATTTCTTAAACTTAAATAATTTCTTCCTTCTTAAAAAGGAAGTAAAGAACATCTAAAAATTATAAATTATTTCTAATTAGGTTAAGCATAATAATTTCTATTGAGAGAAGAATTAAACACTAAGTTAACTTCTAAAATATTGATTGAAAGGAAATGTTACACTTTAGGCAAAGAAAATCAATGGCTAAGATTTGAATGTTCTCCTAAATAAATTCTAAATCTTAAAAAGAATGTCTAAAAGAATCATCTTATATTCCTTGGAACATTTTAATACACTTAGCATATCATACACTCAAATGCCATATCATTTGCATCCATTCTTGGAATATTCTGGTTAGTCCTTATTGAACTTTGTTGGATCGGTGGCTTCCGACAGAGTGAATGTCGAACTAAAAATTTCTTCACAAGATTAGAACATAAAACTATTGATTAGCTATTGTATTCAAATCAAGGAATGCAGCGGAAAAACAATCGACAAATGGGTTGAAAAAGGTTACGCAAAAAACACAGCCAGATCGGAAGTTCCGGTGTATATATCGGAAGTTCCGACCTTACCGGATGTTCCGAAGTCACCCCAGTTTTGAACGCTCTGGAAAAATCGGAACTTCCGACACCTGGATCGGAACTTCCGATGTGGCCGGAGGTTCCGGTGTTACCCTGATTTTGAATGCTCGGGAAAAATCGGAACTTCCGACTCCTGGATCGGAACTTCCGATGTGGATCGGAACTTCCGGAGTAAGAAAATCGGAACTTCCGGTTTTGGAAAAACAGCAGATTGACGCTCGGTAAAACGTTCGCAGATTTTGATCCACCCAACGGAATTGAATGAAATTTTGCACAGAGGTAGACAAAAGACTTACGGAGCTGTTCCAATTGGAATCACCTCAAAAGCTCATCTGTGCTGAGAGAAAACCCCAATCTACTAACAGCTGTTCCAAGAGCAAATGAGAGGAAAAACTTGCACGAAATCAAATCAATTGATTCTTAGAACTTGTGAGGGATTTTGATATTCAATCAACATAGAAACATCTCACACGTCCTAACAATTAATTCCACCAACCAAACCTCAAGAAACAAATCTCTGATCGTATCAAAAGCAAAAAACCCCAATTTCTTTCTTCTCCCTCAAGCAACTTCAAGAACTCAAAAAGAACGTGAAGAACGAGATTGATTCTTGGGTAGGCTTAGATAGATTCACTTTGAGAGTAATCTATCCTTCATTAACTCCACAAGACAAAAACCAATCCATGAGGGAAGGAGAAAAACGAAAATCCAAAGAGCCAAGAAGAGAAAAACTCACAATCACAAGGGGAGACTCATGGCTTTCCTTGGAAATCTTTTTGTATTAATTTTCGTGGATTTTCTAGTGTTTTTCCATGCCTCTCATCTTAGGCAAAGCACTCTCTTAGTGCAGCTCTCAAAGGTAATCAAAAAGGTTCCAGGGTTAAGAAACCCTAATCACCTATTTATAGTGGGGAGGGACAATCCCCTCTTCCACTCTTGGGCCTCATGCCCTAATGGGCCTAACTACTTAGCACGCATCTCAACGCGTCTAAATAGCTTAGCCACCTCTCGATTTTCCTTCCACCCTAAGCTACCAACCCTAAACCGCTTCCGGCCGCCGCCGCAGTTTCTTGGTTGAGTTTTGGTGGTTTCCGCGTTTTTACCAAAACGCCCTCGCACTGACTTGGTCTTCACATCTCGTCTCCACCCGCTTTCTTGTCGTCCGCGTACATGCTTTTAAGCCGCACGATGTCGTCGCCACCTCCTTGACCGCATCTCAGCCCTCCAAGCTATCATGCCAGTCCATATGGCCGAACCATCGCCGCACCCAACTCGCACCTGCACACAATAGACCCAGCAAAGCGTCGCGAGCACAAGTTTTCCACTTGACCCAAGTCAGTCGAGAAAAATCCTTTATCCACTCAATTTTCCTTGAGACAAATTGAGAAACTCAAATAATCAACCACAAATTCAAAACCGAATTCATGCAACCTCAAGTTCAACGCAACATAAAGTGGCAAGATATTCATCACACTGATGTACACGTCATCACATGACTCACAATCTCCCCCTTGATGAATATATTGCCAACATCTCTCAATCAATCAAATTTGAGTTGGTTTAAAGAATTAAAAGCAATCAAGTTGCAAGAATTCAAACTTGGCCAAAAGAAAGAGAAAGCACGTACCGGGCCAAGTGACTGTCAACAAGAGTGATAAAAAATGTGAGTGAAGGCACAACATAAACCCTGAGACTCCCCCTCACTCCTATAATCCATATATCTATGATCTACTCCAGAAAATGTGAAATCTATCCAAAGGTATGATTGATATGACTATTTCTCCCCCTTTGGCATTATAATCATCAAGGATAAGCATGTATGCATGAAAATTTGGATTGTTCAGTTTGAGCGAGTTTTGAAGATTATCCAAAATGAGACACAAAAAATGCTAATATGCCACAGAGGTGCTCACCAAACCATAAGAAGACATGTAGATCAAGAAGAGCAGCTAGCATATCAAGTTCTTAGCATATTAAAGAGTTCACTAGTAATGAGCACCAGACTAGGTAGTCACAATTGCAATGAATCTAAACATGAGTGAAGTATGATAACCTAGCGCTAAGTCATGACTAGGAGGACAACCGATCAAGATTAGGACCAAAATACTCTACCACATGCTGAATTAAGCAATCACATGATTAAATGGATTAGGCACAACCAAAATACAACCCCCTGCACGAGGAAGTATCTTGAGTGATTCATCCTGACTTTTTCACATTGAGTCCACATGATTATTTGGACTAGCCACAACCAAAGTACTACCTCCTGCACGAGCAAGTACCTTGAGTGATTCATCCCTATTTGAGCATTTTTCACATTAGCATATGATAGATTTTAAGCATGTAGAGCAAAAACTAGTGACTTTTGATGACAATAAGCATTCTCCGACCCGAGCCACAAAGGCCTAAGCATGTTAAGCCACTAGCAGTCCTAATCAAGATTACCATGAAGTCCTATCTTTGACCAGTCATACACAAAGATCATAGTTGCAATACTAGAGTCATGAGCAGATTCAAAAGCAAAGGATTCCCTAGCAGGCAACTCATCAGTAGATCAAAGATTTAAATTCAAGTTGTTGTCCAATTAAGCTAGCATCACTGATTCTTGAGAACACATATCAAAATATGGTAAAATGAGCTAGACACTCAGAATATGGCATATAGCGAACTTGTAGAACTCATTGTTTCATCAAGGATAATAGACAAAGCTCGTGAACATGCAAAGTGCACAGGATCTATCACAAATGATGCAAAATACACTATATTACACTATTATACACAATGAGAAGACTCCCCCTCAAACCAACCCATGGGGATGAACAATCCCCAACTCCTCTCTAAGTGAACAGAATCGTGTGGGATCTAATGGCTTGGTAAAGATATCCGCGAGCTGATTTTCAGAGTCAACAAACATAAGCACTACATCACCCTTCTCAACATGGTCTCTCAGGAAGTGAAACCGCACATCTATATGCTTAGTCCTAGAGTGCTGCACTGGGTTCTTAGCAATATTAATAGCACTAGTGTTATCACAGAAAAGTGGAACACTATCAAAAGACAACCCAAAATCCTGCAAAGTCGAAATCATCCAAAGAATCTGACTACAACAACTAGCGGCAGCAACATACTCAGCTTCAGCAGTGGATTGTGCAACAGAAGATTGTTTTCTAGAAGACCATGAAACAAGAGAAGTGCCAAGAAAATGACAAGTGCCAGAAGTACTCTTGCGGTCTATCTTACACCCGGCAAAGTCTGAATCAGAAAAACCCCGAATCCCAAGAACAGAAGAGCATGAATACCAAAGTCCATACTCAGGGGATGATCGAAGGTACCTCATGATGCGCTTCACAGCTTGCCGGTGGGAGTCTCTCGGCGAGGCTTGGAACCTCGCACAAAGGCAGACGGTGAACTGGATGTCCGGTCTTGTCGCTGTCAAGTAGAGGAGGGAGCCGATCATGCTCCTGAACCCGAGCTGGACAAGGGCAATATCTTTGAGAATGTTGTTGTTGTTGACTCGCACTGCGCCCTTGTGTGTCACGCGTCCACGAGAGTCATCTCCAAAAGTGATGTACTCATCACCGAACGTCTTGTTGAGGGAGGTGAACCATTTTGAGCTTCCGGTCATGTGACGTGAACACCCGGAATCAACGAGCCACATGTTCACCAACCCTCGCCAGCCAACCTATACAAAAGGCCGAAAATGAGTGGACTCGGTACTGGGGTTAGTAAGCAAAGATTTTTGAATCCAGTACTGAGTCACTCGCTGAACAGGAACAAAAGATCGTGAGTGATTAGCATGCAATGCAACACCTAGAGCAACTCTATGATCCCGACCTAGAACGCGCCGCGAAGGAATGTCACGCACCGAAACACGTGAACCACCTCCAAGAAGACGGCGAGAAGACTCTAAGCGACCTAAACCCTGTCGCCTGCTAGAGCCACCAGAAACCTCAACATGTTGAGGCCTCGTGTGTGTCTTAGGAGCACTCAACGCATTGTTGCGTCGTTGAATACCCCTAAAGGCACGAACACGGTCACGACGCTCCTCCTTGAGACGTCGAAAGCAGAACTCAACTAGGTGACCATCCTTATGACAATGAGTGCATTGGTATTTTACCCTATGCGAGGTAGCACCAACTGAAGCTGAAGCACTCTTGTCCTTAAGCGGTGAATCTAGATAACCACCTGACTTAAACACAGTTCCCCTCTCCCCCTGAGCTATTGCAATCAAGCCTCTACCAAGAGAACCAATGGGATGAGGAGGATGATTCTTATTTTCTTCCACATGATTAAAACCTAGACCTTTGCCTGAGCTAACTCTAGACTTGTCTAAGATCATGTCAAGTTCTTTTCTACCTCCAGAAAATCTCATCAAAGTTTTCTTGAAGTAATCAACTTCCTTAAGCAAAGAAGCACAGGTAAGACAAGCTCCTGAAGCTGACACTCTAACAGCTTTCTCATATTTTTCTTTGTATGCTCCTAGTTCAAGTTTTAGAGACTCACAAGACACACAGGCGATGCTACATGTTTCAGCTACTATTTTCTTAAACCTCTCTCTAAATGCAGCATGCATAGCAGAAACATCATTCTCAAGCTCATGGCAAAATATGCAAGTAGAGGAAACAGCATGAGAAACATCAACAGGTAACTTAGAAGCAGTAGCATTAGCCAAAGTGAGTTTTCTGTAAAGCTCAGAGATGTGTCTTCCTAGGTCCTGATTTTCTTCAACTAGTTCAGAGCATTTATCACACACTGGTCTTCTCATTTCAAGCACAAATTGATTCAATTCTTTATTTCTATCTTCCAAGTACTTGCATCTTAAACATGGGGAAGATTCTTGAGTGCTCTTAGAACTAATGCTAGCAAGTTGATTCTTAGCATTCTTGAGTTCATTAGCATAAAATGAGTGAGCAATGCAACCAGCAAGATAAACAGTTTTAAGCTTGGTTAGATTGTCCTTATAGACCATAAGCTCTTGGATGACAATTATATGCAATATGAAACCTATAGCGAAGCACAATTTCATCTCATTCAACTCATTCAGAGGTGCTAAGCTAGAGGAACATCCTAGAGATTCACAAGAAGGCAAACTAGCATGTGAAGCCTTAAGCATGTCAATTTCTTTCCTAAGAGAGTCTAAGTTATCATCCTTAGAAACACAAAAGGAGCAAGGGCTCGACTTAAGTTTATCAATTTCAATCATGGATGACTTAAGCAATTCACTTACACTAGCATGAGCATCTTTAGCTTCAAGGAATTCTTTGTGTAAAACATCACAACTAGCACACTCATCCTCATTACTTTTCAGTTTAGCAATTTCTAGTGTAAGAGAATTAACTTTCTTAGTCAGGTCTTTAGATTTCTTGATTGAAGCAAACAAGGCATCATTTTGCACATCAAACATATCAAGTAGCTTATCATGCCTAACACTGAGCTTATCGAAGGTGCAACTTACATCGCTTTCAAGATCTTCGTCGTCGCTCTCTTGTTCGGATCTCGCCATAAAGCACATGCCGGTGAAGCCATGTTCTACCTTCTTCTTCCCTTTCTTCTTGTGCCTGGGCGGCTCCGGTTCATCCTCGCTTGAGGAAGAGGAAGATGAAGAAGAGTTGGAGCTGTTGTCGCTATCTCCAAAAGCGGCGAGAGCTCGACGAAGATTCTTCTCCGCCTCACGCATCTTGGGCCTTGATCCAAAGTTGTTTCTTCTCTTGTCTTGAAATTTAGAAACAAACTTGTTTCTCTCTTTAGGATTGGGACACTCGGATCGAATGTGGCCTTTCTCGCCACATCCATAGCAGGTGATGTCCGAGGATTTCCTTCTCCTATTTCTCACACTCTTATATGCCCTAGAGAAGCGTTTTGCAAATAACGCGAGCTCATCCTCGGGAAGAGATTCAAGCTGATCATCAGACAAAGAAGACAAGACTGCAAGATACAGTCCAGAAGAAGAAATCATGCAAGTGTTAGAGTTGACACTAGGAGACACTATCCCCGATGGATCCGAGGAAGTGTTCCCAACAAGAGCCAAAGTCTTGGACTTAGAGCCATTTCTGTTCTCCGAAGTGATCTCATGAGTAGAGAGCTTGGAGAACAGGTGATCGAGTGTGAGAGTGGCAAGATTGGCGGACTCTTGGATGGCAATCTTCCGCACTTTAAAAGCGGGCTCTAATGTGTTCAACACATGCCTAGCCATCTCCGAGTCAGAGTACCTCACTCCCACACTCCTGAGCTTATTCACAATTCTTTCAAATCTCTCAAAAAGCTCAGAAATTGATTCCCCAGAGCGTTGCTCAAAACGATTGTATTCAACTCTGTATTGATCCGCTCGAGCAATCTTGACTTGGTCGGACCCCTCATGGTAGGTGATCAGGGTCGACCAAATCTTGTGAGCGGTATCAAGATGAGCAACTCGCTCGTGCTCCTTCCTATCCAAACCAGAAAGCAAATAGTTGATGGCTTTGCAATTGTTTTCAACATCAACCTGATTTGCAGCCGTCACTTCGGCAGGAAGAGCAAATGTGTTCGTTTCGATGATTTTCCAAATAGCAAGCCCCTCTGACTGGATAAAGATTCTCATTCGATTTTTCCAGAACTCCCAGTCCGTCCCATTGAAGACAGGAGGACGAGTCGAGTATCCGTGGGAAGCCATGGCTCGCAAAGCCGGTCAAAGCTTATAGAGAAGCGAGACCGGGCTCTGATACCACTTGTTGGATCGGTGGCTTCCGACAGAGGGGGGGTGAATGTCGAACTAAAAATTTCTTCACAAGATTAGAACATAAAACTATTGATTAGCTATTGTATTCAAATCAAGGAATGCAGCGGAAAAACAATCGACAAATGGGTTGAAAAAGGTTACGCAAAAAAACACAGCCAGATCGGAAGTTCCGGTGTATATATCGGAAGTTCCGACCTTACCGGATGTTCCGAAGTCACCCCAGTTTTGAACGCTCTGGAAAAATCGGAACTTCCGACACCTGGATCGGAACTTCCGATGTGGCCGGAGGTTCCGGTGTTACCCTGATTTTGAATGCTCGGGAAAAATCGGAACTTCCGACTCCTGGATCGGAACTTCCGATGTGGATCGGAACTTCCGGAGTAAGAAAATCGGAACTTCCGGTTTTGGAAAAACAGCAGATTGACGCTCGGTAAAACGTTCGCAGATTTTGATCCACCCAACGGAATTGAATGAAATTTTGCACAGAGGTAGACAAAAGACTTACGGAGCTGTTCCAATTGGAATCACCTCAAAAGCTCATCTGTGCTGAGAGAAAACCCCAATCTACTAACAGCTGTTCCAAGAGCAAATGAGAGGAAAAACTTGCACGAAATCAAATCAATTGATTCTTAGAACTTGTGAGGGATTTTGATATTCAATCAACATAGAAACATCTCACACGTCCTAACAATTAATTCCACCAACCAAACCTCAAGAAACAAATCTCTGATCGTATCAAAAGCAAAAAACCCCAATTTCTTTCTTCTCCCTCAAGCAACTTCAAGAACTCAAAAAGAACGTGAAGAACGAGATTGATTCTTGGGTAGGCTTAGATAGATTCACTTTGAGAGTAATCTATCCTTCATTAACTCCACAAGACAAAAACCAATCCATGAGGGAAGGAGAAAAACGAAAATCCAAAGAGCCAAGAAGAGAAAAACTCACAATCACAAGGGGAGACTCATGGCTTTCCTTGGAAATCTTTTTGTATTAATTTTCGTGGATTTTCTAGTGTTTTTCCATGCCTCTCATCTTAGGCAAAGCACTCTCTTAGTGCAGCTCTCAAAGGTAATCAAAAAGGTTCCAGGGTTAAGAAACCCTAATCACCTATTTATAGTGGGGAGGGACAACCCCCTCTTCCACTCTTGGGCCTCATGCCCTAATGGGCCTAACTACTTAGCATGCATCTCAACGCGTCTAAATAGCTTAGCCACCTCTCGATTTTCCTTCCACCCTAAGCTACCAACCCTAAACCGCTTCTGGCCGCCGCCGCAGTTTCTTGGTTGAGTTTTGGTGGTTTCCTCGTTTTTACCAAAACGCCCTCGCACTGACTTGGTCTTCACATCTCGTCTCCACCCGCTTTCTTGTCGTCCGCGTACATGCTTTTAAGCCGCACGATGTCGTCGCCACCTCCTTGACCGCATCTCAGCCCTCAAAGCTATCATGCCAGTCCATATGGCCGAACCATCGCCGCACCCAACTCGCACATGCACACAATAGACCCAGCAAAGCGTCGCGAGCACAAGTTTTCCACTTGACCCAAGTCAGTCGAGAAAAATCCTTTATCCACTCAATTTTCCTTGAGACAAATTGAGAAACTCAAACAATCAACCACAAATTCAAAACCGAATTCATGCAACCTCAAGTTCAACGTAACATAAAGTGGCAAGATATTCATCACACTAATGTACACGTCATCACATGACTCACAAACTTTATTACCTTTTTATCAGAAGCCGAAGTTCAGCAAGCAGAACCGTCGAACTCCATTACCTATCCATTACCAGACAAGTCCAGTTTCTTGTTCATATCCGTTGAGAACGTTTTTCAAAAATTTCCTTCTTGTCTATAATATGCATAAAATGAAAATCTATTTTCCAAAAATGAATCAATTGTTGTTTTATTTGATCGCTGGTTTTTGGGCGTGATCATGGTGGGTGTTGAAATCTTGGAAAGGGTGCCGGAGGCACATTGAAAGGTGGATTTCATCACACGGGAATGTTTCATATAAGGTTAATCCAACCAATGATCGATTGTGCTTAAGGGTCGTAGTGATCGCGCATACCACATACCCTGTATGGGCGGGGCTGAGCTCAAGTACCTTTGCCCTAGGTCATGCCCCCGGGAAAGGAAGCCCTCAAAGTTGGATCTATAAGGTCAACTGTTGGGAAGGTGGCGTTAGCCGATGGCTATCCAGAAAGTGTTGTATCTGTAGGATCAACGGCATGGCTGGTAGTCCTTGGCCTGTTGTGCGGGACTGTGACGCGGAGTAT
This sequence comes from Stipa capillata, assembly GCA_019208055.1. NCBI lineage: Eukaryota > Viridiplantae > Streptophyta > Magnoliopsida > Poales > Poaceae > Stipa > Stipa capillata. The sequence continues at coordinate 157,146 of JAGXJF010003671.1, read as the reverse complement.
GACCGAGCAGGCGGCAAAACAGCTTTGTGATTTTACGATCTGGTTGTGCATGTGACGACATGAACGCCGTGACTATTGATCGTTTGTGGGTACAATTGTGCACCTCTGCAGAGTGTATTGAATCGTGGCATTGTCACTCCATGTTCCTGGTTAGAACTGCGAACCCGGCAAGAAAGGGATTCATTGGGAATCCTAGCAGCTTGTGAGACAGGAGATCATTAGTCTCTTTAATTAAAACTTGACTCTCTTACCTTACACAATTGTATTGTTTTTTGGAGAGCATTGCTGTTCTTAGTAGATAGTGCATCAAACACCTCTTTGCTATTCCTGGACTTGTTGAGTACCTTTTGTACTCATCCCTCTATCTAATTCCTTTGAGTAGACTGTGAGCCGATGGAGGAGGAGGAGGTGATCTACGTCGAGGTCGATGATGAAGTTCCCGAAGAGCAGGCGAGGAAGGAGGACGAAGGCGTCGACTACTACATCGAGTTCCGCGACGAGAACACCACCGAGTAGATTAGTAGGTCGAGTGAGTCGAGAGTAGTAGTTAAGACTTTTGCTGTAACCAAACAATAACGGTTTTAAATTCCCCGTACTTTTGGGAATATGTTGTAAGACTTTCTGTTGTATTCCGAGTTTGTAAATTAAGTTTGTAATATATGGGCCACTGCAATGCTACTGTTGTGCCACTCTGATGGGTCACCGCACGTTTGCTTGCCGAAGACACAATGTTCACAGAATTTCAACTTGTCGATGTTTTGACCATCAAGTAGGCCTCTTTTGCATAGTTTCATCATTTCAATTTCACTCATATGACCAAGACGTATATGCCTAAGATTAGTAGCATCACAATCAAAAGTATCATTTAGGGGCGGTATTACCCGAAATTGTAGTACCTTGAAGATAATAAAGACCATTAGCCTTCCTTATTTCACCCTTCATTACAATAAGAAAACCTTTGGTGACCTTCAGGACTCCACCTCCACCTGAATACTTGTACCCCTTATCATCAAGGGTACGTAAAGAGATAAGATTTTTCTTCATCTTCGGAATGTATCGAACATCCGTTAAAGTTCTGATTGTGCCATCAAACATCTTGATCTGAATAGAGCCAATACCTTCAATCTTGTGTGGTGAATCATCAAAACCCAAAACAGAACCAGCAGTAATAACGGGTTCAAAGGTAGTAAACCAATCTCTATGTGGGCACATATGAAAAAGTGCAAGCAGTATCAAGAATCCATTCATCATTAATTTTAGCACATCTAGCAACAACGACAAGCACATCACCTTCACAATTACTATCACGAGCACAATTTGTAGAATCTTCTTTGTTACCTTTTGGTTTGTATGTGTCGTTCCTCCTTTCCTTGTTTTGTAACTTCCAGCACTCCGATATGTCATGACCACCTTTTTTGCAGTATTTGCATGACTTCCTATTCCTGGACTTAGATCTGCCCTATTATTCTTGCTAGAGCTTCTGCCCCTGGAATTGCTGCTTGAACTCTTCTCTTGTTGTCTGCTTCGGACAACCAAGCCTTCTGCATGCGAGCTTGAGTTTTCACCAGAAACCATATGTTTCATCTTCTCTTTAGCATATAGTGCTTCATAAACTTCATTAAGTGTGAGAGTATCTCGGCTATATAAAATAGTATCTCTAAAAAGAGTATGAACTGGGCAGAGAGCATAAAAAAATAAGACCCAAATCTTCATCATCATATTTTACCTCCATGGATTCGAGGTCAGCAATAATTTCTTTGAATTCTGTCAGGTGGTTTAATACTGATCCGCCTTCTGCCAACTTGTGTAAATAGAGCTTTTGCTTCAGGTGCATTTTGCTCGTCAGGTCCTTGGTCATACAAATTTGCTCTAGCTTTAGCCACAATACGGCGGCGGTCTTTTCCTTCAAAACCTCATTTAAAATATTATTAGATAGATAAAGATGAATCTAAAATAAGGCCTTACGATCCTTTCGTTGCTTCTCATCAGCGGACCATGCTGCTGGCATCTTGTCAAATCCCAAAATTGTCACGATCCAACAGCGGAATATCATACTTTAGAGAAGCCATTGGTGGATGAATCCTATGAACACAAAGTAGTACAAGTCGAAAAGGAAAAAGAAATTCCTGGTAGAATTAATTTGTACGGATAGCAAAGAAATCTGAAAAGATGAACTTCCCTGGTAGCTTTCCTTGGGTAGATGTAGCAATTTAAGATTAAGAACTTGAACTTTGTGGCTCTTGGACATAAGGCTCCTGATGATTGATTTTTCCTTTGGCTCGGCACGTGATCTGCTCATGATGAGATAAAAAAATCCACTGGACACCTCGGGCACGAGTAGAGCTTAGGTTGATCTCCTCGGGTCTTGAGCGCTTTGCGGTGCTTCTTGCGATTCAGTCGATCTCGCGTCTGGTTGATTGGCTGCGGTGGCTTCTGATCTCCTTCGATTTTTTTCTTCTCGCGTCGGTACTGATCTGCCGGCGAGATTCTTGGTTGATATATACGTTTGGCTCCGGATCGGTAATTCGACTCGAACTCGGTGTATCCGACGAATTCTTCTCTTCTCAGATCTAATCTCGTAGCCTAGCTCTGATACCACTTGTTAAGATATTAGAGATAGATCTAGAGACAAGAGACAAAGATTTTTACGTGGAAAACCCTTGCGGGAAAAAACCACGGACGCACGAATGCGCAATCTCACTATGATGGGAAAAGTATTACAAGCACGAGACCACAGGACGGTCTTTAGGTGCGACTATCGGAGCATATATATAGGGGCAATTACAAGAATCCATAAAGGACAAGACAACGAGTCCTTGGAGGACAAGACAATGAGTTGTACTCGGTTACGTCGGTACCAGCGCGAATCCCCACACCGTACGATGCTACTCTAGCTTGATTCGGTGCCGTGTCCAACACAGTAACTGAATTCAGATCACATTTCAACAATATTCATGTAGATGCTACGAGGTAAACCAAAGCTCGGTCTTTAAAGCCTCTATCCTAGAAGGGTGCTAAACTGCTAATCATTAGATTGTAAAGCTCGAGAAGCTTCATCCCACTTTCTTTCATAGTGTACACTCATCAATTTCTTGGAGCATGTCAATAACCGCAAATGCAAGAAGTCTAGTTTAAACCATGCCATTTTGTTAGTAATTTTGTATTAGTCTTTGAGTATTAGAATAAAAGGGGTAAAAAGAGTATGTACCCACACCCTTGTTGTAGAATAGCATCCCTGAAAATTTTGCTAGTGTTACGTGTTCCTATCGGCCTATCAATTGTTATTCAGAAGGTGACATTGACATTGGTGACCTTGAGCTCAAGGTCGAGCATGTTTGCTTCGTACATGAGCCAGACGAAGTGGCTCGAGTTGTGAAAGCACAGCTCCTGCAGGAAGAACTCAGTTCCCCTCCACCTGCAGCTCTATGTCGTGGTCCCTTTGTCATCGTCTCGCCGAGGCCTCTTGTTGCCACTGCCAACACTGGTGAGTTGCTGGTTGTTGGGGCCACGTGGTTGTTGAGACCCATCGGCGAGTGGTCGATGAGGACATAAGGGTCGTCACCGGGATGCAGCCTGCAGGTCTACCAACGGGTTGGGATCCTCCAGCTCGTCTCGCAGTGTCTTTACTTGCTTCTGCAGCTCCACAATGTAGTTGATCGTGCTCCCAAGAATCGACGCGCAATACATCTAAATTCGTCAATCAACTTCAAGAATACAAGATTGATGTCTTTTCTTTTGAAATGAGATCAATGCTTGCGTGATTTAATGATGTGATGAACTGATGATACCTTGGAGATGTTTGGGACAAGTGACTGGAGCTTGTAGAGCTGGTCATTGAGCTTCTTCCTCCACTTTTGCTCATCCACGAGGTTGTTGAACTGCTGCTGGGTATGTACATTTGCTAACAGCCGTATATAGCTTGAAGTACCAAAGTCTCTCCTATCTTCCTCTCCTCTGACATCCTTGCCAGGGTCAGTGTCGCGCGCTCGCTTGATGATGGACCAGGAGAAGATGGTTTCATTGTCGTGGTGGGGTTCCTGAGCCTCGTCGGCGTTAGGGGTTGGAGGTGTAGGCAGGTAGTCGGAAGGGCTTGTGATCACAGTTGTTGGGGCGTGAGGTCAGGCAAGAACCAAAGAAGAGAGATTCAGGGGGCAGCAGCATGGGTAACCGAGGGTGCTACTTATAGAGGATTAAATATTGAAGGTAAAAGTGCCATTGATATAATATATCATGGAACCTTCATAGATAGCAAAGCTAATGATCTTGGAAAAGATTGGAAGATAGAAAAATAATGACCTCGGCTAGGAAGTCTACAAAGATATGAAAGTAGATATGGATCTTGAATATGGTTGTCTTAAATCTTTGGCTAAAACTAAAATTGTGATTGAGTTAGTTAATGAAAATTGCTTGGATGATGAAGCTATCACTGAAATACTTAAGACTTATACTGTGGATTAATTATGATGACACAATTGCTACTATTGATACTATTATTGCTGAAAATGAGAGTAAGATTGCTATCCCTCTTGCTTTTGCTAGTGTTTTGAATGTTGTTGCTACAATCGTATTGAAAGATGATGTTGCTATTGATTCAATGCATGTTACTCTTGCTGAAAATTTGGATGATATTACTAATGCTAATGCTAAAAATCTTGCTAGTAGGTGTAACATCTTTTTTCTAATAACCCCAAAATTAGGGCTTACAAAAACTTTTGCTAACAATGCCAACTAAAATACACCCAATTAAAACTCTTTGTTCAAGTCATGCTTGTGCTAAATCCTAAAACACTGCAAACCAAAATCTCTAGCCTGTTCCGCTCTTCCCTTCCTGGCAAGTGTGCAGTTCCCCGTTCTTGTCTTTCCGATCTTCTTTTGGTTGAAACCCTAAACCCTCCGGGGTCATACCCGACGAGGGCATGCAACCCAGCTTTACATCTATGTCTCCATATGCGACTACTCGGTATTGCATCCCTGCCATGAACACATCTTCGACACCTCTTCCCCTTGTGTCTCGGCATCCAAACCACTTTTGTGATGTTAAGCGTATATATGGCATGAACCTTTGACTTATGCCATGCCCTTTTACCAATGCTCTTCTTATGCTCTAATATGGAAATATGCACATATATACTACCCTCATATATACGAGTATATGCCAACCCTACTTTCTTTCTGAGCTACAGGTTAAAACCCTAACTTGACTATATGATCCGAGTCTTGTTCTACCTATTTTGGTCCTCACACCCATGCTTCCGTAACCTCCACTAATACCTTGTGCATGAAGGAACTGCAAGTATGTAAACGTCTCAAAGCCTAAGTGCCTTGCGACACTTTTCTTCTGCCCCGACTCCGATGCCGTCTATTCAAACCATCATGTATGTATGTATATATGTATATATATATATATGCATCTATATCTTGACCTAATTCAAGCCTTGGGTCCATCCTTGCCAAAGTACCAAGGTTATTCATGCTACCCTCGTGCCACAGCTCGAGAGATCCGAAATCCTAAATCCTCCTCACCCTCAGTAATCGGGCAAAAGCCTAACTTTAAGAGCTCATGTCCTTCTTTGTCCCAAATGGCTCCAAATAAATTTTCGTGACCTCTTATGTTTACCCTAAAGCTATTTCTAAAATAATGTGATGAAGTATAGTACAAAATTTTCAAATTGATTAAGATCTAAAATTGAGGCATTATTAACCCTTACACTACAACCCCCACAAATAATTCTTAGAAAAAAATCTGAATAAATTATCCCAGGAAATTCTCATATATCTTAACTCAAATATGTCATAAAATGAAGATCTTCAATTCAATTTTTTTAATAATTTAAATATCAGTTTAAGCTATTTTTGAAATTTAATTGAAATCCTAGGCTTTAAGCTTTCGAAAAATATCATAGTTCTTGTGGGGCTTCGTTCTTCCACAAGGAACCCATTTTGTAATTAAACCTTGCTACTTGTGTTCAAAAATTCCCCACGAAAAATTGGTCAAAGCCCCAAGAAAATGCACTTCTTCTGTGCTTGCTTCCTGTTGAACTCATCTGCTCTCTTTTGCTAAGCGCACCATGAGTGTACCAACCGTTTCCCCATCTCTTTAACCCTCATGTGGACCCCATGGCCCACAGGTCGGCTCTTCTTCCCCAAACCTCCTCCTCTACCTTTCCTTCTCTCTCTTCGACCAAGCAAGCACTACTCTCCCTACCACCTCCCCTCTTTCAATAGCAGTCGGTGCCCAACTCCTTGTGCTTTATAGCACTGGCCACCTTTCCCATTACTCCATTCCTCCTTCCTCTTCCCCCTATAAAAACAAAGCCAAGCTTCCCATCCTCCTCATGTCTTCACTTCACTCCTGAGCTTCTCCCTGCCCGAGCAACAAGCACCTACTCGAAGCTCCCCCCACTCTCCCTCTACCCCTCATCTCTCTGCTGCTCGAGCTGAGCATCGGGGCCTGCCGCATGCTCTCTCCTCCTTAGAGCCGGTCATGAGACCCACCAGAGTAGCCGAGCTGCTCCTCCCCTATTGTCCTACCCTCCTCTAGTCCTTTCCTCTCCTCCAGCAGTAGCACTGCCACACCCTCGCCAGTAAGCCTTGGTCCCATCAGTGGGCCTAGTTTTCCCTTTCCCACTGGCGCAACCTTCTTCATCACTTCCATGCAGCAACAAAGCTTTCTGGCGGGTGTAGCCGTAGATCTGCCAAGCACCGACGCCGCCCCACACCGCCATTCCCATCACCGAAAAAGGTCGCCTTCCCCCCAGGGAACTTCCCCGAGCTGTACCTTGTCACCAGCAGACATGGCCAAAGTAAGCCGCCACTATTTACATCGGTGAGGTCCGCTGCCACCAGCACCGTTGATCCGCCCACCACTAGCACCTACTGACATCGCTAAAAGACCTACCCCTGCTGGCTCGGTCCTCGCCACTAGTGCTAGCGCTGCCATCGGCCACCGTGAGCCCCTCCGGCCGTCCTCTCTCACTAATTCGAGTTTAACCCTAATTTTTGCTTAGCACGCATGAGAGAAGACGGTTACTACTGTAACCATTCAGTAGTCGGCCCCACCAAAGTGTTAAGTGGACACGGGGATCTAAGAGTACGCTTCCACTTCTGGAAAGCGCCTTCTCCCCGAAGTCCACTCTGTTTTCTCCAAAGTACGCCTCTTCGGGGCTTCCCCGATTCCCTATTTCCCCTGTACCGAAGGTGCCTTTTCCTTCCCGCCTTCAACATCATTCCCCTCTTCCTGGCAGAAACCCTACCCCCTCCTTATTTCCCTCCCGGCAAAGTTTCGAAAGCTCATTTCTCTCTCGATACAACTCCGGTTGGTCCAATTCTTTTTCCTATGGTCTTATAAGTTCAAAAACTATCATTTAGTAGTAATTTCATAATTTTTGGAATTTTTGGAATTTGAAATTTGAATAAATTCAAATGTAAATGCCAGATGTATATCTCCTCCGATTTAGCTCCAATTAAATTAATTATTTTCCCTAAAATCTTCAAGAAAATCAAACCTAACCCTTTTGTTCTAATAGCCTTTTGAAATTTAATTATATTGAAAGAATGAAAATCATGTTTTGCCCTTTTTAAATATATTTCCAAACCCCTTATCTTTCTTACTAGTATATATACATTCTTTTTCCAGGGCACCTCCTATAAGGACCTAAGATGTCTCCAAACCATTTTACACCCTATGTTTCCAAATAGCCTTGGAACCAAAACGATTTTCATATGGGCATATAAAATTTATAAAGCCCTTGTTATCACAAAAATCCTTCACTTAACCACACAAGTGCCTGGCATCGAAAATTCTTAAAACCTTATAAACTTTGGAACACCTCTGTTTCAAATGAATAGCTTGAAGAATAATATTTCTTTGTTGCAATAGCAAGAAATAGGGAAACCCTATCTTCTCGACACATCTCGTAACTTCGTATCTCCCACCTTATTGACCCCAACCTTCTCCTGTTAACCTTATAAAATGTTCTAAAATAGTAGCTACCTAAATATGTCATGTTTGGGTGATTTCCACTGTCCTCTTGGTTTATTGGATTTCATTGGGTTTATCTCACCTCGTAGATTTTATTTGGCACCCTTTTCAATGTGTAGATACCGACGTTACAAGATAACACGCAGAGGATCCCTGACAATTTTTGTAACAAGCTCAAGACTGAGATTCGGCCAATATTGCCAGGCAAGCATCCCCACCTTGATCATGTTGAATACCATATGTGTCAAAACTTAAATACTTTGTTTGCAACTTTGTATGCTATGAGAATATCAACACTATTTTATGCTAGGCTTAGCTAGATTTTATAGTTGCATACGACATAGGCTTGACAAGTCTATCCTTGTAACCTTAGCATTACTTGCTGGACATCGTATATCCAACAGAATATTAGTACTATAGGTTGTAGCCATGCTTAGACCTGCTATAGAGAAAAACCTAATTTTGTAGGATTCACGCAAACCCCTTTGGTTATGGGATAAAACTCTTGGAAAACATGTATTTCCCAAGGCGGATGTTTGAAAGAGATTTTTGTCAAAACCCCAAAATAAATCGGAGGATGATTTCGATTCGAGTGAGAACAATAAGTGAAGATTGGAGAATGGTTGTAGCATGTAGGGACGTGGCTATAAGATAGTGACATACAGTCTTGCTCGAATCAGTTAAGGAATGAGCCTAAGTGCTGCTCAACCAAGTTCACCTCGTATGTCCACATTTCCTTTGTGGAAAGGACCTGACTCATTACTTTGTTGAGTGTTAGCATCTGAACCCGTAGGCAGTAGGGTGAAATGTACAAGGGGATGGTTAAATCCCTAGAGAATCTTCTTGTAGTGGACGTAGGAAGTTGTTCGACACAAAGATGGGTCCGTTTCTGTCTATGTGTCGAGATTAGTCGAACATAAATAAAAGCTGGGTATAGCTCATTTGGTGGGTTAAGCGCTAGGGCTAAGTGGAGGAACAATCTCGTTGTAATAACCCTGCTAGAACACCTCATGAAGTGTACCCGTTAATGTTCGGCAACAAGAAGGACTTACATCTTGTGGATAAAGCCGTACAACCTTTACAGAGTATTAAAATCTATTCAAATAGCCGCGTCCTCAGATGTGGACACAATTTGGCCAAGCCACACGTTGGTTAGACTATGCAAAACATGGAGAACAGGATTAAGGACATGGGCATGATGTGTCCACAGTGTGCAATAAGAGCTACATGCATGTAATGGGAACTACAAAAGTGAAACCAAGCTCGTGCTGCATAGAGGCAGCACGGGTGTGACTTAAGTATTAGCAGAGGCGATAGATGGAGCTACCGGCCCTTAGCTAGCGATTGACTAGCAGGAAGTACCAACGCTGATTACATGCTCGTCAGAGACGAGTTTGTTTTTGAAAATTCTTCAAATCTATTATTCGCATATTTGAATGAAGACTTATGTTTTCGATCAACATACAACTTAGGCTAGAGCCACTTTCTTAAACAAACTATGCATAAGATATATCCGTCATTCTCTCCTTGTGGGATGCTTGCGAGTACATTCAATGTACTGATACGACTTGTTGATTTGGCTAGACAAAGGAGACGTCTACTCCGAAGACAACAATAGTGTTTGCGAAGGTAGGGCGTAACCCCAGTCAGTTGCCTGTTGGGTATGGCATATTGCTGGGTCACATCACCACTTGATTTCTGCTGCATGATTTTTAGCCAATGGGCTACAGATATAAGACCTCGACCTAGGCAGTCTATTTACTGATATGTGCGTGTATGACAATGATATACAAGTTAACTTGTGTGTACTGGCTATTGATCTTGGGACCAGTATAGGAAATATAGGGGTTTATCTGGTCATAAAACCGAGTATGCCACAATAGGTTCATTGTTACTAATTATAATGAATATTTACCTTTTCCTTTGAAGAAATATCAGAATAAGCTTGAGACTATTATTGCTAGAAAAATTGTCGAGAAATTCAAGTCTTCTCCTAAATCTAGAGGGATAGATGTTGGTGTCTCTATTGTTAAAGATCTAGTTATTAGTAGTGTTCATCTTATAGGTGAAGAGCAAGAGAAATTATTATCTATTTTAAAAGCACACCATCCTGCTATTGGATATACACTTGATGACCTCAAGGGGATTGATCCTTGTTTGTGCATGCATTGTATACATATGGAAGATCAAGCAAAACCTGTTGTGGAGTCTCAACGATGATTTAATCCCAAAATTAAGAAGTGGTAAGAAAATAGGTAATTTGATTCCTTGAAGCTGGTATTATTTATCCAATATCTGATAGTAAGTGGGTGAGTCTTGTTCATTGTGTTCCCTAAGAAAGACAATATGACTGTTGTGCCCAATGAAAATAATGAACTTATTCCCAAATAATTGTATATGATTTGCTTTGATTATAGGAAATTAAATCTATCATTTGCCTCTTATTGATCAAATGTTAGAAGACTAGCTAAGTATACTCTTTTGTTATCTAGATGGTTATTCTGTTTTCTCTCAAATTGTTGTTCGTTCTAATGATCAGGACAAGACCACTTTTACTTGCCCTTTTGGTATTTATGCTTATAGAAGAATGCGTTTTGGTTTATGTAATGCACCTACTACTTTCCAACGTTGTGTGGCTGCTACTTTTGCAGTGTGGAAAAATTATGAAGATCTTTACTTTTGCAGTGTGGAAAAATTATGAAGATCTTTATGGATGATTTTTTCTATTTATGGAACTTCATTTGATAATGTCCTATACAATCTTAACAAAGTTTTGCAGAGACATGAGGACACTAATCTTGTGTTGAATTTCGAGAAATGTCATTTTATGATAAATGAAGGCATTGTTGTTGGTCATATAATTTCAGGGAGAGGAATAGAAGTTTTTTTCTTGCGAGGATGGGAGAGGAATAGAAGTTGATAATGCTAAAATTGAGGCTCTTGAAAGGATGACATATCCAATGGATGTGAAATGTACCAGAAGTTCCCTAAGACATGTTGGATTTTACAGAAGGTTTATCAAAGACTTTTGATACGGAGGGCTCCCGATCTTCACGGTTGGAACGGTGACTAGCAACGCCTAGATGGATTCTAACCCCAACAACACACACCAACGTAATAGCCTTTGGAGAACTTAAAAACCAAATCAACCTTGCTCTTAACGAATGCGACGGGTTCTACTCGGAGGCACATGCCGATCCTTACAAATCCAAGAGAAATTGCAAGGCCTAAGGTGGATTCCCCAATCTAGAGGGATGAACCCTAGATTAAGGAGCAAAGCTCTGCTTTTAGTCTAAACATCACGTATACCCTAATTAATGGGGGTGGTACTGTATTTATAGTCTAACCCTCCACCTAAGAGATACATGGGCCGTGGCCTGTTTTACTGTGCGCAGGCAGATCCGGACAGTCCGGATTGGGGCCGGACAATCCGGGTGGCCGGAGGATCCGGGCTGAAGTCTGGGACTTCCAGAGAAGATTCGAACCCTCATCCGGAGTGTTCGGGTGGGAAGTCCGGGACTTCTAGAGAAGATACGAACCTTCATCCAAAGGGTCCGGGTCGAAGGTCCGGCCAAATCTGGACGGTCTGGGCCACAACCGGATAGTCCGGGCCTTCATTCTTAGGGGGCGTCCGGAGGGTCCGAGGCAGCGGTCTAGCTAGGGCTGGGCTTGATGCTTGGAGTCCTTTCTCTGGTCCCGTTGCTCCCCACCTTGGATGTTTCTTCATAACTTAGCATGCATAAGGGTGGCACATTAGGTAGCATACTATTCATGTTCAAGTCAAATAGAAAAGCATCAAGGAGAAGATTCACCTCATGTTGGGTTTTGGCTCGAGCTTGTGTTATTGGCCCAACAAGTGGAGGTGGGCTTGAACGTGAAGTAGTGTTGTCCATGGTGATGTCCGCATCATTTTCTCCTTCTTGTAAAGGAGTCGACCTCAACTCCAACTCATTGTCTCCATGAAAGGGTGAAAGGTCGGAGATGTTGAAGGTGTTGCTCACTGAGTACTTGGTCGATGGGAGATCAATCTTATAGGTGTTGTCACCGATGTGTTGAAGCACTTGGAAAGGTCCATCTCCCCGCGACATGAGCTTGGACTTGCGTTCTTCAGGAAAACGCTCTTTACGGAGGTGAACCCACACAAGATCACCAGGGTCGAACACCATCTTTTTCTTGCTCTTGTTGACCTTGTTGACGTGACGAAGAACTTGTTGTTCAATTGTGGCTCTTGTTGTCTCATGGAGCTTCTTGATGAAAGTGGCTCGCTTGGAAGCATCCATATTTACTCTTTCTTGTAGCGGTAGTGGAAGGAGATTGAGTGGTGTAGAGGGGTTGAAGCCATACACCACTTCGAGTGGACTCATGCTTGTAGTAGAATGTACTGCACGGTTGTAGGTGAACTCCACATGAGGAAAGCATTTCTCCCACTCTCACAAGTTTTTCTTGATCATGGCTAGGAGGAGTGTTGAGAGGGTGCGGTTGACGATCTCGGTTTGCCCATCGGTTTGTGGATGATAAGTTGTGGAGAAGAGAAGCTTGACTCCCAACTTGGCCCACAATGTCTTCCAAAAATAGCTTAGGAACTGGACGTCGCAGTCGGAGACAATTGTCTTGGTCACACCATGAAGCCTCATAATTTCTCTGAAAAATAAATTAGCAACATGTGAAGCATTGTCGGTCTTGTGGCAAAGAATAAAATGAGCCATTTTTGAGAATCTGTCCAAAACCACAAATATCGAATCCCGCCCCATTTTTGTCCTAGGCAATCCTAACACAAAATACATGCTAATATCCTCCCAAGGTGCACGGGGAACAGGAAGTGGAGCGTAAAGACCATGAGATTGAGTTTGGACTTAGCTTTGTGGCACGTGATGCATCGTTGGACGAATCTCTCCACATCTCTTCTCATCTTGGGCCAATAGTAGTGGTTGGAAAGCACAGTAGGTCTTGTCCCGTCCAAAATGTCCCTTTAAGCCGCCGCCATGTGATTCTTGCAACAACAACAAATGCACGGACGATTTGAGAATGTATAGTTTGTTAGCTCGAAAAAGGAAACCTTCATGAACATGATAATTTTTCCCAACCATTCCCTTCCTTGCAATTAGAGAAAGGGGTAGCAAATTCAAAATCCTTGGCATACAAAATTCTTTCAAACTTCCCAAACCCAAAACCTGAACCTCTAGTTAGTTCAAAAGAGTCATTTTGCGGGAAAGAGCATCCGCCATGACATTTTCTTATCCTTTTTGTATTTGACTACATAGGGAAAGATTTCAATAAATTCAACCCATTTTGCATGCTTACGATTCAATTTAACTTGGCCCTTAAGATATCTCAAAAAATCATGATCAGAATGAATAAAAATTCTTTTGGCCAAATGTATTGTTGCCACACTTCAAGAACACGAACCAAAACATACAATTCTTTATCATAAACCGGGTAATTGAGTTGAGCTCCATTCAATTTCTCACTAAAATAAGCGACCGGTTTACCCTCTTGCATGAGAACACCCACTATACCAATCCCACTAGCATCACATTCAACTTCAAAAAATTTAGTGAAATCAGGAAAAGCAAGCACGAGTGCTTTAGTTAAACATTTCTTAAGTTCTTGGAAAGCATTTTCTTGAGTTTGCTCCCACACAAATTCAATATTTTTTCTAGTTAATTCATTCAATGGGGAAGCAATAGCACTAAAGTCTTTGACAAACTGGCGGTATTAACTTGCTAGGCCATGAAAACTACGCACTTGACTCATGTTGATAGGAGTAGGCCAATTTTTAATTACTTCAATTTTAGATTCATCCACCTCTATACCATAAGTAGAGACAACAAAGCCTAAAAATACATAGTTTTTACGTGCAAAAAGTGCATTTCTCAAGATTGGCAAACAAGTGTTCATTTCTAAGCACAATTAGAACTTGTTTAATATGAGAGGCATGATCATTCAAAATTCTACTATACACAAGAATATCATTAAAGTAGACCACAATAAACTTACCAATGAAGGGTCGCAAAACATGATTCATTAAGCGCATGAAAGTGCTAGGAGCAATGGATAAACCGAAAGGCATAACAAGTCATTCATACAAGCCAAATTTGGTTTTAAAAACAGTTTTTCATTCATCTCCTTCATTCATTCTTATTTGGTGATAACCATTCTTTAAGTCAATTTTAGAGAAGACTGTAGCACCACTAAGCTCATCAAGCATATCATCTAATCTAGGAATGAGGTGACGATAACGCACGGTGATATTATTGATGGCTCGATAGTCAACAGACATGCGCCAAGAACCATCCTTCTTGTGAGCAAGAATAATGGGAACGGCGCATGGGCTTAAGCTTTCACGAACATACCCCTTGTCAAGTAGCTCCTGTACTGGACATTGAATTTCCTTGGTCTCCTCGGGGTTAGCGCGGTAAGGAGGCCAGTTAGGAAGTGGGGCTCCCAGAATGTGGTCGATGTGGTGCTCGATGCCTCGAATGGGTGGTAGTCCCACTGGCACCTCATCGGGGAATATATTCGTGAACTCCTGCAAAATTCGAGAGATGGCACTAGGAAGTGGGGGTGAATCATTAGTCAAAACATCTCCATCTTTGCACATATGCACAAAGTGTAGCATAGGAGGATCACTCATCACTCTCTCATCTCAGCTTTGGTGGCTAACATCACTAAGTCTCTGTTCTCACTCTTGTTCTTTTCTCTCACTTTAGGCTTGTGGCTCTCGTGCACCGATTTGTGGGAGTCACTCAAGATAATGCTCTCTCGCTCACTTCTCTTCTTCTTCTCTTGAAGTTTTGCCAACTTTTGAGCATTATCTGTAATGATTTGACTTGGCGTCATGGGGGCGAAGCACATACTCCTTATGGTGCCACCGAAAGATGTACTCATTGGTGTAGTCGTCGTGGCGTGCTGCTCGATCGTATTGCCATGGGTGTCCTAAAAGGAGGGTAACACACCGTCATGGGTACCACATCACATTCTACCGTGTCTTGGTGAGCTCCAATCTTGAAGGAAACTTGGACCATGTGTTGGATCTTGACAGTGCCACTATCACTCAACCATTGCACATGGTAGGGATGTGGGTGCTTCTTGTACTTCAAGCCTAGCTTGGCACATAGCTCCTGACTTGCCAAGTTGTGATAACTTCTTCCATCGGTGATGACCTTGATGGTTTTACCATTGATTGCGACCTTGGTTTGGAAGAGGTTGCACCTTTGTTCATGCCCATCTTGAAGTTAGACGTGAGGATCTTCTTGGTGACGACGAGGGATGGTCCTACCTCGGTCTCACAATAGACCTATTCTTGTCCTTCTTCATCTTCTCCTTCTTGCTTGAATCTCGCCACCTCATGAATAGCATCAATTTCTCCTTCACTTGCGGACTCGTATGCTCCCTCTTTGCTGATCAACATGACACGAGCATTGGGACACTCCTTTTGCATATGACCTCGATATTGACACTTTGAAGCGTATGATGTCTTGTGACTTGCCGGTAGAAGCCACTGAGGAAGCATGCTTTGAGCCGGTTCCCCCTTGGAGTAGGTGGTTGATAGGCGGCTTGTGATTGTTGATGGGCAAACACTTGCACCCCCACCACCAACATAGCTCTCCCTCTTGGTTGCTGTAGCTCGAGGAACACTTCTTGTGTTTGGAGTGGGACGTGGAGCATATGATGTGGTGCATGGAGTGTATGAAGTAGCTCTTGGAGCGTATGTTGAAGTCTTGGAGTAGCGGACATCTTCTTGTACTTGGCGTTCCGCCTTGATAGCTTGGTGCACTAATTGTACCACGGTGTTGTATGGTTAATAGTCGGCGATGCGCTTGATGGGGTGGTTCAACCCAGCCAAGAAGCGGGCCATGGTTTGCTCTTCTATTTCTTGGATGTTGGCTCGAATTATGGCGGTGTCCATCTCTTTGAAGTACTCTTCAACAGTTTGAATTCCTTGCTTGAGATCTTGAAGCTTCTTAAAGAGGTCATGCTTGTAGTACTTGGGTATAAAGTGTGCTCGTATCTCCTTTTTCATCTCTCTCTAAGTCATAACAGGTTTCTCCCCATGCTCTTCATGCTGGTTTTGGATTTGTTCCCACCAAATGAGCGCATACCTATCAAACTCGAGAGAGGCCATGGCGACCTTCTTCTCTTCAGAGTAGTTGTGCATCTTGAAGACCTTGTCCACCTTGAGCTCCCAAGTGAGGTACTTTTTGGGGTCGATGGCGTCGCCGAAAAACTTGGGCATAATGAACTTGAGCTTGCCAAACTTCTCGTCGCAATCTTCACGGTGACCCCGCCGCCAATTGACTTCACCTTCTCGAAGTTGTCGATGTCGTGGTTCAGCTTGGGGACGAACGCTCGAGTCTCCTTGTGAGGTTTCTTCTTGGTCTTCATAGCGCCTTTGATGGCTCCTTGACTTCCCATGGCCCCGTGACCCATCGGTGGGGACTCGGGTTCAGGTTCTTGTTGAAGCAATGGGTGCTCGATGTCTTGAAGCTTCTCATGCTTGAGCTCGCCGACCCACCATCTCGGCATCGGTTTCATCGAGGGGTTCTTCTTCATCAACCTCCACCTCTGGAAGTTGGCCTCGAAGTGCTTGGACAACCTCTCGCACAATGCTTGTCCTCATGGTGCCCAATTGTTGAGTCATGTCATTTCTCAAATTCTCCACGATGTCATGAAGACTCCGTTGGAGGGCCATGTGTTGTCCTCTTGTCACGTGCTCCTCATTCCTATTGCCGTCGTGTGATCCTTCCCTAGACATGATTAGCAAAGCAAAATACATGTGGAATATGTGGAATTTGGAACTCTCTCACCTCACTTACCACCAAAGTCCTTGCCTCCTTGGATTGAAGGATCGAAGGGCCGTGGAGGGAATTGATGACCCTCAAGAGTAGGTTGATGAAATTCCAAGTCCCAAACACTATGACGTTCAAAGCTTATGTGGATCTCGGAAAGGATTAGCACAACACACTGAGCAATTAGAAATTGAGATGTTGCAATGATAAGTAATGATCTACAATAGAAACAATGCAATAAGAGTTGATCTCAAATGATATAAGTGAAGCATAAGACAACTCACACACAAAGATATTGGGATTTGTGCAACCAAGGAATGAGGTAATACAAGAATTTTCCTAGCGAAGACTAGAAGCTCATGTTGCACAAATGCTAGAAAAGACACTAGCTCAATTGCAAATTTGTAGGGCAAAGGATTTGTACACTTGACTACTCTCTTTATTTGGATTTCCTTTCAAGCTTGCATTTTTCCCTACAAGATGATTAATGGCATTTGCATGTTTCTTTCTCTTTTTTTATTCTTCTTCCTCTTTTTCTTTATGCCAAGATCTTACAAGACTAACATTTGTGATTGCTTCAGAAAGATGTTCTAAGTAGCAGAAGTGTACAAGGCCCTAGCAAACGTCAATGAGCTAGTCTTCATAGGATCAAAGTATTTGCAAAAGGAAGATTGGCTCACAAAGAAGTTGCAAGGAAGAAGGGTTTTTTTTGAAGATTTTACCTTGCTTCTGAAGGTTGGTGCCAATAATGATGATCTAGAGCTCGTCGTTAGCTTCAAAATGAGTCCAAAATTACTAAAATTGGACACTAGATGTGGAAGTTATGCCCCAAATGGTGAAGCTATTGCGTCTAGTTTTTTGCCAAATCCGGCCTGTCTGGGTTGAATCCGGAGGGTCCGGCCGCCCGGACTGTCCGGGTGAAATCCGGACTGTCCGACCAGTGAACAGAGGAGTGGATCTAAGATGCGGGCGGACCGAGATCCACCAAATCGGAGGGGCAAATGATGGAATTGGCCAAAAGGAAGGTTAGATCAACAAGTATAGCAAAAATCTAATGGATCAAAACCAACCAAAGCTCACCCAAAAACTCCGAATTGCATCTAGATCTCAAATGGAGCTCTTTTTTAGCACATTAGGTAGCATATTATTCATGTTCAAGTCAATAGAAAAGCATCAAGGAGAAGATTTCCCTCATATTGGGCTTTGGCTCGAGCTTGTGTCATTGGCCCAACAAGTAGAGGTGGGCTTGAACATGTAATGTCGTCCATGGTGATGTCCGCATCAACTTCTCTAAAATCTCTAAACCTTTAACTAATTTGTTGCAGGATATATTCCTTTTGCTTTTATTGATGATTGGAAACATGCTTTTGAATATCTTAAGAAGTCTTTAATTTCAGCACCTATTATTCAACCACCTAATTGGAATTTGCCTTTTGAAATTATGTGTGATGCTAATGGTTATGTTATGGGTGTTGTGCTAGGCCAGAAAGTTGATAAGACACTGAATGTCATCTACTATGCCAGTAAGATCTTGAAGGATGCTCAAAAGAATTATGCTACTATTGAGAAAGAGTTACTTGTTGTTGTCTTTGCATGTTGGGGGTGATGAAGAACATGGTGCCCAAAAAGGAGGGAAGTCTTCAAGAAAGGATGAGGGAAGTTGAAGCATTGACAAGTGAGTGCGTCGACACGTTATCAAGAGGCGTAGGTGCTTATTGGCTTATGAATACCGAGCCTGCAAAGCAGGTTGCAGAGATGAAGACGATAGTCGATTCATAGGCTTTACGAATGGGTTGACGACAAGGAAGCAGAAATTTGGGACTTACAAAATCAAATTTATGAGTATGATGCAGGTTCGAGAAGATTGTGGTTAGAAGTAGGATATTTGGAGAAGGTTGTGAGCTTCACATCACTACGACTTGCTATACCAACACCAAAGTCACCGCCCCTTGGAGGAGGGACCACGAAGACTAACCATTTTATTATCGGTACAAGGCCACTCTCCTAGTTTGTTCCAAGCTTGGTGGAGACGTGCCTCATCTTTCTTGCATTACATATTTGCTTTATAATTTTTATTGTGTATTTTTCATTCCTTGCAAACCATGTTTACTATTCCAAAGTTTATTTTTTTAGTTGCATTTATCAACTTCGAGTTACTTGGAGCATTAAAAGACTCGTATCCTTTATTGCGGAAGTCATATATACGTGTGACATTGAATGCTTTATGATTTTGTGGTGTTTTTCCTGTATATATAAAATAAATGGATTAATTGGCAATCCGACGATTTGTTAAATAATCTAGAAAAATAATTAAATCATATAATAGAAATATGACAACAAGACATCATTAAACTCAAAATAATGTTATACATTTTCGACGTATCAAGCTCTCCCAAGTTTAAACTCTTTCTCGTCCTTGAGCAAGACATCTATAACGAACTTAAGTTTCATGATGGCCTTGTGTAAAAGAAGTCATGCCGCATTGGTGTGTCATGTTCCTTCGATGAAGTAATACTTGAGAATCTTAGCAAAAGAAATATTACAAACACATAGGGGGAGCTCATTGTATATCCAAGAAATATTCAAAGCAAATTCTCTAATTGCACACATTTAGGGGGAGATCATCATATATCCAAGAATCCAAAACCTAATTCCCTCTATCCAAAATCGAAGATTTAATCGTGTTGTCATCAATCAACAAAAATGGGAGATCTAAAGTGCATTTAGGCCCCCTAAGTGGGTTTTAATGATTAATGATCAATGATTAAGGGAATAATGTGTGTCAACTGAATGAACAAGTTCTAATCCCTCATGTGAAGTCCAACCGGCATTGGCAACCCCTAAAAAGTTGAAAAAGAGAAACATTGCGGCAATTGTGATATGAAAATCACATGAGTATAGAAAAAACCATACTATAAAGATGGGTGTGTCGAAGGTTTGGAAATAAGTTTAAATGCTCAAAATTCTCAATTCAATCTTTTCCTCAAAACAATCTCCACAGAAAACCCTAAGTGTCTGCTCTGTTTGTGACCTAGGGTATCCGCACTTTGGTGTGGAGTCTCCAGGACCTCGAGTAAGGTTTCTACTAAGTGTAGACCAGAGACTCGGAGTGAGTTTTCGGTATCGAGAGCTATGCCAAATGTCTCCCAGTGTATGTGGATCTGTTCCTGGGTACTCCAAAAATTTCTTTGTCTGGCTCCCGGAGTGTCTGTCAATCTTTGCCAAATGCTCTGGACAATAATCTGTTCGGAGTAACTAAGTGATTCTCCGAATCCTGTTCGATGTCTCAAAGTATCCAGCTTTATTCCCGGATACTCTAGGAAAATATGAGTCTAGTCCCAGAATATCTATCGTTTGTGCCAAATACTCCAAAGAAAGACTTGTCTAGAGTAACTGCATGTTTCCTAGATTATGTTCTCTGAAGTCCGGAGTCTCCGGATTTGTTCCCGGATACTCCGAGTCACCTCTATCTGGATTATCTAACCAGTTATTCTGGGTGAGGATTATAGTCGTTAACTTTGAATCTCAGATACTCTGGGTCTGGACCTAAAGTCTCTGGGTAGTTGTTTCTTTGCAGCCAACGACTAGTTTTTTAGAGCGGGCTATTTATACACCTACTCACCCATTCAAAAAGAACTCTTTGCCACTTTGATTTATGCACTCAATAGAGCTTCTTCCACCTTCCTCAAGCCTAACCCTTTTATTCTTGTGAGGATGATCAAGAGAGAGTGAGAGTGAGAGATAGATTGAGCACTAGATCATTGAGTTCATCTCCAGGTTTTCATCACACCTATTACTCTTGGAGATTATGGTCTCTTAGACAGCTAGGAGTCCTTGAGAGCTCCCAAGCAAGTCGTGGCGAGCCTCAAAATTTTTGTGAGATTGAGATCAGCCTCTCTCGAGAAAAGGATCACTAAAAAGAAAGAGAAGAGTTACTCTCTGCACCTTCTTGAGGAAGAGGCTTGAGAGCCAGCTTAGGTCTCACTACAAGAGAACGGACCTACTGTGACGAGCTGAAAAATGTCACGGAATAGCCAAAAACGTCACAGAATACCCCTTTGTGACGTTTCTTGGGCGTCACTAGCATCGTCACGGAATCCCCGTCACAGATTACTCCTAGTGACGGCGCGTGCAGAAAACGTCACTGACTATGGGACCTTCGGTGACGTTTTCTACATTGTCACCGATTTGGTCTTTCTGTGACGGTCGATAAACGTCACATTTTAGAGAAAATATGTCATAGTCTACCACATTCAGTGACGGAGCAACGTCACTGACTTGATGCCACGTCAGCACCGGGCAGACCATCCCACTACTAGAAAACGTCACAATATTTGTCATAAATAAAGATGACACTGATTAAACAAGTGTCACTAGTTTCGTCACCGATTAAGATGACGTCATCAGGGAATATTTAATTTATTTCAAATTTAAATTACGATGAATTGTCAAATCAAATTTAATTCAAATGCATATCATAGTATATATTCAATTCACATCGCATCACATTATATAAATAATTTAGAGCCAAATCACATTATACATTGAAATCAAAGACAAATCATATTATAAATTCAATGTCTCATCCAAATCATCCTCAAAATAGAAATGACACTAAAAGTACTACTGATTCACCAAGTTTGACATTCACGACAATAGATAAGTTACAAAGCAATATTTACATAACTAAAGACCACAAGATTGTTCTCCTGAAGATTAATTGCAATGTATGATTCAGCAACAATACCACCATCACAAAAGGATGGCCTTCATTCACCATCAGGTTTGGACTGGGACTGCTGAGTTGCTTGAGCCCTTAAGAGATAACCAATCAGGTTATCCATTTCCTGTTGCTTCTTTTCCCAGGCTTCAATCTTGTCTTGCTGGCTCTTCTTCACAGCTTCCAATTCTTCTTGCTGCTTCCTCTTCATCTCTTCAAGTGCTCCCTCTTGTGCTTCAAGTCTCGCGGCTAACTCCTGCTGGTACCTATAAATCAACGAAATGCAGCAGCGTTGCATTTTCATTAGATGAAAACAGACAAGACAGCAGGTACAAGAGTACCCCCAAGAAGCTTACAATCTGTTAAATTATGACTCTAAAATAGAGAAGTATAATATTAAATGTCTAGGTCAGCACAATCAAAGCTCGACCATATAAACGATTTATCTTTGAAAAACAACACTATATTTCTCACATATTCAATGTTGACAAAGTCAAGGAATTATCAAGTTGCATCACTCAATACAAAGGATGATGGCATTTCTGTCCAAAACAGGACAGATCTTTTAATCTTTTCATAGGAATTAATATATGACACAGAATCTAACAAATAGTAGGTGTTTTAGAATCTACAAGACACCCTCCACAACTTTCATGTTGAACCCGTAAATTAATTCGAACTCTAACTGAGCCTAAAGTGGCACACGAAGTCACTGCATGCAGAAAGATGAACTTCTGGACAGTAGAACTAAACTGACCGCTGGACAAAAACCGTCCAGCCAATATGCGCACACAAGTACTCTATAGAAAGCTTGAAATATATTCTACAACTTCTATTTGGAGACTTGCTTGAAATTATGGACATAACCAACCCAAATCTCTATTTGAAACTCACTGCACTAGGCTGCCAACAGAAACATTTATCTTTTAATCTTTTCATAGGAATTAATATATTACACGGAATCTAACAAACAGTAGGTATTTTAGAATCTACAAGACACCCTCCACAACTTTTATGTTGAACCCGTAAATTAATTCGAACTCTAACTGAGCCTAAAGTGGCACACGAAATCACTGCATGCAGAAAGATGAACTTCTGGACAGTAGAACTAAACTGACCGCTGGACACAAACCGTCCAGCCAATATGCACACACAAGTACTCTATAGAAAGCTTGAAATATATTCTACAACTTCTATTTGGAGACTTGATTGAAATTATGGACATAACCAACCCAGATCTCTATTTGAAACTCACTGCACCAGGCTGCCAACAGAAATAAAAACAGCAGAAGTACCTATCATTTGCATCTCTTGCCTTTCTCTCCTTCTGTTCAATTCTTTCTTCTAGCTCTCGGATGCGTGCTGATGAAGCAGAGCTCCCAGACCTCCCAGATCTTGATGCATACCCCATGCTGGAAAGGAAGGTGCTATGGGCGCTTTTTTCCTTTAGAACTTCAGCCACAATCAGTGTATCAGACATTGGCTCCTCACCTTCTGATTGTGTTTTCCTTCTTTTCTCTTCCATAGCAGTCTGCACAAGAAAGGAAAGCATGGACACTCAAGAAAGACAAAGTTCATATGTCGGAGTACAATTGATCAATATGAGAATCTATTTTGAGTGCGCAACAGTAGAGGAAGAAATCTTACATAAGCTGACATTGCTGGCTCGCTCATGCAGCCAGTCTTCGTGTTGGTATGGGTGTCTTTGAAAAAATCAATGGGACTAGGGTCTTGATTGTTGTACTTGTCTTTTTTCTACAAGATAAATTGAATTGTAACATTAGTATTCCATATATAATGACCAGATGTGATAGACAAAGGACTAGAAGCGAGGTATCTGGAATACTTACAAGTTGGCTGAAATGGGAAACATAACACCTAGAGCCAGTTTTTTGGTGATGCCTGACAGCTTCTCGGTTCTTCTTGTTCTTTTCACATGTTTCCTATATGGAGCCGCTGAATATTAGTATTGACATTTGGTACTAGTAGATGTGAATGCGAAAACTGTTGCTGGTTGCATATTATGTTACAAACCTTGTTTTTTTCATCAGACCATTTGTTGACAAGACTTATCCAATTTTCTTCAGTAATGTTGGGTGGTTTACGGGATAACGCTTGCTCAATAGTACAACCATTGAAGAAATCCCTCTTTAACCTGTAGCGTTGCTATTGAACACCCTTTTGGATTATTTTTGTGCATACACCTTTCGCAACCTCATCATCCTCATCCATGTCAAAGTTATTCTGAAAATAACGAATGATAGGATACTTCACCAAATTGACAAGGCAACATGTGAACAAATGAATGAAAATGAAGGAAACTGTCTTACCACAACACCATGAATAGCAAGAGGAATAACATGCTCTAGTTCTTTTTTGCTGTAGTCATTCCAGTGCGTTGCAACATGCATCATCTTGTTGCGGATGTGAATACCACACTCAGAAGAAAGCTTGGCTGCTTGGACTGGGTCTGTAGGCCTCACTTTCCCCACTGAAAAATCAATACGCATCTTCCTCCCTCCATTTCTGCTTGCGTAATCCTGAAGTCCATGCCCCATGGTTGGTCTACGTCGACGACCTCTCCTTGACGGTCGTCGATTAGTTGGACCAGTGGAGCATACTAATGCATCTACATTAGAAGGTATAGATTAATTGGAAAGTTACAATTGCAAGTGGACAGTACAGAGTGTGAAGAGATGATGCTGCATATACCTTGGCCTTCTACTGCAATCCTGTTATCAAATTGGCCGGATGTGTTTGTCATGTCTTGAGAAACTTGCATCTCTGAATTGGCATCAGGTGAGTTGCTATCCTTAGAAGTTAGGTGAGGTGAGGTGTTTGTTGGATTAGGTGCTCTCTGTTCCGTCTCATCTCTAGCTTGTACTGTGTTTGCTGGATTTTGTACAGACTGTTCTTGACGGTTTGTAGCTTCAGCTGACTCAGTTGCTGTGGTAGCTCTAGATCTTGTTGTTCTTGAGGCAGCAGGTGCATTGCTTGTGGATCTGTCACGCTTTTTGTGGTTTGGCTTTGTAGAAGCTTCAGCTGCCTGGTTCAAACAAGTAGAGAAAAACAAGGCAGTGAATCAACATTGACTCACTAGTTGAAATAGGAAGGCAGTGAACAGAGAAATCATCATCTAGATTAATTAGTAGTAGAGTAAAATAGTGGAGGGACAGAAAATGTGAATCAATCTTCAGGTGATTAGTCCATTATTTGTGATACTTAAGAGTGCACAGTGATATACACATGATATGAGCAAGCTGGAATTAAAGTCATTACATCAACAATGATGTACACATTATATGAACAAGTTGAAAAGGATGGCATTATTTAAGATGCAAGTTGCTACAATATATTACCCTTGTTTTGGACATAGCAAGAGTGGCCTCCTCTTTATCTCTCGAAGCCTCTTCCGCTGCAGCGGCCTCCTCTTCAACATTTGGCACATACTCGGAGTCACTGCGATCATCAGCAACTCGTTCATTGTTCGTCGGTTGCGCATTAGAGGCACCAGGGTACACAAGGCTACGAGCTAATCTGTGTATGTCCTGAAGAGGCCTCCTCTCCTCAGCCTTGCGTTTCGCAATGCAGTCATTCCTTATCTTCAAATACGCTGCAGCCTTGCGTTTCCATTCCTCCTCAAGCGATGCCATCTTTTCCTTCTCATGCACCCGTCTTGGTGGCATGATTTTAGTACCTGAAGCTGAAAAAGATGATAGAGAGTTGAATGAAATGAATTGCTAAATGAATTCTGCTTGAAACTTAGAATGCAAATTCAGGATGCACACTGATTTGCTGATTTAAGCAAGCAAATTCAGAACAGAAATTGAGGGAACAGAACAAATTCAGAGCAAATTCAGAACAGAACAGAGCTGATTTGCTGAATTCAGAGCAAATTCAGAACAGAACTACTTATAACCAGAACACCAGATGAGCTTTGAACAAATTAACAAACATTCGATTCAAAAAATAACCATAAATATAGATATGAAACAATCACAGACCAATAGAAGCGGAGACCTAGAGACTAGCAACATATCAGAGGCCTAGTTGCAACTTGGACATATAAGCTACAAGCAAATGAATGTCTGACCATCTATGTGAAGAGCATTAAGGTCTCAGAAAGAACTAATGCCAATAGAGGTTTTGAAAACAAAAATCACCCCTGAAACCAGAATCAGAAATCTGGGGATTTTGTTCTCTATTAGAATTGCCAATATCAAATTCCACACATGAAATTTCATTTATGGTACAGGACACAAAAGGTATTTCTTGTGACTGATCATAATAGCTTTCTATCATTGTGGCGATTGGAGAAAGCAGGTGTGCAACGAAAGGAGGAGCAAGAATCTTGGTGGAAGGATCAGGTGGAGAGATCATGCAAAAAGACAAAAAGTGGGATGCTTAAGTTAACTGTGGAAACTAATCAAAATTTTATGTGATAAAAGGAAATGCAGCTAGGGAAAGGAGTAAAGTCAGGTGATGAAACAAAGTCGAACTTTGAGTTTGATAACTTGATCCACAGAAGATTGATGGCGTGACAATTGCTTTCAAACTGGGGTAATATTTATTCAAGGCAGCTAACATTGGGCTACTTGATGCATCAAACCGAATTGGCCTGGACAGAATAAATCTGAAGCCACTTTTACTTTCCAGTGCATTATCACTAAGCTGCTCTTTGTAGAATTGTCATTTAACTCAATCTGAGTCCTCAGTACTTGCATAATTAAAGTGGCAACAAGCTGTAAAGAATGAAAACGTTACTCCCTCTCAATCATGAAATGGGGATAAAGGAGAGGGGACAAAGAAAAAGGTACTTGGGGGCTAATAATGGTAATTATTGATAGTTTCAGTCCGCTACATGAGTAAAAGGACAATCAGATCAAACACTAACATATATCTGTGATTCCAATTGTCAGAATAAACTACAGATTTGGTCGGACAAATGATTTCCTGTTAGCAAAGCTATTTGATAGTACAGCTAAAAAGTAGCTACAGATGCAATTGCTTTTAATCATCCATCGAATATAGGAAAACAAATCTACAGAACACAATAAATTCATGCATGCAACAACAATATTGTTAACAAGAGATTGTGATTAACAGGAAATATACATGCTGATAATACATGGTCAACTCTTCAAGCTAACAGACCATGAAGCAGGTAAGGTTCAGCCAGAGTTACAATGATTAAATTATTGTTAACACAAACTATAACAGGCATATCAGTTAGAGATACCGGACAGTGCGTTTTGCTGAATCACACATCGGTACAGGTTTGCAAGGACGAAATCAAGCACACCTCATTGCAACGTTCAGCTCCCTTGCATCGATGGTGCCTGCAGCGTGCATGCACAAAAGGAAGAGATGAGATATATTGCCATGCACGAATTGGTGAATTCTCATCGGAAAGAGCGAGCATCATCGGAATTCAGTGGGGATTGCGTGTATACCGGAGCCATCGGTGTCGAAGAGATCAAACGCTTCTTTGATCTCCTTCCTCTTCTGCGCCGTCAGCCGCTTGCGACGGCCTTTGTCTTTCCTGTAACTAGGAGCAGAGGAAGACTCGTAGCCCCTGTAAGAGCTCGCCTGCATGGCAAAATTCAGAGTTCAGCAAGTGTGGTTTTGGCTCAAATGCTACTGTCTATAGCAAATTTTCTCGCCGTGTGTGGGGGCTTGCTCGCCGGCTCGGCCGTGTGTGGATGCAGTCGTCGTGGTCGGTCCTTGCGGAGAGCGCGCGAGCAGCGTCTGGTAGAGGCCGCGTGGGGGTGAAGCTGTAGGTGGCGGCGGCGGCTACAGGGATGGTGCGCGCCGGCGGTGGATAGGACCCGACGGGCTCCTCCGCTGGATGCAGTCGTGGGGCAGTTGGGGATCAAAAATTCCGGATCGAAAGGGAGGGAAATGGGTGGAATCAGCTGAAAAAAAGAGAGAATTATTTACCTGGGTGTCTGACGGGTGGGGACACTGAGAGGATGCAGTAAAAAAATTTAAAAGTGGAGGGAAATTTGTTTTTGAGTGGAGGGAAAAGTTTTTTAGTGGACTGTTTCAGTAGTTCACGGTTGAGAGGACGCGCACGGCAAGCTTGATGCAGGGCGGGCTGGTGTTCTTGTGGGGACTGGCATGGGTGGCCTTTCAGTGTTCTCCGATGGTGTTCAGAACCTTATTGAGAAGGGATACAGAAGAATTTCACCTTACTTTATCCCGTATGCTATAACTAACATGGGCTCAGCCTTGCTTGCAATGGATGTTGGTTTCATGGGTCCCAACTACTCAATTTCAACTGCATGCGCAACCTCAAACTACTGCGGAGCGGCGGCGCCGTGCGGAGGCGAGGCGGAATCACCGGGGGCCGCCGGGTTAGGGTTAGGGTGGGGGGTGCGGATGTGAGCCAGAATCACCGCCGGCCACTGGGGTTTAGAGGAGAGGCCTGATCCGGCGGCGGCGGCCGCCGGACAGAGCGTCGGGAGAGAGAGCGGCAGTCGTCGGGAGGTGGAAGACGAACTGAGGTTGAAGACAAGACGATGGCCGTTGGATCTAGATCCAACGGCCCAAAACAATCAACTGAGATTTAAAAAAATTCAGTCACCTGAGCATTAGACGGTCCCTTAATATATTTCCGTAGACTTAGTTTGGTCTGACCAGTTTTCTTCTTAAATTATTAACTGTTCTTAATTTTCGGGGCTCAAGGAAAAAGAACATTTTCAAGTTAGCTCATTGTAACAAATAGTGAGAGGAGCTCATTGTTTCTACACCGATCCAATTTAGGAATGTAAACCAAGCATGGATTTTTTTTTCATTTATGTTTGGACCATGAATTGAATTAGGGAGGTCGCTTTCATTTAGCGCAGCTGTTGAACTCTTGGACTCCAAATGTCGGGGATGAGACCAGGCAGGACCTTAGTCATGAACCTTGTGATAGTCTACTATTAGGGTGGTGCAAAAATACAAGCTTATATTCTTACTACTGCCCCATCACCAAGCATCATCGTTCGAAGGATTTCAAGAGTTAGTTTACAATTTTTTTGCTGTGGCCTGAAAATTTAAATTATGCCAGTGGATGATCATATTTCTGAGGAGGCACAAATTACTTATGATAGAGATCATCCTAAAATAGAGAAAGGGGTACAGTTTCCTACAATGAAAGAATTTAGAATGGCTTTAAGGCAGTTTGCTATCAACGAAGAATTTGATGT
This sequence comes from Stipa capillata, assembly GCA_019208055.1. Classification (NCBI taxonomy): domain Eukaryota; kingdom Viridiplantae; phylum Streptophyta; class Magnoliopsida; order Poales; family Poaceae; genus Stipa; species Stipa capillata. Next base: position 128,463 of record JAGXJF010003671.1, on the reverse strand, counting down.
TAAGACCATAAAAGCTGATAGAACAAGGTGGATGGGTTGTTGTAAGGCAGAAGGTTGCCCATGGAAGCTAACTGCTAGATGGATGGCAGATAAGAAAACAACCAGGGTATGTAATGGGAGATGGAGTTGGAATAATACATATGGTTTTACAATTCTTCTAACAACTTATATTTTTCAGTGAACTATTAAATGGGATGGGAGATGGAGCTTCGGAACTAGTACACCACCAAGAGATGGAGACAAGTTCACCACCAAGAATTGAGCCTAGAAAGATGAAGAAAAAGCTCACACCTAGAAAGAAGAAGTAAGAAGCTTTTGGTGAATTGTAATGCTTTTGGAGAACCTAGTATTGATCATTAGCTTTTGGTGAATTGTAATACTTTTGGAGAACCTAGTATTGATCATTAGCTTTTGGTGAATTGTAATGCTTTTGGAGAACCTAGTAGTGAATTATGTGGTTGAATATATTGCTAGTTGAATTGCGCTGTTCTTTTTTATGGAACGTTCCTTCTAAACATGACGCATATATCTTGCAATATATTGCATATTGCTATCAGTTTTGGGAGAGGAAAGGTTGCTATCAGTTTTGGAGAAGAAAGGTTGCTAGAAATTAGCTTCTGAAGCTCAAACTGGTAAGTTTGGTGCATACAAGCAGGGGCAAAGCCAGTGTGTAAGCATTGGGTTCAGCTTCGGAAGCTCAAACTGGTAATATGAACCGTGTTTGTATGAACTCAAACTTGTGTGTGATCCCTTCTCAGGACACTTGCTTTTGTGAACTATATGAGAAGTGAAAATCTTTTGTGAACAATATATATTCTTGTCAAATTCTGTTCAGATGTATGCTTGTCAAATTCTATTGATATATATCAGGTCATATATACTCTTCATGCATCTCATTATATGCTTCTCAGGGGCATCTCAAAGCATCCAGATCCCAGGGCTGAGCTAACAGCCATGTGAAAGTTTTCCAATCAAAATTCACAGCAACATACAACAGCAAAACATTAACTGAATCCCAATTAACAAGGAATGGCATATGGACCAAATGAGCCAAACAATATACATCCAGAAACAGGTTTATTGCTACATCCAAAAACATACATCAGTAATACTGTTTCCATAGTCAAGCTTATTGCTCCATCCAGAAACATACAACAGGAAAACAAGACATTTTGCTCCATCGAACACTACTTCACCAGCACGACTAGGAGTAGCAAAACAACAACGAATACAACTAAACAATTCACTAAGAAGTGAAATTCCATGGTCTTGCCCAACTTGCTGATTGTTCCATTCATTTCCAACACTTCTACACTCATAGCATCAATGCTCCGGCAAAGTGCACCTGATTCAGTACTCGCAACCCCACATGCTCATCTCCATTCAACATGCCTAGATCTCTAATCAATTTCTTGTACTGGTCAACCACATAAAAAAGGTGCAATCCTTCGGCATCTGTCAAAATGTCAGAATTCAGCATCAGTCGAAATATAATAATTCGGCCAAATTGCACAATCACATGGACGACCAAAGCATCTGAAGAACATTTATAAGAGAGAAATTGTGCACATTACATTCTTTGAACACTTGACAAAAAAAATTCCCTGGATTGTCTGCTGTATAGGACCAGGAGGCACAACTTCTCCCTGCTTGCCAAGACAGAGACGACGGGATTGGGCCTCCGGTGAGCCGCGCGTGGGCCTGACTGGGTGAGCTGCTCTGGTCGCCGCGGAGATGCTCCGCTCGCCGCTCAACCGCTGTGGTCGCCGCTTAGCTGCTCCGTCGCCGCCAAGGGCACCCGCCGCCAAGACAGAGAGGAGGACCGAACCGAGCAGCGGCGGCACACCTGGGCGAACGGAGAAGCGGGAAGGGGAGAGCACGGTGGCTCGGGGAGCGGAGGCGTCGGCCCCGGCACCAGAGGCGTCGTCCACTGGCGGCGGCGTCCGACCCAGGAGCTCGGGTGGGAACCCTAGACAGGACGGGAGCAAGACGAGCGGTGCTCGGGTGGTTTGGTCAGGCGGTATGGTCAGGAGGTGGGTTAGCTGTAGAGGAATGTAACCGGGGGAAGGAGGAGAGGGCATTTCATCGAACGTCAAATAAGTTGGGGCAAATGGTCGGGTGGCAGGGTAAGTGAGGGCATTTTATCAAATCCCTTCGGCAGAGGAGGCACGGGAGAAGGAAGCTTTGGGGAAGAAAGAATTAACCTGCGCCGCCGACTGATTGTATATGCCATTTACTGCTGATGCCATAACACAAATTAAATTAATGCGCCAAATACTTCAGCAACCGAACACTAGCCTACTGGTAAGACCTTGCTCACGCACGCGGGAGGTCACGGGTTCGATCCCTCGTCCCGCTAATTTTTCCGATGCATACATACTGGTCATCTACGCGCAGGGGAGGGCATGGGTTCGACTCCCTCTCGGGCCATTTTTTTATTTAACCAGCGTCTCCTAATTTCCCTTATTTCTTTGCACCATGACACGTAGGTCCCACCGATCAATATTATATGACGAATATATGAGCGTCACCGATTTGTAATCTTCTGTGACCCTACTATTTTTATTTAACCAGCATCTCCTAATTTCCCTTATTTCTTTGCACCAATGACACGTAGGTCCCACCGATCAATATTACATGACGAATATATGAGCGTCACCGATTTGTAATCTTCTGTGACCCTACTACGTTCGTCATAGAAATTATCAAACCGTCACAGAAATTGGTAGCCAGGCGGCACCCAATGGCTGAGGCGATTTAGTGACGTTTTTCTTGATTAATGCGTGACGGTTATTCTATGTCTGTCACGGATTTGTGAGAATCAGTGACGCTAGGTATAAAACGTCACACATTACGTATTTCCGTGACGTTTCTAACCACCGTCACGAGCGTTTTCGTCACAGTATCTCAGTTCTCTTGTAGTGTCTTTGTGACCAAGTCCCTCAATGGATATGTAGGATTCCCCCAAGAATCTGAAATTCGGCAACATCTTTGTGTCCCCCTTGGGTTTCTCGTTCCTCAATATACTTTCCCCAAGTTTACTTCCATTGTTGCTTATACTAGTAGTATATAGGGATGCACATATAGTTCTTGCATTGGATAACTTATTATTACACTTAATTTGCAAAAAAGGTGAAATTATAATAAAATTTGTTTGTTGCCTATACACCCCTCCCCTCTAAGCTTACAACTTGATCCTTTAAAGCCAGATATGACCAACAATCCAATCGGAGAAAACCGGAACCGACGCTTACTCTGGTCTGGTCTCGTTCAAACACTGCATATACTCTTGAAAAAATTAGAACCCAACCAACATTTTGCTCTGAACAGACTACCAGTCCAACCTACTGCAATCAATCCATGTAAGAAAGATGTTAATGCCTCCTCCAAGATGCTAGGTGAAAGATCATCTATGCCCCTAAATGTTTTGATGGTTAATGGCAATTTAAACTGGAATCTAATGTTTACAATGAGTGTAAGCAGGATTAATAGGTTCCAGAAAGAAGTGTCATCAAGGAAATGATGACCATCAAAAAGGGTACAAAGGTGGTTTCCAGGACAAGGGGATGGCTGTGCTAGGCAGCTGTGCCACAGCTGTGAAGAAACCGGTGCTGTGCAAGGAGTTCAAGCAAGGTGATGGTGGCTTGATGCGTCAAGGACCGTGACTGCAGTTGGTGGCAAGTAAAGCCTATATTTGCTAGTTTCCTTGAGTCTATAGGAAACACCCGTATTACCAAGAGGGATGAATCAGTAATGATTTATGGAGGTTCTTTTGCTCAATGCTCAGAGTGTTGGACAGTGGCATTGATGCTTTGAGGTCAGTGGCCCTGTATCAACAGTTTTGCACAAGTGTGAAACTGGTTTGTGCTAGCACTCTGTAGTGCTAGCGGTAGAAAAACCCTAGAGGTTAGAGTCACCTGTGTGACACAGCTGTGTCACAGGTGGTCTAGCGCTCTATGACTTAGGTACATCTCTGTACCAGGGGAGAGCTTATAAATGCTAAGGGACCTGCACTGCAATAGTTTGTCTGCTGAGTCAAAAGATTGTTGGAGGTTCTCTCCTTATTAGGGATCAGAGTTAGTTGTGCGCTGAGGGCATGTGATGTGCCAAGATTGGGCTGAGTAGTTAGGCTACGTCAGTTAAGGGTTTACCTGTGTGTGCCTCCGGTGACACAGGTGTCGATCTACTTGAGCCGATTACCGTTGTGCGTTGTGATTGGCTGTGTTATCGGTGTCTGTCACCGGTGACCCACTTAATCCTACGTGGCATGAGTGTAATGGTCAGGTACCTGTGAACCCTATAAATAGGGGACCAAGGGAGATCTTCGACCTCAACCTTGCTCAAACCAGTGAATCATATTTGACCGTTGCAAGCCTCTCACCCTCTGAACAAAAGCCAAACTTCCTAAGAGTTAGTTCAAGAGAGTTAGAGCCTTTGAGCAAAGAGCATTGGTTCCTCCAAGAGTCGTTGCTGCTGAATTTATTACTCTTGGAGTGTCTACTCCTAGATGGGCGTAGGAGTTGCTGGTATCACCAAAACTTGTGTGGGCTGAACCAGTAGTCTGTGAAGGTGATTTGAAGTCTACCTGCTATAAAGCTAAAGGACTTCCACAAGCAAAGCAAGAGGCCTGATCATTTAGGTACTCGGAGAACAAGTACGATTCAGTGCTGGTGATCTCTTTGGAGTAGCCTTTCCAACGGAGACGTACCTCTCTGAAAAGAGTAGGGAACTTCGGTGAAAAACACCTTGTCTCTCCGAGTACTTCATATACTGCTTTTTAGTTACTCATTAGATCTGCATGCTTGTGTGTTCTTAGATATACATTGTTTATCTATGATAGATCACTTTTCACCTGTGTTAGCATAGCTGTGCCTCAGTTGCTATATATCATATCTCTTACCTGTATCAGCTACCTGTTACACAGCTATCTGTCTTGCTCATCTGTTTTAAGTCATTATCTCACCTGTGTTACATACCTGTGTGACAGCTACGTGTTAATTTACATAACATATATTGCCTGTGCTGTTCATCTGTCACACATCTGACCTAACCTTGCAATTTGCTAAGACTTAATTTGATAACCTAAGTCAAAAAGAAGTAAAAATAGTTAGCCTCCTATTCACCCCCCTCTAGTCGGCACCTTCGGTCCTTTCACTAGGAAAATAAATATAGTTAACACAAAGTTTCTCTGCCATACCATGGCAAATGTCACTTAACTATGTTTTTATGAACCAACAACTGTTTGATTGCCGAACCAATGAACCAAAACACTCATCGGTTCGATCACCGGTCTAGTTTTTAAAACTATGTTAGGCGTATCTCTTGCCTTCACGAATGCTTGGGGTGCTTCACAAGTGATCTAAGATTTCCCAAGAATTGCTATTCGTCTAGAAGGCACCAACCTCCAGGAGTAAACAGCTTTATCCTTGGTTTGGAGATGATCAGATTGCTTGAGTGCTCGACTAGTCCCAAATTCCTTTCCTCTCTATTATTTCCTTTCACGAAATCTCTTTGGAAGCAAGAGAAAGTGGATAATTCGGAGGCTCAAGAGCAGGGAATGATTTTCGCAATCACCTTCCAATTGGAGAATGGGAGGGGTATATATAGAGGACTCTAAAAAACTAGCCGTTATGCGCCTTCAGTGCATGTCCAGAGACTCTCGAGCTACTATTTGGAGTATTTGAGCTTCAAAATCGAATGACTATCCATTTCATTCGGAGGGTCTGAACGGAGCCAATCTAGAGATTCCGAATCGTGCAAATTGTTGATCCAGACAAATGACCTAGAGGGTCAGGATGATGAAAACTTGATTGTTCCAAACAAAAAGAATTCAAACTAATAGAAGGTTTGTCTTCAGGGCAACCTTATTTGGAAGCTCCGGACGCTTAGCACTTAGCCAAAAATCGAAGATCTTTGTTCACTGGGGGAATTTGGGCAACTTTAATCCAAATGGTTCAAATGAGATATGCGCAAGGTAACAGAAGAGAAAAAAAAATTCTCAGAGGGTCCGAACGGCCCTCGCTCGGAGGATCTGGACAAATTGAATTAGAGTATCAGAAGAGGTCTCCTCACTCAAAGCTTCCAGACCATCTCGCATAGAGGCTCCCGATAGTATACCTAGTGAGGTTCGAAGTCCCTGAATGGACTTAGAAAACTTGTTTGGATATATTTTTCCAAAGCTTTTCGAGGATCGACATTGAGTCCTAATCGAGCACTTAGCAATAGTTCACCAACGTAATTGTTGACTTGTATCTCTCTTTATAGTACGACTTTTCTACTTAATGTGATTCCTCGAACCACTCAAAGAGTTAGAAAAATATCTTTATTCTTCTTGATTTTCATATCATCTCTTTTTCAACCTTTCTAAGGGTCATTCATGTCGCATCCATGGGTCTAAAACTTGATTAACACTTGATGTACATATTAGTTACTTAGTTATTTTATCATTAATTATAAAAATTCACCTAGAGTGTCAAGATGCACTTTCTATATAATTGTGCAATTGACGTAATTTTTGTATTTATCTAGCTTAGAATTAATTTTTTATTTTCCTATCTTAGAACGCTTTTATATTTATTTACCATCGGACACGAGATAAGTTATGAAACTTTTAACTAATGCACCTTGTAACGCGTATTATTTGTTGACCGTAACTCACAAACCCACTTACATTGGGAACATGTCCTAAATTTACGCGAGGAACAAAAGAAGAAACAGACCTTGGTGCTGTAACAAATCGGACACGAAGGGAACAGAGAAAAAGTCGCGCCATTGTCCATTGAAATATTGGATCGTGGAATAGGCGGTGGCGACCGCGATGCCCCGTTTGCGTGTGGTGACGCGCCATGATCCAAGTGTCCCCACACGTGGCTCCGCCACAAAGCCTCACCTGTAATACTCAGCCAAAATTGCCGGGGTACTAGTTTCAAAAAAAAATTGCCGGGGTACTCTGGCCCTACCCATCGGAGGCACGGCCCTGCCTCCCCGCTGACCTCCGGTCCACCCCTCAGCGTCTCTCTGCTCCCAACGCGCGGGTCACGTGACGCTCCCTCGGTTCTACCCTAGCCACTACAAGCCGCCGCCTATCCCCCAGTCGCGAGCCTCGCTTCCTTTCTAATCCACCCCTCTGAAGCCCAAACCCCTCGCCCCTCCAAACCCTAACCCTAAAACCTCCACCCTCTCGCCGCCGCCGCCGCCGCCCCGGTTCCCTTTCCCAGCCTCCGCCTCCCCTGCTCGGATCGAGACGGTGAGGAATTCTATCTCTTCTCGCATATCCCGGGCTCGATTCGGGCCGTTTCCTAGGCGTATTCGCCGCTAGTTCTGATACTTTTTGGTGGTTTTGCAGATGTCGTCGGACGATGAGGTCAGGGAGGAGAAGGAGCTCGACCTTTCCTCCAACGACGTCGTAACCAAGTACAAGACCGCGGCCGAAATCATCAACAGTAACCTTGCCTCTCCAAAACTCTCTTTTAATGTTGTATTGTTGTTGCCAACGCGTTCGAGCCGATTCTTGTGTGCTACGCCGAGAAATGTCAGTGTCTTTGTCATCCTGGGCAGCTTGTCACATGTTATGTTGTGTGGTGTTAGAATTAGCTGGATTTAGCTGTTTGGTGAGCTATGCAAGTTTCTCTCTTTTAGGATGTTGTTTTTACTCGTTAGCAATTTTCGAGATGTAGAGTATCCCAACGCTTCCTTCCTTGCAAAAAGAGAGGGTATTTATATGGTTAAGTTCTGGTGACAGTATTGTGACATTTGGTAGCATTCTCTGTTCGCTCCATTTTTTTGGTGGTGATGCACTCTACTCTGTTATGTTTGCATCTGTGTAATTTTAATGTTCAGGTGTGCATGTGCTGACAAAGGTTGTAGTAGTAATGTGAGGTTATGTGTGTCACACTGGATTGTGTTTCTGCAGTTGAGCCATGGCATATGAATGTGCAGATATGTTTGTATTAGTGAGATGATGTATGATGACATCAGAAATATAATGCTAAGGTGATATTTTGTTGTGGAACAGAGGCTCTGAAGTTGGTCTTGTCCGAGTGCAAGCCGAAAGCCAAGATTGTTGACATCTGTGAGAAGGGTGACAATTTCATAACAGAGTAATGCAACTAGCTTTGTCTTTCATAACATCTTGCTTGTTGTTTCCTTGCTGGATTCCTGATTAGATGTGGTTTATTTGTTGACGGCAGGCAAACTGGGAATGTCTACAAGAACGTGAAAAAGAAGATTGAAAGGGGCATTGCTTTTCCAACATGCTTATCTGTGAACAACACAGTCTGCCATTTCTCTCCGCTTGCCACTGATGATGCAGTCCTGGAAGAAAATGATATGGTCAAAATGTATTGTATCGATTATGTTATTTTTTTTCTTTTACTATGAGTCCTGATGATTCTGCTCTCATTTACAGAGATATGGGTTGTCACATTGATGGTTTTATTGCTGTGGTGGCTCATACACATGTTATCAAAGATGGGCCAGTCACTGGAAGAGCAGCTGATGTTCTTGCTGCTGCCAACACTGCGGCTGAAGTTGCAATGAGGCTTGTTAGACCTGGAAAGAAGGTCCGTCTTTTATAAAATATCACTATTTTTTCTGATTCTTTTCTCTTTTACAAGTTCTTGTTCCTGTTGCTGCATGTTTGTCGATAGTGCTGCCTAGATGTCCTAGTGTGCTCCTTTCTCTTATCATGGTCTACTGATATTCTTATTTTATTAGTAATCCCATGCCTATATTTTCTGCAGAACAAAGATGTTACTGAAGCAATTCAGAAAGTAGCTGCTGCTTATGATTGCAAAATCGTGGAAGGAGTTCTTAGCCATCAGCTGAAACAATTCGTCATTGATGGTAACAAAGTGGTACTTAGTGTCTCCAATGCTGATACCAAGGTGGATGATGCTGAATTTGAAGAAAATGAAGTTTATGCAATTGATATTGTCACCAGCACTGGAGAAGGGAAGGTGAGAATTGATGTTATTTGCATGATGCTCTTTCTTCTTGCATGTTTCCTTACATTTTTGTTGAATTGTCATTCAACAGCCCAAATTATTGGATGAGAAGCAGACCACCATCTATAAGAGAGCTGTAGACAAGAATTACCACTTAAAGATGAAAGCATCAAGGTTCATTTTCAGTGAAATTAGCCAGAAGTTTCCAATCATGCCCTTCACTGCTAGGTATTCTACTGCACTTTGGCTTTTGATGCACTTTCTTTTGGTTCACTCTACTATAACGTAAATTATGAACTGTTTCAGGGCATTGGAAGAGAAGCGTGCACGCTTAGGCTTAGTGGAATGCATGAATCATGAGCTGTTGCAGCCATACCCTGTTCTTCATGAGAAGCCAGGTAGTCCATATAAACCTCTGGGCAGATGTGGCACATTGCTAATGCAGCTTGTGTTAAAAAGCCCTTGGGTTGCGTAGATCTTTTGAACTTCCTATGTTAACTGGTTGTATACTTATTTGTTATTTTTGCTGACCTTATTTGTGCAGGCGACCTTGTTGCACACATAAAGTTCACTGTGTTGCTGATGCCAAATGGATCAGACAGGGTAACATCACATCCCCTTCAGGAATTGCAGCCCTCAAAATCTATTGAAGACAATGCTGAGATCAAGGGATGGCTTGCTTTGGGGACAAAAACAAAGAAGAAGGGTGGTGGAAAGAAGAAGAAAGGTTTGTCCTGCTATCATGTGCTGCTGTTTTTGGTTGCTCTTTGTTACATGTGTTTGGGTAACTAGTTTTGCTTAGTTCTGTATAATCCCTTCAACTTACATGACTACCTTCTCTCACCTAATAGGTAAGAAAGGAGATGCAGCAGAAGCAGAGCCTATGGAGGGTTCAAAGGATGCACCAAGCCAGGAATAATTCTTATACTTTTTTGAATTGCTTCCTTCACTTTTGTATTTGGCTCTTCGCTGCATCTGATTGTGCTATATTACATTCAGTTGTGGAAATTTGAGTACTTTTTGAAGTGTCGAAGAAAATGATCTATCCTGCTGCACACCCCATCACATCAAAGCACAAAATGATATTTATCTATAAGGTGTGCAGAATGTTTCGCCGTCAGTCTGCCTAATTTTATGTTTAAATCCACTGTGATGCTTATCTGCAATTAAAATCTATAAGGTGTGGACTGATTGTCATTTGTGATCGTTTTGATCTTAGCCCGCTGTGCGTATGGACTTCTGCTGTTTGCGTGCAGCTCGCTGTGCATATGGACTGATGTTGTTTTCTGCTGTTTCCGTGCTTTATTCTAGCATGACGTTCTGAGCTTCCATGTCTATTTTAGGATCTTAAACAATCGTATGCTAAAGGATGGGCTGAGCATCCGCTGTCTTATCTTTTTATTCTCCGATATTATAATACGTTAGAAATTCCATCATTTTGGACCGCTAGTTCCCTGTACGAAATCGTTGGCGGCATTGTACGGCTTCACTTCCGTCAGGGAGCAATGGACTGTGCCACCGTGTGATTTCTTTAGTTGCTAATGTGATCACTCGGTGGGCCGAGTGCGTAATGTGCATGGTAAACCTGTGAGGGGTATTTCCATCCGAGAAGCGTGGGCTTGGCTGAATCGAATTTGATGGCTTTCTTAAATAGCTGGTTGATGACCACACGGCAAGCGTGGTTAGCAGTATCAAAATCCGAGAAAAAGAAGAAGCTAGCCGGTTGACAAAAATGCAAGAGGTGCCGCCTGTTGTAACAGCTAAAATTCACTCATTTTTGGAACATCTGATTTTTGCCAAAATTTCCTAGTTGTATAACATTTAAATGTTAATTGCATAATGCTTATCTATATATTTTCTATAAAATGAATTTCTGAATTATATTTATTGAGAAGCCAAAAGCGGGCATTTCTAAAAACTTAACATGTCAATTTGAGTAGTAGTGCTAATTTTGCCGTTCTCTCCTCCCCTCTACTCTCTCAGCGCCAAATCCTCCTCTCTCGCAGCCCCTCTTCCTCTACAGTTTTTTCCCACCGCCGTTCCTTACCTCCTAACATATTATCCTACCATTGTCTCCTCTTTCTCTGATGGCGACCCTCCCCTATCACCTTCTAATTCAAGGTCCCTAGCCAACCACCTGCCGCCTTCTAGTCATCACCTAACCTCTGAGCCATCTATGCCCCGAGGGCACCGAGAACCCCCTACCTCAAACACTAAACATAACCTCAATGGTGGTGGTGGCAGAAACAGCGTCGCTAAAGAGGGGGGAGACGACGACCTTGCTTGGGAAAGTAAAGGATCAAGATGTCAGCCTAGAAGGGAGGGGTGAATAGGCGAGTAACTAAAATTTTAGCCAATTTTAAATTTTGCTTGCAATTATGTGAAAATAAAGATTGCCTAATACAAGAAATATTAGTAAGGTACCTGTGCGTTGCAACGGGACAAAAGAAAGATGATGATAAAATTGTCTCTCTATTTTGTGCATATGTGTGTTAAAAGTGACATGGATGCTTTTTTTCACAATAATCACCGGCATCTTTCTCTCACTTCCTTCCCTCTCTGGCGATCACCTATATTTCTCCCTTCCTCTCTTTTCGTCATCCCCTCAATTTTGCCTCTTAACTTTGTTGTTTCTTCGCTCTGCCGTTGTCTTGATCCAATCCCTGTGGCTCTGCCATTATGTGCGTGTATTCTCCAACAGAAATAATAAATAGTTGTTTGTTTGTTAGATATATCAATCATAGCTATTGTTAGTGCTGTTAATCCATCTAATAGATATTTGTTAGTGTTGTTATTTAAGATAAGTTTGCTTATAGATAAGATTGAGTGGTTATATCTAACAGATATTTGTTAGTGTTGTTATTTAAGATAAGACTGAGCTGTGATTGTTTGTCACGCATGGATAGATAAGATTGAGCATAGATAAGATCAGGTGGTTATAGCTGAGATTGGTTGTTGGATGTGATCTAATATTACAAAATTGCCACCACCTAAATCCTAACCGTTGATGAGCGATCAAACAGTCTGTGGAATGACGACCTACCATCACCAACACCACCAACTCCCATTTAATATATAGTAAAGATAAGAGCACCCCTACATACTAGTCAACCACAAGCCCAACAAGTAAGCTAGAAAAGTAAAGATTGCAGAAATTAGAGGGAGTGCAAGAAAACCAAATGACCTGGTGAATTTATTGCCGAATTTTGGATCCTTGGGGGGATCCTATGTCTCCATTTGAAGAACTTGATCACTATGATCAAGAACCGACTTCCTCTCAAGTCTTTATCGCTCAAGGACACATTTCACGTCTCCTCGACCTCTTATTGGTGATCCTTTCCATGACGGAGTTGGATCCCGGCCTTGAGAAACTTTTTGAGGTTCATCACAACTTTCTTGGGAGCTCTCGAAGGCTCCTAGTCATCTAGGAGACCAAATCTCCAAGAGTGCTTGACGAATGCTTGGAGATGAACTCGATGCTGTAGTGCTCAGCAACTCTAGATCTCTCACTCTCTTAAGATTTTCCTGACAAGAATCAAAAGAGTTTGGGCTTGAGGAAGATGGAGAAGCTTTCTTGAGAGCTGGATCTTGAAAATGGCAAAGAGTTGTGCTTTGATTGGAGAGTAGGGGTATGAAAGCCCACTCACAAAAAACTAGCTGTTGAGACAAGGAAACTGTTATACGTAGTATCCAGATAAAGATTGGACACACCGTGGCTCAAACTTCAACGGCTACTTTGGAAGCATAGAAAAAGAACCAGAGATCTGACAAAGTCCCTGTCTGGAGACTACGGACAAATTATTCAGACACTCCGGAATAAGACTGAAAATTAAAATCCCCAAAGCAAACCTCTGGAGACTCTGGCTAGCATGAACACATTCATCTGTTCGGATACTTTGGACACTTCAGACAAACGAAAAATCCGAATCCCCGGAGTGACTTCTTCGGAGACTAGTCGATTTGGAGTTTCACATACCCGGATACTCCGGGCCATATTTCTAGATACTCCTGACAAGAAACAGAGAACTGAAATCCCCAGAGTGACTTCTCCGGAGACTGGTTCCTATTCTCTGAGGCATGTTCGGATACTCCAGAACATAGAAAATAGAGCTCTCTCTCTCTCTCAAAGACTGGAGATCCAAAACACGAATATTGAGCATTTTGGGTACTAAGCTTCTCACTAGCTAATAGTCGAACCCCTCTTAATAATACGACCTTTCCTATACTCAAAGTGATTACGCAAATCACCGAAAAAACTAAGAAATGGATCTATTCTTGATAAGACTTTTTCCGTCTTCTTTTGAATCTTTTGGGGGTTTCCAATACCGGTTAACCTTCACTTGAGGGACTAAAATATGAGCATACACTCGATGAACTCATTAATCCCTTAATCATTTGTACTTAATCATCAAAACCTACTTAGAGAGCCAATATGCACTTTCATTTTCCCTCTTTTTGGTGATTAATGAGAACATGATTAAAGCTTCAAATAAAAATAAAGTTTTTGGATTCTTGGATATAGGATGAGCTCCCCCTAAATGTATGCATTTAGAATTTTGCTTTGAATGCAAATACCTAATTTGAATGGCGAAATTGTGAGAGATCTCCCTATATCCAAGACTCCACAGGAGTGCATAGTGTTCAAATGAGCATATGATGATTATAACCTATGCACTTACAGATGTAAGATTGTGCAAGGATATGGTGATAAGCATAGCACATAAGCACATAACATATTACATAGATCCAGATAGGTGGCAATACAACACAAGTCACTAATTAAAGTAGCAAATTATGAGTTCAGAAGCCAATAACAATCAATTGAAAAACATAAGGCTTGTACTTGGAAAAGATATGCTACAATACCCCGAAGACGAACATACCTAATAGAACTTACTTCTCCCCCTTTGGCATCAAGACATGAAAACGGGGGAAAATAAGTGATGCTAACGTTGACCACACTACACAGAGCCCAAGGCCCCTCCGAAGATCTTGCCAGAGACTATGAAGGTGAAAGTGGCGACGAGTAGAAAGAGTCTAGAGAGACATCGAGAATAGGCAACAATTTCTGAATGTTCTTCGTGCGAATTGTTTTCTTCCTTATTGCACGGCTAAGCTTGGACTCCTTGACTAAAATTTTCTTGCACATGCCGAAGATGGACTTGATAATGCTTGACTCAGGAGGAGGGCTTCTTGTTGGCTTGTTGGCCACAAACTTCTTGGACACTCTTGGAATTTGCTTCTCTTGTCTCGGCTGATATTTGTCGTGTTCTTGATCACGGATAAACTCTTGACTTGAGATGTCATCAATGAATCTCAGAATGTATGGAGCATATGGCAAAGATCTTCATTGCTCTGTCTTAGCTAGCGGAATCTCATGGAAGATGAAGTACATCACATCAACCGAATCATCATTCTTCATGGACTTGAGGTTATTGATGGCATATCCCTGGATGAACGAGAAGTCTCAAATCTTTGGAGTGAGTGTGTGCTAGAATAGCTTGTTCATAGTGGCATAGAAAGGTAGCAACCCATAGATGTTCCCTAGCACCACACTGATAGCTTTCTCTAGTAGAGGGCACCAAGGGTATCGGCGTTTGCAGCATATCCGTGATGAAAAGTGATGCCTTCATTGAAAGGCACACCCAAAACGTCTGCAAACTGAGAGAGGGTAGCTCGATACTTTTGACCATGTGTCATCCAATAAAACTTCATCTCACCATCCTTTCTAAGGTATAGAGTGGCATAAAATTGCATAATTATTTCATCATTTCAATATGTTGGAGTTGCATGATATGAGTCAACCCCTCCTTTGCACATGCCTCATGTATATCCTCAAAGTGCTCCAGGTGCCTCTTGATGTAGTCAAAATCAATGGCTCGTTGAGATATCACCGGAGTGATAAGCTTCATGCATATGGTCTCATATATATCTCGTTGGACCAAGCTATGAAAGTGAGAGTTCATAGCATACCAGGCAAGCTCAAATTGATTTCTGTGCCACCGAAGCCTCTGATACCGTTTGTTGGGCATCTTCATGTAGTTCACCACCATTCTCTCAAAGTCACCCCTAAAAGGAACTGAAGAATCGAGGATCACGTCTAGAAAGGGGGAATAGACTCTTTTCAAAATTTACTCCTAATAAAAAATATAGGCAACCTATGTACACTAGTGTCAAAAGTAAATCACAAGTAAAACATCTAGCAACCTGTCGATGTATAGTACGGTATCCCATATATTAGGAAGTATCCGCATACGATTCCCTAGATTACTGGAGTATACTATGTACCCGGTAAGGATTCCAGGATGGTAAGGTAACCCCCCCGTAAGGAGGAAGGATACCCTTAAACTAGGAAGTCAATCCCAACGTTTAAGGAAGCCAGAGTTCTACTCGGGCATAAGTCCATGTCCAGTATGACCAGATGAACCCCCTATAAAAGTATAAGCAATCCCATAGGGGAGAACAGGTCTGAGAGGTCAAGTTAGATCCAAGGGAGGTTAGATCCAAGGAAGACCCGCCACCTCGAAGGAGTCGAGCCTAGCGGAATTAGTCGAATTAGTCTACGATTAGGCCTAGGATAGCCACTAACCTTCATACCCCTTGTAAGACATTCTCCAGTTAATATATACGAACAGGACGTAGGGTTGTTATCCTGAGGGAAGCCCGAACCTGTATAAAAAGGGCGTTTTTCTTGCCATTATACCTCTGGCCTTGTGCCCTAGCGGTCCCTACCCCTCATACATACACATTCCACGAATACTGTAAGATCGGCGGTTTACCGATCGTCAACAGATGGCGCCGACCGTGGGGACCTCTCCGGCTCAAGCCGTCCAGGAAGAATCAAAGCCAGCAAGACGTGCAACTTCTCGTGATCAGCCCATAACGCCGTTTGCATGACCCTCCTCGGCGCAACCTGAAGAGGAGGAAGCAAGTTCGGCAGGGAATACGATCGCCGTCACCCACCGTACCGGGTACTCGGACCAAGGTTTCTATGACAACTTCGGTCCAATGGATCCATACCCGGTAACGGATCGCGTAGATTATGGAGAATACGCTCCTGGCGAGGACTCGGACGACGAAGCTGATCGCTTCCAGACCGAGTGCACCAAGGCCTTCGAAGGGAGATCGGTATCAACTGACGATCTCCAGGCAGGAGTGGCCAGCCCAATGTCCGGGTTGTCGCCTGCACCTTCTGATCGTCCAGATGGTCAAGAACCCACTCACGCCGTGCCTGATGAGGACGACACGATGGAGTGGAACTATACCCCATCTAATCTATGTCCTCGAGTAGTTCTCGCAATCCAAGATGATCGTGAAGAGCTCGAGAGACAAGATCAGGATGGGAGCTCTCGACGTCGCAACCCGACGACTACTCCCCAAAGGAACGGGAATAGGCCTACGGGAGCAGAAAGAACACCTCTAGGGACAGAGGAATACGTGTCTCGAACCGCTCGAAGGCTCGCTGAGGCGCGTAATCTGCTGTCAAGACCACCGGCGGCAGACTTATCGACGCCTGAAGGACGGCGATGGCTGCAACAGCTGGGGGCTGAGTTACAACAGGCCCAAGCTCAAACCGAATCTTCTCAAGCACGATCTGTGGCACGTAGCTCCAACAAGAGGGGCACCCCTGGCCCGCAGGAGGAGTCAGACGGGGAAAGACGTCACCCCAGAAATCAGTCTCGACAGGGGGAACCGCGCGTCGACCTACGCAACAAGATCAACGAGCGCCGGAGTCAGAGACACCAGCAAGATCAATCTTCCCCCCGGAGAGACCAACGACATCACACCAACATTCGGGGACAATCTCCGACCCCGAATAGTGGCGAGATCGCGCCTTATCGGAGAGCCATCCACGGATGCCAAGCGTTATCATAGGAACTCCGACATGTGCGCTGGCCATCTCGTTTTAAGCCGGGGGCCTTAGAGTTGTACGATGGCACCACAAACCCTGCAGAATTCCTAGCAATCTACACTACGACTATTGAGGCCGCAAGCGGAAACGAGAAGGTCCTGTTCGATGTAGTTGATTTCGAGACAGCATATAATGCTATCTTAGGGCGCCCGACTTTGGCCAAATTCATGGCAGCAACGCACTATGCCTAACAGTGCATGAAGATGCCTGGCCCAAAGGGCGTTCTTACGATAAAGAGTTCTCCTCAAGAAGCACTCCTCTGCGACAAGCGCAGCCTCGACCGTGTACGAATGCTCCAGGGGGATGGAGAGCACGCTCCCTCCAAAGCCAAAACGGCTGTAAAAACTCATGGTGAGGTAAATATCATTCCCTTGGACCCAGCAGATGTAACATCCCCAAAACCTAACTCGTGTTTGTGCATCATTGCATGGCATGATTAAATTTTGAAAGTTGGAATTTAGTTGAAATTGAACTCTGTTTGAGTTGAAGCGGAATTGCAAAGAAATCAAAACAAAAATTCAAAAACACAGAAAATTAAACTAAAAGAAAGAAACCCTAAATTTCCCCCCACCCCCGGAATGGGCCTTCCCGGCCCATTTTCTTTCCTGCTGGCCTGGCCCACCCACCTCCCCTCCCTTTCTTCTCCTCTAAGCAGCCGCCGCTCCCCTTCCTTATCCGCTCGCCACGCAGCAGCTTCGGTGGCCAGCTCCCACCGCCAGCCTTGCCACCTCCTGCTTGGGGCGTCTCCCCGTCGCCCCCCTTATCCCCCCCTGACCGGCGCTCCCTTCTCTTCCCCCACGGCTTCCTCCCTCTTCCTGGCTCGCCGCCAACGGGAGCTCCCCGTCGTCGCCTTGCCCCTCCGCCGTGTGCCTCCGTGCCGCCCTGCCCCGGAGCTTTCCTCCCCGCCGGAGCTCCACCTCACCCCAGCGCCAACCCGACCGCCCCGGCCTCCGCTCCACTTTGCCGCACCGCTAAGCCGCAGCCCTGGCCTCGCTCGCCGTCGCCCCCGCCCCGGACCTCGCCGCCGGCCGAGCCTCTCCGGTCGACCGAGCCCCAGCGGCCGGCCGTCCCGACCGGGCACGGTTAGGCCCTAATGGCCATTAATTGCAACTAATTGGTCCTAATTAATTCTGAGCATGATTAATACAGTAATTAATATTACTCATTTGGTTAAGGCATAATTAGTGCTAAGTAATGCTATTTATGGCCAATCCGACGTGTTAATGACCTTCATTAATACTTAACAGTGTATTAAATGGGCTTAATCAATATGTCTCAATGACAGTTGGGTCCCACCGGAGAAAATTAAAGAAAAATCTAAAAGAAAAGAAAATACATATGACGTGTGGGTCCCCCTTGTCATAGACTTGGTCAATGTTGACCCAAATTGACCAAGGGGGCCCACTATCATCCTCTGTGGCTAGGTCAGAGTTGAGTAAGAAAAGCATTTCTATTTATTTTTACTGAGAAAAATACAACAAAGGGGTAAAAATTGATGAAATCTTGGAAAATTAATGGAAAATTCATCTTTAATCAGAAAAATGCAAATAATATATCAAAATGTTCAGAAAAATGAGAACTATTGAAATATGTCATGTTCATACATGTTTGCATGCTAGGAAAAACACAAATTGGCTAAAAACTCAAACTAGGGTTTCCCCGATTAGCCGGAGAATTTCGGATCGCGATATTTCGAGCGTCCGGACTCTGATTAAATTGATTCCACTTGCATTAGTCTTTATTTTGCACCCTCTACGTCAGGGCATGCATTTCATCCCGTGCCGATGTTCAGCATTTGATAATTATGATTATGCCCTTTTTCTGGTGTTTTCGTTCTTCTCCGTTAGAGCCGGAAGGGTCCCAAGGAGATAGTGTCGATCACGAGCAGGGTTTCAGTTGCAGAGCAACAAGGCAAGCAGCCCCTTTGGTCACATGGCAAACACCTACTATTAGCAAACTATTAGTTGTTTTCAAATTCATTATCACACGTGTTCAAATTCTATTTTTCCGCTAAGCAGAACCCTATTCCTGTGCGTAAAACTTACTTTGTCGCTCAATCAACTCCACTACCATCCAAACCTATCTAGAGTAGTATAGTGTTCACTGTTCTAATGCGTGCTATGTTATTAATGCTTAGACATGCTTAGACATGTAGAAGTCATAATTTCTTGGATGGCAGACGAATCAACACCATTGGATGGGTTACGTGGTAGGTGGGTGTTCACCGGGAATCAACTAATGAATTTGACTAATCTTCATTGGGTTAGACGAGAGGCCATGGCGTGGAGCATGGTGGGTTGTCTCGTTTTCCCGCAAGCACCGGTTCCCGACGTACATTGACCCAAGATTTGCGTACTTCTACACGGGTGGGATAATGGACCACCCACGACTAAATAATTTGCCTAGACTTAGAGTATGAGCTGCATAGTTTACCGTTTCTATTCACTGGGTGAGTGAAACATGATGTGGTGGTGTGCTTCAATATAGGTGTAAGGGTTACACACGGTCGAGGACCGGGGATGTATCACCTGCTACAACTTATGGGACCGTGTCATAGTTACGGCCGGACTGATGTACATGGATTGGCCCGTAAGGGTGGCTCATACCTAGGTTGAAAGCATTGTAAAGGTCGTGTTCAATCACCCTCCGCTAGCACACCTCGTGAAGTGTGTGAATTGCATTGGCACTAGGAGTCGGTTGATGCGTGTAGGTAAAGATGTACACCCCTGCAGGGTTTGAACTGTTTGAACAGCCGTGTCCGTGGTTATGGACAACTTGGTGATTACATGCGTCGAATTAGACAACTACAACAATACTTTAAAACTTGCCAACTCTAAGGCTGTGGTGTTAGCGACTGCTTCCACCCAGGGTGGTTGAGGAAGAGTCGGGGTATCTAGGGTGTGGTGATCTGCAGTAAGGACTGATCGTGAAGTGTTCGACTCATCCCCTTTGAAAAAGTATTCTGGTAGTCGATTTTCATCTACTTACTTCTATTGACAAAGGTAAAATTGGCTTTCCGCAAAATAGTCCATAGTTACCCCTTTATTGATACCTGTCACATCTATTACTAATTTCCCCACTGTAAGTCTTGCTGAGTACAATTTTGTACTCACCCTGCTATCGTTGACATTTTTGTTGCAGAGGAAACTACCCCTCCCGAGGGTGGTTTCTACCTAGAGATCGACATCAACGACGACTAGTCGCTGGAAATCCCAGGCAGTGATCCTGCCCCCGGGGTTTGGCAGCTTGGTTTGTTCTGCTGCCACTTTTGGCCTTACTGTTTTGGCTTCGTAGCCACATATACTCTTCCGCTGTGTAGTTGGATCTTCGGATCCCTTATGTGAATATATGTTGTTAAGTTTCAAAAACTTATACTATTGCAGTTTCAGTCGTAGAGTTACTGCTGTGAAATCTGGTTGTTATCACCTGCTCATGTGCCATGTGTGTATGTTGATGAAGCACATGTTGTGGGTAGAATTTCAGAGTTTATATCATAGAGTTATTAGGTTTAATCACCCCTGTGAAGTGACTCTGCTACTGAGAGGTTGGGAACTATATCATTCTACTCCAGCCGAGCATTAATTTGCCGGGACGAGTTTGGGATTGACGTTTCGGCTCAGTAAGAAAAGAGTGAGGAGACCATATCACCCTACTTGATCTGTGCATTAGTTTGCCGGAGAAAGTTCGGGGTTGACGTCTCAGGCTATTTGGAGCCATATCACTCCACTCCTCTTGGGATTGATACCCAGGGGTTGAGGTCGGGGTTGACGTTCCGACTTAGTGGGTGGTTTTACTTAAGACTCTCTGTTATGGATTCTGGGGTCCGAAAGCTTTGGTATCAGAGCATTACTGACTGTAGGACAACCTTTGCCTTGGCCGTTGTTGGGTCTAGAAGTTGCGAAAACTATTTGAACCTAAAAAGGATTTGTGAAAAGCATAAGTAGTGACTCTATTTCCTCCTTATCCTTCTCAATCCTAGCTCTTCTCCTTACCCTTTCGTTTGGTTGAAAAATGGCTTTGCTACTTCTTTGCTCCGTTCAAAAGTTAGAATTCACGTGTGCAGGGAATCCTTACCTTCCCTCTTACCTCGTCCAGTTATTACCGAACTCTACCTGTTACTTCATTGATATATTCAGATTCTGTTTTATCCTGTAAATCGTGGAATGCTCTCAATTTCATTCCATTCTATTTGATTCGATCATGAGTTTGAAGCAACCTCTATTCCTTGCTTCAGATGACTGGACTTCCTGAGGATAGCTCGTCTGCTAATCGTGGTCAACCCCGTGACTCTGGTCGCGGTGATGTTCCTCCGCTACCATCTGTGGCAGAAGTATTGATGCAAATCGAGCGCAACCGGATGGATCAGACCCATCTATTGGAGCGTCTCGTCCATAATACCACTCGTCGCTCTAATGACCAGGGCGGAATCTCGGAGTTCCTTCGGCTGCAACCTCCGGTGCTTTCTCGCTCAGATGATCCGCTCGAGGCAGATGATTGGCTTCACAGTATTGAGCGCAAGCTGGAAATTGCACATATTTCTGCGGATGACCGCGTGAACTTTGCAGCGCAGCAGCGTGATGGAGCTGCAGCAGCATGGTGGGAAAATTTCCTCGCCATGCAGAAAGAAGGCCATGTTGTGGAATGGAAGGAGTTCTGCGCTGCCTTTCGCGGAACTCATATCCCGGAAGAAGTGATGGAGATCAAGAAGGAAGAATTCCGCAGTTTGGTGCAAGGGCATAAGAATGTCACCGAATATCTTCATCTCTTCAACCACTTGGCACGTTATGCACCGCGCGACGTGACCACTGACGCTGATAAGCAAGAAAAATTCTGCAAGGGCTTGAATCCGGAGCTTAAATATGAGTTGCTCCCTTTTGACTTCCCGAACTTCCAAGCTCTAATGAATAAGGCTCTCAAGATGGAGCATGGCAGAAAAGCTCTCGAAGAATCTTGTAAGCATGCCAGGGAAGTAGCTCAATCCTCTCGTTCCAGCTCGCAGAAGAGACGTATCTGGATTCCGGCTAGCGCGTTCAACTGTGCTACTTCTTCCTCCGGACTGTCCGGTTCTGTTCTTCATCCTCCTCAACAGAAGATCCAACCATGGCCAGTTGAACGACAACCGGCTAATCCTGTTTCGAGGCCACCTCCCGGGGTCTGCTACGTATGTGGCCAACTTGGTCACTACGCTCGTGAGTGCCCTCAAAATCAGAATCCTGTACCCCGCCCTAAACCGGTGCAAGCTCAAACTCGGAGTAATGTTTCCCTCAAGAAAGCAAAACCGCAGCCTCAGTCTGTTAATCGTGGTCGCGTGAATCACGTGGTCACTGAAGAAGCTCGAAATGCACCTGACGTTGTGCTGGGTGTGCTTCTTGTCAATTCCGTTCCAGCATCTGTTCTCTTTGATTCGGGAGCTTCTCATTCCTTTATATCCAAGGGTTTTGCTGAGGAAAACAATATCCCATATGAGCTAATGCCTAATTCTCTGTCTATCCATTCACCGGGATCTGTGATGAGAGCATCCCGAGAATACCGTGGAGTTTGCATCAAAGTGGGTAATCTGGAGTTCTTCGCCACTTTGATTTCCTTGACCTCTACGGACATCGATGTCATCCTTGGAATGAATTGGTTAATTGCACATCAAGCCCTAATCGATTGTGCGACGAAAACAGTGATTCTTTCCCATCCTTCTGGTGAAACTGTTCGATTTACTCCAAAAGTTCGTCGAACCTCATCTCTATGCTCTTGAAGGCAAGTCCCTTCCTGATCTTCTAGATGTTCTGGTAGTCCGTGACTTTCCGGATGTCTTCCCCGACGAGCTTCCAGGTTTACCACCGGATCAAGATATCAAACTTGTTATCGAGTTGGTTCCCGGAACCGCTCCTATCTATCATCGCCCTTATCGGATGACTCAAGATGAGTTGGATGAAATGAAGAAACAACTCCAGGAGTTAGAAGCAAAAGGTTTCATTCGACCAAGCTCCTCTCCTTGGGGATGCTCTGCTCTATTCATGGAAAAGAAAGATAAAAGCCTACAGATGTGTGTTGACTATCGACCTCTTAATGAGGTAACGATCAAAAACAAATATCCGCTTCCACGGATTGATGATCTGTTTGATCAATTAACCGGAGCCACCGTCTTCTCCAAGATTGATTTGAGGTTGGGCTACCATCAAATCAAGACCCGACCCAAAGATATTCCAAAAACGGCGTTTGCGACTCGTTACGGGTTGTATGAATACACCGTGATGTCTTTTGGGTTAACCAATGCTCCTGCTACTTTCATGAGGTTGATGAATTCCATCTTTATGGAATATCTAGATTGTTTTGTGATCATCTTCATTGATGATATCCTCATCTTTTCCAAGACGAAAGAAGATCATGTCGAGCACTTGAAGCTTGTCTTGGGAAAACTTCGTGAGCATCAGCTTTATGCAAAATTCTCCAAGTGTGAATTCTGGCTTGAAGAAGTCACTTTTCTAGGCCACGTGCTTTCGGCGAAAGGTGTCGCCGTGGATCCTAGTAAAGTAAAAGATGTTCTCAATTGGGAACAACCTAAATCGGTCACGCAAGTACGGAGTTTTCTTGGTCTGGCCGGCTATTATCGCCGATTTATTGAGAATTTCTCCAAACATGCTAAACCTTTGACCGAACTCCTCAAGAAAGAAAAGAAATTCAAGTGGACTGAAAGGTGCGAAGAAAGCTTCCAAGAGCTAAAGCGCCGATTGACCTCCGCCCCTGTGCTTGTCCTCCCGAACATTCACAAGAATGTTGACATCTATTGTAATGCTTCTCGCCTTGGTCTTGGATGTGTGTTAACGCAAGAAGGGCATGTGGTAGCTTATGCTTCTCGTCAGTTAAGACCACATGAAACCAACTATCCGACTCATGACCTAGAGCTTGCTGCGGTGGTTCATGCTCTGAAGATTTGGCGGCATTATCTTATCGGTAATCACTGCGAGCTGTATTCTGACCACCAAAGTTTGAAGTATCTATTCACCCAGCCCGATCTGAATCTCAGGCAACGAAGATGGCTGGAATTGATCAAAGATTATGACGTAGGTCTCCATTACCAACTGGTAAGGCTAATGTCATGGTGGATGCACTTAGCCGGAAGACTTACTGTAATAATTTTATGATCCAAGAATCTCAACCGCCCCTCTACGAGGAATTTGCACGGCTTAATCTTGAAGTCGTTCAAAGTGGTTTCCTTAATACCCTTGAAATTCAATCCTCTCTTGAAGATCAAATCAAATCTGCTCAAAAGCAAGACAAGGGTATTCGCAAGATCAAGGCGAACATTGTTAGCGGAGTTGCTAAATGTTTCTCAATCGATGATCAAGATGTTGTTTGGTTTGGCAAACGTCTCGTTGTGCCGAAGAACAATGATCTTCGAGAATCTATTCTCCGTGAAGCTCATGACTCTCCGTTGTCCATTCATCCGGGTAGTACGAAAATGTACCGGGATCTGAAGCAGAGATTCTGGTGGACCTGAATGAAAAGAGAGATCGCTCGCTTCATCTCTGAATGTGATGTGTGTTGTCGTGTTAAGGCGGAACACCAAAAACCCGCAGGCACACTCCAACCTTTGCCTATCCCTGAGTGGAAGTGGGACGAAATTGGCATGGATTTCGTCACGGGCCTTCCAAGAACTCAAAAAGGAAATGACTCCATCTTTGTGGTCATTGATCGTCTATCCAAAGTTGCCGATTTCCTCCCTGTCTGAGAAACTATTACTGCTAGTCAACTAGCTGATCTTTATATATCTCGGATAGTATCTCTCCACGGAATCCCTAAGCGGATAATCTCTGATCGTGGTGCCTTGTTCACGTCTAGGTTTTGGGAAAGTCTCCAAGCTGCTATGGGAACTCATCTCTCTTTTAGCACGGCTTATCACCCCCAAACCGGTGGACAAACCGAAAGGGTTAACCAAATCCTTGAAGATATGCTTAGGGCTTGTGTTATATCTTTCGGCACGAAGTGGGAAAAGTGCCTTCCGTTCGCAAAGTTCTCTCATAACAACAGCTTCCAATCAAGCCTAGGCATGGCCCCTTCGAAGTCCTTTATGGACGCAAATGTCGAACTCCACTAAATTGGTCTGAAACCGGAGAAAGACAAATCTTTGGACCGGACTTGATCAAAGAAGCGGAGGATCAAGTTCAAATTATTCGAGAGCGGTTGAAAACTGCTCAATCTCATCAGAAGAGCTACTCCGACCTTCATCGTCGTGAGATTCACTTTGAGCCAAACGATAAAGTCTACCTTTGGGTCACTCCTCTCAAGGGTGTTCGCCGATTTGGCATCAAAGGAAAGTTGGCACCTCGTTACATCGGTCCCTTTCGCATTCTTTCCAAACGAGGTGAAGTCGCATATCAGTTGGAACTACCTCCGTCGTTATCCAATATCCACAACGTCTTCCATGTTTCTCAACTTCGGAAGTGTTTCAAGGATCCAATCCCGGAATTGGCAGTCGATACACTGGATCTTCAAGAAGATCGGTCTTATCGGGAGTACCCTCTCCGTATTCTCAATGAGATGGAATGGACTACACGAAGATGCAACGTCAAGTTCTTCAAGGTTCAATGGTCCAACCACTCAGAAGAAGAAGCTACTTGGGAATGCGAGGATCTTCTTCGATCGGCGTACCCCTCCCTCTTTTCTAGCTGATCCGAATCTCGGGGTCGAGATTCTCGTAAGGGGGGTAGGTCTGTAACATCCCCAAAACCTAACTCATGTTTGTGCATCATTGCATGGCATGATTAAATTTTGAAAGTTGGAATTTAGTTGACATTGAACTCTATTTGAGTTGAAGCGGAATTGCAAAGAAATCAAAACAAAAATTCAAAAACACAGAAAATTAAACTAAAAAGAAAGAAAACCTAAATTTCCCCCCCGGAATGGGCCTTCCTGGCCCATTTTCTTTCCCGCTGGCCTGGCCCACCTGCCTCCCCTCCCTTTCTTCTCCTCTAAGCAGCCGCCGCTCCCCTTCCTTATCCGCTCGCCACGCAGCAGCTTCGGCGGCCAGCTCCCACCGCCGGCCTTGCCACCTCCTGCTTGGGGCGTCTCCCTGTCGCCCCCCTTATCGCCCCCCTGACCGGCGCTCCTTTCTCTTCCCCCCCGGCTTCCTCCCTCTTCCTGGCTCGCCGCCACCGGGAGCTCCCCGTCGTCGCCTTGCCCCTCCGCCGTGTGCCTCCGTGCCGCCCCGCCCCGGAGCTTTCCTCCCCGCCGGAGCTCCGCCTCACCGCAGCGCCAACCCGACCGCCCCGGCCTCCGCTCCACTTCGCCGCACCGCCCCACCTGAGCTACATCGCCGTCGCCGCCTACCCGGTTGCCTCCGCCGCTCGGTTCCTCACCGGAGCCACCAACCGCCGCTCCTCTGCCGCTCCACCGCTCCGGTCGCCGCCTAGCTCCGCCTCGTACCTCACCGCGCTGCCCCGGACCGCCTCCGCCCTGGCCCCGCCTTGCCTCGGTCCCGAAGCCCATCCGCACCACCACCGCCCTGGCCTCCTCGCTGCCGGTGTCACCTCGTCGCTGGTAAGCCGCAGCCCTGGCCCCGCTCGCCGTCGCCCCCGCCCCAGACCTCGCCGCCGGCCGAGCCTCTCCGGTCGACCGAGCCCCAGCGGCCGGCCGTCCCGACCGGGCACGGTTAGGCCCTAATGGCCATTAATTGCAACTAATTGGTCCTAATTAATTCTGAGCATGATTAATACAGTAATTAATATTACTCATTTGGTTAAGGCATAATTAGTGCTAAGTAATGCTATTTATGGCCAATCTGACGTGTTAATGACCTTCATTAATACTTAACAGTGTATTAAATGGGCTTAATCAATATGTCTCAATGACAGTTGGGTCCCACCCGAGAAAATTAAAGAAAAATCTAAAAGAAAAGAAAATACATATGACGTGTGGGTCCCCCTTGTCATAGACTTGGTCAATGTTGACCCAAATTGACCAAGGGGGCCCACTATCATCCTCTGTGGCTAGGTCAGAGTTGAGTAAGAAAAGCATTTCTATTTATTTTTACTGAGAAAAATACAACAAAGGGGTAAAAATTGATGAAATCTTGGAAAATTAATGGAAAATTCATCTTTAATCAGAAAAATGCAAATAATATATCAAAATGTTCAGAAAAATGAGAACTATTGAAATATGTCATGTTCATACATGTTTGCATGCTAGGAAAAACACAAATTGGCTAAAAACTCAAACTAGGGTTTCCCCGATTAGTCGGAGAATTTCGGATCGCGATATTTCGAGCGTCCGGACTCCGATTAAATTGATTCCACTTGCATTAGTCTTTATTTTGCACCCTCTACGTCAGGGCATGCATTTCATCCCGTGCTGATGTTTAGCATTTGATAATTATGATTATGCCCTTTTTTCGGTGTTTTCGTTCTTCTCCGTTAGAGCTGGAAGGGTCCCAAGGAGATAGTGTCGATCACGAGCAGGGTTTTCAGTTGCAGAGCAACAAGGCAAGCAGCCCCTTTGGTCACATGGCAAGCACCTACTATTAGCAAACTATTAGTTGTTTTCAAATTCATTATCACACGCGTTCAAATTCTATTTTTTCGCTAAGCAGAACCCTATTCCTGTGCGTAAAACTTACTTTGTCGCTCAATCAACTCCACTACCATCCAAACCTATCTAGAGTATTATAGTGTTCACTGTTCTAATGCGTGCTATGTTATTAATGCTTAGACATGCTTAGACATGTAGAAGTCATAATTTCTTGGATGGCAGACGAATCAACACCATTGGTTGGGTTATGTGGTAGGTGGGTGTTCACCGGGAATCAACTAATGAACTTGACTAATCTTCATTGGGTTAGACGAGAGGCCATGGCGTGGAGCATGGTGGGTTGTCTCGTTTTCCCGCAAGCACCGGTTCCTGACGTACATTGACCCAAGATTTGCGTACTTCTACACGGGTGGGATAATGGACCACCCACGACTAAATAATTTGCCTAGACTTAGAGTATGAGCTGCATAGTTTGCCGTTTCTATTCACTGGGTGAGTGAAACATGATGTGGTGGTGTGCTTCAATATAGGTGTAAGGGTTACACACGGTCGAGGACCGGGGATGTATCACCTGCTACAACTTATGGGACCGTGTCATAGTTACGGCCGGACTGATGTACATGGATTGGCCCATAAGGGTAGCTCATACCTAGGTCGAAAGCATTGTAAAGGTCGTATTCAATCACCCTCCGCCAGCACACCTCGTGAAGTGTGTGAATTGCATTGGCACTAGGAGTCGGTTGATGCGTGTAGGTAAAGACGTACACCCCTGTAGGGTTTGAATTGTTTGAATAGCCGTGTCCGCGGTTATGGACAACTTGGTGATTACCTGCGTCGAATTAGACAACTACAACAATACTTTAAAACTTGCCAACTCTAAGGCTGTGGTTTTAGCGACTGCTTCCTCCCAGGGTGGTTGAGGAAGAGTCGGGGTATCTAAGGTGTGGTGATCTGCAGTAAGGACTGATCATGAAGTGTTCGACTCATCCCCTTTGAAAAAGTATTCTGGTAGTCGATTTTCATCTACTTACTTCTATTGACAAAGGTAAAATTGGCTTTCCGCAAAATAGTCCACAGTTACCCCTTTATTGATACCTGTCACATCTATTACTAATTTCCCCACTGTAAGTCTTGCTGAGTACAATTTTGTACTCACCCTGCTATCGTTGACATTTTTGTTGCAGAGGAAACTACCCCTCCCGAGGGTGGTTTCTACCTAGAGATCGACATCAACGACGACTAGTCGCTGGAAATCCCAGGGAGTGATCCTGCCCCCGGGGTTTGGCAGCTTGGTTTGTTCTGCTGCCACTTTTGGCCTTACCATTTTGGCTTCGTAGCCACATATACTCTTCCGCTGTGTAGTTGGATCTTCGGATCCCTTATGTGAATATATGTTGTTAAGTTTCAAAAACTTATACTATTGCAGTTTCAGTCGTAGAGTTACTGCTGTGAAATCTGGTTGTTATCACCTGCTCATGTGCCATGTTTGTATGTTGATGAAGCACATGTTGTGGGTAGAATTTCAGAGTTTATATCGTAGAGTTATTAGGTTTAATCACCCCTGTGAAGTGACTCTACTACTGAGAGGTTGGGAACTATATCATCCTACTCCAGCCGAGCATTAATTTGCCGGGACGAGTTTGGGATTGACGTTCTGGCTTAGTAAGAAAAGAGTGAGGAGACCATATCACCCTACTTGATCTGTGCATTAGTTTGCCGGAGAAAGTTCGGGGTTGACGTCTTGGGCTATTCGGAGCCATATCACTCCACTCCTCTTGGGATTGATACCCAGGGGTTGAGGTCGGGGTTGACGTTCCGACTTAGTGGGTGGTTTTACTTAAGACTCTCTGTTATGGATTTTGGGGTCCGACAGCAGAACCCTCCAAGATAGTCCGGATCAGTTCAACTCTTGATCCAGACCTGGAATCATCGCTCATCGCTTTCCTCCGGAGCAACTCGGATGTTTTCGCATGGCAACCATCCGACATGCTCGGAATCCCCAGGGAAGTGATCGAGCACAAACTGGCTATCCGCCAGGACGCCACTCCTGTAAAACAGAAGCTCTGACGTTTTGCCCCAGATCAGAAAGAAGCTATCAAATCGAAAATTGAAAAACTCTTGAAGGCCGGATTTATCCGGGAAGTCAAACATCCTGAATGGCTCGCCAACTCCGTCATGGTGAAAAAAGCCAACAGAAAGTGGAGAATGTGTGTCGACTTCACAGACCTCAACAAGGCCTACCCCAAGGACGCCTTCCCATTATCTAGAATAGACCAGATAGTGGACTCCACGTCCGGATGCGATTATCTAAGCCTTCTCGACGCCTATTTTGGTTATCACCAGATAAGCATGGTTGAGAAGATGAGGAAAAAACTTCCTTTGTAACTCCGTTCAGGGTATTCTGCTACTCAAAAATGCCTTTCAGATTAAAAAATGCGGGCGCAATGTATCAACGTGGAATGCAGCTTGCCCTCCATAGTCAACTCGGTCGGAATGTCGAAGCTTACGTCGATGATCTCGTCGTAAAAACAAAAAAGAAAGACAGTCTGCTCTCGGACCTGCTAGAGACCTTCACCAACCTTCGATGGAACAGGATAATGCTGAATTCGGAGAAATGTACCTTCGAAGTCGACGCCGAAAAATTGCTTGGATTCTTGGTATCACACCGAGGAATCGACGCAAATCCCGACAAGATACGAGCAATTGCAAAAATGAAGTCACCAAAGTCAGTCTGAGACGTCCAAAGACTCACGGGTTGCATGGCAGCAATGAGCCGGTTCATATCCCGACTAGGAGACCGTGGAATTCCTTTTTTTTAAACACCTGCGACGACATGACTGTTTCGAGTGGACGGAGGAATCAGAAAAGGCATTTCAAAAGCTCAAAGAATACTTAACTACCCCCCTGTGCTAGTCGCGCCCAATCCAGAAGAAGACTTATTTCTCTACATCACTGCTGGTCCATCAGCGGTCAGCGGAGTATTGACGGTGGAATGTGGGACTTCAGAGCAACATGAAAAAATTCAATAGCCGGTGTACTATGTCAGCGAGATCCTGCACGAACCCAAGGAACGTTACCCTCAAGTTCAGAAACTCCAATACACGGTGCTCACTACATCTCGCAAACTTCGACATTACTTCCAGGCTCACACCATCACGATCCCAACGACCTACCCTCTAGGAGAAATCCTCTGCAACCGCGATGCCATCGGTCGGATCACCAAATGGGCTGTCGAACTCGGCGAATTCGACATCCACTTCGTGCGGTGCACCGCCATTAAATCTTAGGTACTCGCTGACTTCATCACTGAATGGACGGAACTCGACCACATAAACAAGTCACCATTAGCAAAAGAAGATATTTGGACTCTACACTTCGACAGTTCCCTGAACATCGAAGGCGCAGGGGCTGGAATAGTTTTAACTTCCCCAACCGGAGAATGCCTGCAGTATGTACTGCAGATCGACTTCCTAGCCACGAATAACATGGCTGAGTACGAGGGTCTGCTAGCCGGTCTCAGGGTCGCTTCTGCACTTGGTATTCGTCGCCTCCTCGTGAGTGGGGACTCACAGCTAGTAGCGAGACAAGTGTCCAAAGAATACCAGACCACAGACCCAAACATGGCAGCTTACCTAGCGGAGGTGAGAAAGCTGGAGAAGAAATTCGTTGGCCTCGAAGTACGGTACATCCCTCGGAAGGATAATTGCCGAGCCGACAGTCTTGCCCGCCTAGCTTCCTCACGATCTCCATGCCCACCCCGGGGCCTTTGTAGAAAGGATCTCAACGCCGTCCATAGCTTCTCACGAACCCATGGACGAAGGAATGGTCACGCTCAATACCGAGCACCATTCAAGGACGTCACCAGGCATTAATGCTCCAAAGGGAGTGACAGGGCTACTTGTCGCTACCCTCGATCCTGAGAATTCATGGATGGAGCCCATCCACAGGTACCTTCTCGATCAAACTACGCCTGAGGATGATACACTATCTGAGCAGATTGCCCGACGCACCAGGATGTTCTCCCTGGTCGATGGAGCCCTCTACCGAAGAGGAGCTCACGGACTGCTCATGCGGTGTATACCCCAGACGCAGGGTATGAGATTACTCGAAGAGATCCATGGAGGTGTGTGTGGGGCACATGCATCTTTTCGAACCCTGGTCGGAAAGGCCGTTAGATAAGGATTCTATTGGCCGACAGCCCTCCGTGACGCGAGCGAGTTAGTGAAGCGATGTCGTCAGTGTCAGTTTCACTGCAGACGCATTCACCAGCCCGCCCAAGCATTACAGACAATTCTCTTGTCATGGCCATTCGCCACATGGGGCCTGGACATTCTAGGGCCTTTTCCAGTGGCGCCCGGGGGCTGTAAGTTCCTATTCGTCACAATTGATATGTTCACTAAATGGATCGAGGTTGAACCAGTCGTACAGATCACCTCGGAAGCAGCCAAACGGTTCATAATGAAGAACATTATGACCAGATTCGGCGTTCCAAGCAGGATCATAACTGACAACGGTACCCAGTTCTCCAGCGCAGAGTTCATCGAGTACTGTGCCGGACTAGGTACCACAATTTGCTACGCCTCGGTCGCCCACCCACAAAGCAACGGGCAGGTCGAACGCGCTAACGGACTTATACTCCAGGGAATGAAGACTCGCGTTTTTGAAAGACTCTTCGCGCGTGCAAAGGCATGGGTGTGAGAGCTACATTCCATCCTCTGGGCGCTGCGAACAACCACGAGTTGTGCCACGGGCGAAACACCATTCTCCCTGGTATATGGAGCGGAGGCCATGCTCCCCAGTGAGATCGCACTTAAATCACCACGGGTAGAGCTGTACACTGACAAGGAGGAAACCCCTCGACGAGAGGACGACCTCAATTTCATCGAGGAAAAGCGGACTCAAGCCTTACTCTATGCTACCGGATACCAGCAGGACCTCTGTCGCTACCATGACCGACACGTCCGATAACGCTCGCTCCAAGTCGGGGACCTTGTTCTACGACTTGTTCAGAACAAGAGTAACAGCAACAAACTTCCCCCAAATGGGAAGGCCCTTACACGGTAGCCGAGGTCACTTGACTAGGATCGTTCCGACTAGCAATGGACGACGGCTGAGTCCTAGCAAATTCTTGGAACATCGACCAGCTCCAGAAGTTCTATGTGTAAGACTAATTGACTGTCCACTCGAGAACACCCCTCGAGTGCACAGTCGGGGGCTAAATAAGGAGGTCAGATGACCTCGATATGAAAAATTCATCGAAAGTTACATTAGATCCCAAGAAAGATAAAACCAAAAATCCCCACAAAAACTCTGGCACAGATTGACTACACGGTCTCCTTCTCGGCCGCATGTGAACGTCCAGTAAAGTCTTGAGCCGCCCGATCCAATTCCACTAATCGATCTAGAAGACTCTTAGTGGCCTGGAGGGACACACCAGCTGCCTGAAGTACTAACTCCAGGTGATCCGTCACCATTAAGAGTTTCTCCTCGAGAGAAGAGGGCCTTGCCTTCTCTTGGGAAAGAGCATCAGAAAGTTGAGTCGATCGGTCCCGAAGTCCCCGGACCTCGTTGCAGACCGAATCCCATCTACCCCGGACGCGCTGAGAGGAACATTAAGGTCAGAAGGAATCATCTTACGAAAAGGGCAGATAACAAGTGAAGACGTTCTTACCTCCACCAATGGTCCGAGCAGCGCCACCGGGTCATCCTCGGTTGAAGTCTTCCCGCCCCACTGACTAAAAGTCGGCTGACATATATTGGGCGAAGGCAGAACGGTCCCGCTAGTCGGATCCCGACTAGGCAG
The DNA here is from genome assembly GCA_019208055.1 of Stipa capillata. NCBI lineage: Eukaryota > Viridiplantae > Streptophyta > Magnoliopsida > Poales > Poaceae > Stipa > Stipa capillata. The sequence goes on along the minus strand of JAGXJF010003671.1, from coordinate 95,285 downwards.
TAATCTGGAGACAGATAAGCGCCTCCTCCGGACAGCTGGCTGGTCAAACCTTGGCAAAAGAGAATCCCTACAGATCATGCTTAGCACCCAGGTTGGCATACAAAAAGCTCGACTAAGGAGGGGATGAAAGGAGAATACCTCACTCTCTTCAAAGAGACAGTGCATGTTCTCCGAGCCGGAGGAGCACCTGCTCCTCGAAGAAGAGGGGGCGAGGCTCCCGTGGAACGACTCCCGAGCATTTCTCCATGAGTCGTGCCAAAAATTCGGTCAAGAATTGGTCGACCTCACCAGAAGGAGAACAAGTCCACGCACTCACCAAGGAAACTTGGAAAGACGACTCGGGTTTGACTATGGGAGATTCTAGTCCGCCCCGTGTGTGTTCCTTCATCTGGTCTGGGCCATCTACAGGGCATCTGACACCTTCATCACGACGACCCCCAGTAGTAGTCGGGCCCCGACTAGGAAGGGAGGGCCCCGCTTCGGGATCAGTGACACCGTGCCCCTCTCGCTGAAAAAGTCCATCGAATAATACCTTGAGTTAGTGCTACTCGGACCAGAAAAGCCAGATGTCCTGAAAACAAAAGATTACTGCAAGAACCTCTTCCCGTTCGTGTTGAGGCCAAAGAGGTAGTGATGAAGGAATATCCTGGCGACCTGGTGAAGGCACCTTTTTGAAAAGGGACTTCACCTTCTCGAGCACCTCTGATTCCGAGAGAGCTGATCAAAAGAGAAATAAAGAAAGTCAGAATAGCCCAAAATTTAATTAGGTGGTAATCTTAGAAAAAATACGAGGTTTACCCATTCTCTTCCACTTTTGAGAAGGGTCACTCGAGAAATCCCAAGCACCTATCTCCCTCAACCGCAAGGGGCATATCCCGCGCCTGACAAAGTCGGTGGCGACGTCGAAGGAGGATAGGTCCCGCGTCTGGAGGATCTTGATCTCATTGATCAGACCCATAAGGTAGGAGTCCAGCACTGTCTCATCAGACCACGAGGGTGAAACTCCAGGTGGAGATCCCTAGTGCTTGAAACCCGAGGTGGACGATGGATGACAGTAACACCATTCGTTCTCCCATCCCGGGAAGGATCGGATCCCAGTGGCGTCTATATATTCCGTGACTTTTTCTTCTCGGAGGTGGATACTCGCACCTCCCACAATCTCCTTTTTCGTCCTCTCCAGTGTATGATAGTATCTAAAGAGGTCCAAAGAAGGGCGTAGGAAAGCTTCGCACAAATGGGTGAACACGTTCAGAACGGTGTAGGAGGCCAGATCGAGGTTGACTATCTGGACCCGATAGAACTGGAAGATGGAAGATGGAAAGGTGGATGGGGGGAGAAAGAACCCACACTGAAAAAATCAGGAAAAATAACCAACCAACCGGGATCAGGCGTGGGGATCCTTTCGTTCAGGACAGGGCAAAACTCGGCTTGAAAAGTTGACTGAATTAGAGTCAGTTCCAGAGAAGATGCAAGCCTCACCTGAGTTAGTTCCGAACGCGGCCACGGGTTCCCAGGCAACAAACGCCCTGCCATAACGCAAGGAAGAAGATGATGGGAAGGCTAAGGAATAGAGAGCAATGTGGGCAAAACCCTGTCGACGTACAAACACCGGTATCGGTGGTCCGGATGGACCCCCTTTGGGATTCGGCCGGGGAGGCACAGATCTACGGAACTACGCCGGAGCTAGATCTTGGCAGGATGAGAGACTAGAAATCACACGATGATTTATCCAGGTTCAGGCCACCTTCTAGGTGTAAAACCCTACGTCCTGCTTAAGTGTATTTGAGAATATGTGGAGAGATTACAATGAACTAGTAGCACAGGTGCTCTAGTTCTTCTTCCTCTAGGGTTCGGATGTTTAGGGTTGTGTTGTAAAAAGATCCCCCTTCGCATGGCCACGGTTCTCCCCTTATATATCCGGGGGTCACCACAGTGGCCGAAAGGTAAATACATTGCAACCATGCTTGTTGCTGACGAATGGGGCGTGGGCATGCCACGCCGACGGTTGATATTCGCTGTAGCGGAACAGCACCTGTCACGCCGCGGTTGGAAATCGGGTCATCATGACGTGGTGGTGTCAGGAGATGAAGACTTCCTGGGACGTCTCCTGACACGGCCTATGCTGCAACTACCCGGGTCCCACGGACCAGGTGCAGAGGGCATGCGTATGGGCACGCGGTGGCGCGTCCTCAAAGTCAAAAAGGTGTCAGACCTCTCCATCCCGTCAAAGACTGATAGCTGACAGGGCTTATCACTTAGGGGGATGGGAACCTGTCAGGACTCCGTCTCTGGTCCGCAAGGACATGGAGTAGACAGGCCCATCAGACCGGCATTAACTGCGCCTGCCGGGCATTAACTGCACCTGTCGGGCTGCATGGACTGAGGAAGGGCCCACAAAGGGTGCTCGGGGTTCCCGGGATCGGGAGCCCCCGAGCACGCCCCCAGGCCGTTCCACCAGGCGGGGCACTCGGTGCCCCAAGCGAGGGCCAAGACACCTAGGGTGCTCGGGGTGAGCCCCCGAGCACCTCTTCTTGGTTCGTCACGAGCGGGGGCCAAGTCACCTTGGGTGCTTGGGGAGCATCCCTAAAGGATGACTCGGGGCACCCCTTGATCAGCCCAATGGGAACAGTGCACAGGGTGAGCCCCCGAGCATCTCCTCTTAACTCCCACGTCCTTGGCGACGTGGCGTCAAGTTGGGCCTCTGCCAGCGGTTTAGGGGACCCTGGGCCCCGTAACACCGACTGTAGCCCCCGGCCCAGCCACCAGACGACGGCCTATAAATTAGGACGAGGCTGGGGGCGCGGCCTTCACTTTATGGGCCAACGAAGACGTCAGCCCATTCAGAGCGCCAAATAGGGAAACCGCTCCGATTTTCGCACGACGTGGGGCGCCGCGCGCCTCTGTTGAATGAGGGAAAAACGCTTTGATTCCCACGCATCGTGGGGGGTGCACCCTGCCAGAGAAGCAGAGCTGACACCGCCGCCTACGTCACGCAACGGTTTGAATTCTTGATTGCTTCTTCCAAAAGCTTTGCCATTCTCATGCCTCCTCATCTTTCTCGCCTCCTTTCTTTTCACTGTGACCTCTCGTCCCCTTGTCTTCTTCGCTTCCACGCCCTTTCGCCTCCTTGTCTTCTACGCCGTACCACCATCATGCCGAGACGCGAAAGGCGCCGCGCTCCTCCACCACCCGCCGCCGTCGATGCCGTCCTCCCCAAGTCCCGCTTCCTTAACGAGGAGAGTATGGATAGGGTGCGGAAGATGCTGGTTTCGCAGGGCCAGAGATGGGCGGTGACGGTGAGGCCGGCCACGTACCCGCCGGAGCCAAGGCCGGAGGAGACGGTGACCTTCATCAGCTTCATTGCGGCGGGTCTGGTGCCGCCATTCTCCCCCTTATTCCTCGAGGTGTTGTCGGAGTACGGGATCTATCTCATCCATCTCTCTCCCAACTCCGTGTTGATGCTGGCGATCTTCGCCCATCTCTGCGAGATGTTCGTGGGCGTGATGCCTTCGGTGATGCTCTTCCGCCATTGCTTCATGCTCCGATCGGTGGGGAAGAGCAGGGGCTCCGACCGGGTGGAGGCCACGGGGAGCTGCAACTTCCACCTCCGGGAGAAGATCAGCTACCACTACATTTCGCAGGAGATGTGGAATAAGTGGGACGACTGGCGCAACCAGTGGTGCTACATCTCCACCGACCCGCACGCCCAACTCCTGCTTCCCGACGGGCCGGCGCCAGCGCACAAGAGGACGTGGGAGTACTTGCTGGAGGATAACCATCTGCTATGACCGGTGTTGGAGCGGATTGCGCAGCTGCGGGCCGCGGGTTTGACGGCGACCATGGTCGTCTCCGATTTTCTCCGGCGGCGGCTGGCGCCGCTGTGGGAGCGCGGCCGCCCGGCCTGGATGTACACCGCCCGCGGGACATCGGCCGGACGGTGATCGGCGAGGCAGGAGACCTTCCTCCCAACGCGCTGAGGACGATGCTGTGGATTCTCCTGGGCACTGGAGACATCGCTTCCGCTAAACTACCGCGGCCGGATCTCATGCTCTGCGTGAACTCGCAGCGCAATGCGATCCGCGCGGCCCTCCCTGAGTTCGACCCCAAGGGGATCAAGCCGGCGGACACGCGAAAGATGGCCGACTCATTGAGGATTCCGGGGGATGACGATGCCGGCAAAGAAACTGCCGCGAGGGCTCCGGGGACCCGCGCCGCCAGCGAGGATCCCGCGGACCCAAAGGGCAAGAAGCCGCGGGTGCCTTCTCCCCATCTTCCCCTTCACCGCTACCACCCCTCCTCTGCCTTCCGGCCAGCGGGCGGCACGCACCGGGGGCAGCAACTCGGGGTGAGGCAGCGCCCAGCTGGCGCCGGCGGGGACCACGGGCACCGGGGGCAGCGGCTCGGAGCGAGGCAGCGCCCCGCCGATGCAGCTGAGCCCAGGGGCCGCCAAGCCCGACGCGTCTAGCAAGAAAAGGAAGGAGCCGCCATTGTCGACGGGGCCGGGATTCGGGATCCCGACCGCACGCTGGTGGTAAGAAAAACCCTCGCCATCATGAGACGCGAACTCCTCTTTTTCATTCTGTAGGGTGAATGTAATGCTCCGGGATTTACCTGAGCTTCGTCGTCTTGCTATTGAGTTCAGGGCGCCGAAGAAGGCTCGGACTGCCCCGAGCGCTGAAGCCGACCCGAGCGCCGTTGCCGCCCCTGAAGCTGAGGCCACCGCGAGCACCGAGGCTATCCCGAGTGCCGGGGCTACCTCGAGCGCTGAGGCCGTCCCAAGAGCTGAGGTTGCTCCGAGCACCGAAGCTATCCCGAGCGCCGAGGCCACTCCGAGCACCGAGGCCACTCCGAGGGCTGAGGCTAAGACCGCAGGGATGCGTCCCGAGGAAGAGCTTGGGGGCCTAGTGACTCGGGAGTCACCCGGGAGTCTGTTGGCGGTGCCCGGGGGGCGCTTGGAGCCCGGAGGCGGGGAGCGACTCCTCCTAGAGGGGGTCCGTGGCAGCCCAAGCGTCGGAGCGGGCTAGGACTCCGCAGGTCGAACCGACGCGCGTCGGGGGCCCTTCCCCGAGGTGTTTGAAATGGCTCACGCCATGCTGGAGAAGATCCGGACCATTGTTGCCTCGGAGAAGGCTGCACTGGAGGAGCGGGAAGCCGCGCTGGAGGAGCAGCAGGCCGCTCTCACGGAAGCCGGAGAAGCCTTCCTCGCGCGGGTCAGGATCACCAAGTGCGAACATGAAAGAACCACCGTGGAGATCCTCAGGGAAAAAGAGTCCCTGGAGGAGATGCGCGTGGAGGTCATTGACGAAGGTGATCAACTGACCCTCCGTGAAGCTGAAGCCACTACACGGGAGATCGCCCTCGATCAGCGCGAGAAGGCGCTCGATGAAGGGGAGGCCTCTCTGGCGCGGCGAACCCAGGAGCTAGAGAGAGACTTGGAGCGGCGCGTCCAGGCTGCTCGGAAAGAGGTCTTTGACCAGCTCGAGGCGACCAAGGTAGGGGCTCGGGAGCGAGTCCGCCGACTTGAAGAAGACAGAGATCGCCGCATTCGAGAGGTGGAACAGCGCCTCGAGGATAGCAGCGTCCCCAAGCGGAGGCTCTCGGAGCGGGTGGCAGAGCTTCAGAAGGATCTGCAGCAACTAAAGTTGTCGACAGCTGAGGAGAGGTCTCGCCTTGTGGAGATGCGCTCCGAAAAGAGCAGCACCACCGAGATGATGCGCGATATCTTCAGACGGGCACAGCGGGCAGTGGCAGCTACCGGGCTCGGCCACATAAGGGGGCGAGCAGGGCCTGGACTCCCTGGGCCACTTTGTCCTTCACTTCGGCACAATTGCCGAGCGGCTAGAGACGCTGCCGGCAGCTGTGAAGGGTGCGAGCTGGCCGCTGCGGTGGCAGAGCATGTGCTCGCGTGCTACCACAGCCGGGACCCGAACTTCTCCTTGGAGCAAGCCAGGCTCGGGGTCACCGAGGAGGAGGAAGACACCGCTCACGCAGCCGTCCGCGAAGTAGCCAATGATATCGCCCAGCACTTCACACGGGAGGAGGGCGAAAGCGGCTCCGAACGCGACGACAGCGGCGCGGACTAGCTTTCTCCCTTGTATCTTTTTATGTTCTTTGTTCAAGGCCGGAAGGCCTTTCTGTAAAGAACTTGTTTGATGAAATGCTAAGTGTGGACTTGGCTCGACACGACTTCCTTTGAATTTCTGCTGAGTGTGGACTTGGCTCCACACCGCTTCCTTTTTTCTCTTTTCTTTTTTTTTGATGCGTCCAGCTCTTGCCCGAGCAGTCCGACCCTTGCGGGACGGCCCCGAGGACTCCAGCCCCCGAGAGTTAGATGCTTTGAACTTCTTCTTGAGCAGGCCGCACCTCGGGACCCCGAGGACCCCATGTCCCCGGGAAGCAGACGCCGAGCGCGGACCACCGTGCTGAAGTAATCTCTGGTGCTCAGGGCTACGCGGCTCCGAGCCTCGACGCTCCTCGGGGCCCCGAGGACCCCGGGTCCCCGAGAGGCAGATGACGAGCGCAGACTGCCGCACTGAGAGCGATCTCCAGTGCTCGGGGCTGCGCACCTTCAGGCCTTGATGCTCCTGCAAGTTCGTCCGAGCACTAGGGCTCGGGACGGTTTAACAAGTAGCTTAGACATCAGCAGGCATTTTATCGTGCTGATTTTTCCACTTAGTTTCAGCGGGCTTCTCTCTTGCGCGGCAAGGTTCTCGCGCAGCACGGATCCCTTGCGCTGCTAGCCCATCTATTGGGGAGCCCCAGAGCACATGTGCGAGCGCGTAGGATACTCGGGCGGCTTTTGGCCAGGCTGGTGCCCAGGGTTTGGAAACCAAGCTAGGCGACCAAGGCTTTGGGCGATGACCTGGAACACTCCCCGTGACTCACATTGTTACTCCAGAACATCTCCGCTTTATGAGCGAGCGGCGCATGGGATCGTTGGCGCGAGAAACTATTCGCGGAGATGGTAAAAGAAGCTTTAAAGCCGAGAAAACATGGTGGAAAAAACTTAGCTCATGAGCAGTGTTGAATCCATGGATGCTTTTCGTCCTGGGTTTTTGACTTGTTATCGTCAATGTCACCCAGGAATTTCACCATGGTGAGCCTGTAAACTTGTAGGCGATTATAGCAAGCTGCTGGCAAAAGATGCCACTGCTCTGAGTTTTTCCGAAACTCTTCGCTGTTAGGACCCGAAGACTTTCGAGTCAGCCGACTGGTCGCGGGTACGAGAGGTAGAGTTATCCGAGTACTCTGAGGCTCGGTAGCGCTTGAGGCCATTTGACCAGTCCGAGCACCGATGGTCAGGGGCTTATTTGCCCTGACTCGGGGGTGCTCGGGGTGCAAATGGTCGACCGAGTGCCGACAGCTCGCCAACAGAGACTAGATTACCCCGACTACTCGTACTGCAGACCAGTAGGGATCTACTCGCACGACGGGGACATGGGAGCCCGATACTCGTGAGAGTGATCTCTTTTGCGAGGAAGCGAGGGAATAAAAAAATGACAAGTAATCGCGAATGCGAACATTGCTTATATTACCATTGTTGCTGCTATTAACATAGCTTTTGATACAAGGGAGCCCCCGAGGATGCGTGCGAGCGCGTGGGATACTCGGGCGGCTTTTTGCCAGACTGGTGCCCAGGGTTCGGAAACCAAGCGAGGCAACCAGGGCTTAGAGCTGGCAACCCGGAGCACTCCCAAGACTCGCTTTGCTACTCGGGGATCTGACCCAATGCAAAAAATAAAAACTTACCCGAGCTATTTACGGATAGAACTTGCACAGATGCTCGATGTTCCACGCATTGGGCAGCGGCAGGCCATCATCCGTGGTCAATCAAACGGAGCCCGGTCGGGAGACACCGGTCACTCAGTAGGGGCCCTCCCACATGGGAGAGAGTTTGTTCTTTCCTTCCCGCGATTGGATGCGGCGAAGTACTAGATCCCCGACCTCCAGCGACCGGGCCCGAACGTGGCTCTGATGATAGCGCCTCAGGCTCTGCTGATATCTTGCGGCATGGAGAGCAGCTCTGCACCGGTGTTCTTCGAGGTAGTTGATATCGTCGAGCCTTCTCTGCTCCTGGTCGCCTTCCGAGTAGGCTCCAACCCGAGGCGAGCCGAAGGTTACCTCGGAGGGGAGAACTGCCTCTGCCCGCGTATACGAGGAAGAAAGGCGTCTCTCCGGTTGCCCTACTGGGAGACGTCTGGATTGACCAGAGGACGGCAGGGAGCTCGTCAATCCAACCAACACCGCACTTCTTGAGCCGATCGAAGATCGAGTCTTGAGCCCTTTGAGGACTTGAGCATTGGCGCGCTCACTTGGCCATTGGCGCCAGGGTGAGCGACTGAAGCGAAGCAGATTTTGACTCCGATGTCTTCGCAGTACTCCAGGAATGCGTCGCTGGTGAACTGCGTGCCGTTGTTGGTGATGATCCGATTGGGCACTCCGAAGCGGCTCATGACGCCTCGAATGAACTTGATCGCGGTGTGCTTGGTGATCTTGACGACTGGCTCTGCTTTTGTTCACTTTGTGAACTTGTCGATGGCGACATAGAGGTACTCGTAACCCTCGACTGCTCGGGGGAACGGTCCTATAATATCCAATCCCCAGACCGTAAAAGGCCATGACAGGGGATGGTTTGGAGGGCCTGAGCCGGTTGATGTGACTACTTTGCGTGGTATTGACATGCTTCTCAGCGCCGAACCAGCTCGACAGCGTCCTGGAGGGCTGTTGGCCAGTAGAAGCCTTACCAAAAAGCCTTCCCGACCAGCGTGCGGGACGATGCATGGCTACCACACTCGCCCTCATGGATATCTGTGAGTAAGTCGCGGCCTTCTTCCCGGAAAATGCACTTCAGAAAGACGTCGTTGGTGCCATGCCGGCAGAGATCCCCATCTACCAAGGCGTAGCGCTTACCTTGGCACGCAACTCTTTCTGCTGCGGCATCACCTTCGGGAAGGATCTTTTCTTTCAGGTATCCTTGGATCTCGGAGATCCAGGAAGGCTCCTGAGAACAGGTGGCGAGCACGGGGTGCCCGTCGGGCGGCAGCAACCTGACGGGATTTCCCACTGAAGGCGCTGCCTGGGTAGCCTCGCCTAGGTGCGAGGTTCCCCCTTCGTCTTGGTCGGCGGCCTCGACGGATAGCCGGAAGAGCCTTTTTTCAAAGGTCCCAGCCGGGACTGGTTCCCGAGAGGATGCCAGTCGCGGTAAGTAGTCGGCGGGCTCGTTGTAGCGGCGCGGGACGTGTTGGAGTTCCAACCCGTCAAAACACCGCTCCAACTTTCTGACTTCGTTCAGGTACATCGCCATTTGTGGGTCTGAGAATTGGTACTCCTTGGACACCTGATTGACGTCCAGCTGAGAGTCGCCTTTGATAAGCAGACGGCGGATTCCGAGGGACGCGGCGGCACGGAGCCCTGCAAGAAGTCCCTCGTACTCGGCCATGTTGTTGGTGGCACGGAAGTGGAGCTGCACGACGTACTGGAGGACTTCACATGTCGGGGAGGTGAGAACTACTCCAGCCCCCGCGCCTTTGAGCGTGAGGGATCCGTCAAAGTGCATCATCCAGTGTCCGGCTCATTCATGTCCCGAATGCACGGAAAATTCTTCCCCTTCGTCTTTAGGCACCGGCGTCCACTCGGCCACGAAGTCGGCCAGAGCTCTGCTTTTGATCACTCGGTTGCTGATGAAGCGGAGGTTGAACTCGGCGAGTTCAATCGTCCACTCGACCACGCGGCCAGTGGCTTCTCGATTGTGCAGAATGCGCTCAAGGGGGTAGGCGGTGACCACCAAAACCTCGTGCGCTTGGAAGTAGTGGTGTAGCTTTCTCGACGTAACAAGAATCGCGTAGAGCATCTTCTGGGCCTGCGGGTAGCGCATCTTGGTGTCACGTAATACTTCACTGACGAAGTATATGGGACGCTGCTGGGCATGGCCCTTGCTTGGGACCTCCCCGAGTATGGGACCTGGGGGGTCAAGATCGTACCCGAGCACCCCCGGCTGCTCGGGTTCGCCCGGGAGATCGGACCCGGACTCGACCCCGAGCACTCCTAACTACTCGGGACTGCCCGAGAGCTCAGACCCGGGCTTTGTCTTGGACACGCCGTTTGTCGGGAGCTTTGCCCCGAGCAATCCCGACTGCTTGGGGTCTCTCGGGAGCTCAGACCGGAGCACTCCCGACTGTTGGGGGTCGCCTGGGAGATGGGACACGGGCTTTTCCATGGATTCGCTGCTTATCGGGAGCTCAGACCCGAAAGCTTCCGTTCTCGCGGGAGTCATCGGGAGCTCAGACCCGACCTCTCGCTCGACCACGAGGACCACGCTTACCACTCGGGGAGTAGCCGAGATGTAGAGCAGCAAAGGCTCCTCGGATCTCAGCGCCATCAGGACTGGAGGCGAGGTGAAATACTTCTTGAGGTCCCGAAGGGCTTGCTCGGCCTCCGGGGTCCACTCGAAGCGGCCCGACTTCTAGAGGAGTTTGAACAACGGGAGGCCTCGCTCCCCAAGCTTGGAGATGAACCGTCCCAAGGCAGCCATGCAGCCCGTTAGGCGCTGCACGTCCTTGAGACGAGACGGCGGGCGCATCTGGTCGATGGCCCGGATCTTCTCGGGGTTGGCCTCTATTCCCTGGTTCGAGACCAGGAAACCGAGGAGCTTGCCCGAGGGAACCCTGAAGACACACTTCTCGGGGTTCAGCTTCATGCGAGTACTGCAGAGACTGTCGAAAGTCTCTGCCAGATCCTCGAGGAGCGTTGCTTGATCTCTCGTCTTCACGATGAGATCGTTGATGTAGGCCTCGATGTTGCGACCTATCTAAGATTGCAGAGTAATGCGCATGGCACGCTGGTACGTCGGCCCAGCATTTTTCAACCCAAAAGGCATGCGAACATAACAATAACTCCCCGCAGGGGTTGTAAATGAAGTTTTTTCCACATCCTTTACCGACATACTAATCTGGTGATAGCCAGAGTATGCATCTAGAAAGCACAAAAGGTCACATCCCGCAGTGGAATCAACTATCTGATCAATGCGAGGTAAAGGGAAAGGATCTTTTGGACATGCCTTGTTGAGGTCGGTGTAATCCACGCACATCCTCAGCTTGCCGTTGGCCTTTGGCACGACGACGGGGTTGGCGAGCCAATCCGGGTGGAGTACTTCACGGATGAAGCCGGTGGCAAGGAGCTTGTCGACCTCCGCCCGGATGAACTCCTGACGTTCTGGTGCTTGACGGTGCACCTTCTGCTGAACGGGCCACGTGTCGGAACGCACGACGAGGCGGTGCTCGATCACCTCCCTAGGGACCCCGAGCATATCTGACGGTTGCCAAGCAAACACGTCGACATTCGCCCGGAGGAAGGCGATGAGCGTGCTTTCCTATTTGGCGGCCAGGCAACCGCCGATCTTGACGGTCCTGGACGATCTTGACGGTCCTGGACGCGTCTTCACCCAGGACCACCTCTTTGATGGGGACGGAGTCGTCTGCGGCGATCTTGAGCTTGGTCGGGGGCCCTGAGGACTCAGGACGCTCACTGACGTCTTCGGTCGCGGTGAAGGTGGCCGAAAATAGCTGCTCAGCGCAGAGGACAGAGCCCTGTAGGTTGGCCGGCACAGTGATCGTGCCGTTGGGCCCGGGCATCTTGATGGTGAGGTGGGCGTAGTGGGATGCTACCATGAATTTGGCGAGGGCCGAGCGGCCGAGGATGCCGTTGTACGGGAGGTCAAATTCGGCGACGTCGAAGACGACGCTCTCCGTCCGAAAGTTATCCCTGGTCCCGAACGTGACCATCAGGGACACCTGCCCCAGGGGCATGGTGAGGCCCAGGGTGACGCCATGAATCGGCATCGTTGGTCTCAGCTGCCCGGGGGGCACCTGCATCTTGTTAAAAACCTCGGGGGACAGGAGGCTAAGGCCTGCACCCCCATCGATCAGCATGGGGGTTATCTTGATGTTGCAAACCGTTGGGGAGACCACCAGCGGGAGGCGGCCTACGCCTGACGTGCACTCGGGATGGTCAGAGCGATCGAGCGTGATCGGGGTACCCGACCACTTGAGTGGCCAGGATGACCCGGTGCTCAGGGTCGCCAAGCACACCTCACGCGCCATCATATTTGAACTGGCGCCTCGAAGTAGGCGCGGAGGCGCCCCCGTTGATGCATGCCATGGCTTCGGGCTCTTGGAAATCGAGACCGCCTTCTTCGTCGCCGCGCTTGGCGTTGCCACCATCGCGGCGTTCCTCACGCTCCTTCTTGTTCCTCTCGGCGAGGAACTTCACCGTCTGGCACTCGGAAAGGTCATGCCAGTCGGTTTGATGTATCTCACACCATCTGCTAGGGCCCTGCTCGGGGGCCCTGGATGGTTTTTTGCTGCCGCCTGATCCGCCGTGCGGCGGCTTTCACGCCTTGGGGTCCGCTGCGGCGACGGGCTCAGGTTGTGTTTCTTGTTCTTCTTCTTCCGTCCCCCGACAGGACGGGAGGAACCTGCACCGTCGACCACCGGCTGGTCGGGGCGCGCACTGTGCCACACGCGAGCCTCAGCCGCCTTAGCGCACTTGTCCGTGACTGCGAACAGATCCGCCGTGGACTGGATGTCGCGCGTGCCAAGCTTTTTGAGCATCTTTTCGTCGTGGACGCCTTGCCTGAAGGCGACGATAATTGCTTGAGGGGAAATTTTGGGGATGGTGTTGGGAACCTGGCTGAAACGCTGGATGAAGTGCCGCAATGTCTCCCCTTGCTGCTACTTGATGGCGTGGAGATCGCTCTCCATGCCGGGGCGCTCAAAAGTGCCCTAGAAGTTGGCCACGAACTGATGGCAAAGGTCCTCCCACAAGCAAATTGAGCTTGGGGGAAGGTTCATGAGCCATGAACGGGCAGAGCCCTTCAGGCCCATGGGGAACCAGTTGGCCATCACCTTTTCGGCTCCTCCAGCCACCTGCACAGCGGTAGTGTAGATCTGGAGAAACTCTTTTGGGTGGAAAGAGCTGTCGTACTTCTGCGATAGGTTAGGCCAGAATTTCTCTGGCCAGCTGATGCGGCGAAGGTCAGGAGTAAAAGCCTGACATCCCACTCCGTAAAGCGGGTTGCCGACCCTCCCGACCAGTGGCGCGCGGACGTGCACTGGAGAACATGTGCGACTGGCAGCGGGGCCGGAGGATGACTGGCCCTCGACAGCCCCTGCCTCACGTCGCTTCTCGTGTTGGCGCTCGATGGTGACGTGCGCATCTTGACTTTCTCTCTGCTGGTTGATGCGATGGCGAAAATCTGGGCCGTCTCCTAGAATAGGAGAGGCAACCGAATGGTGGGACCTGCCGTGGGGCTCTGTCGCTTCACCACGTCGAGGACGCGGCGGGTAATGATAGAGGCGCCACTGAGGGGCCAACTCGGGAGTCGCCATGCCTCGAAGAGGTATGGGAACTCCTGGCCGCCGCCTGATGGCGAGCGGTGTCGACCAGGTTGGCTACCTCCTGGAGCCAAGGGCCCACAGGAGATATGCCTTCCACCTGGACAGGAGGGTGCCGGAGGAGAAGCTGCGCAGCATGCAGCGCGCCTGCCTCGCTTGGTTCGTCGAAATCCAGCCGGCGCCGCACCGACTGAGGAAGCTCGACGAAGGCTGCATCAGCATGCGACCCGCCTTCGCCCGCTGGGTGCCGCAACAGTGACAACACAGCGGCTGCCGCTACGGTGCCGCTGGGCATGGCATGGTGCCCCTGCACTCGAGAGGGTGCCGAACGTGTTGAAGCGGATGGCTGCAGTCGTCCCCACTGCTGGGAAGATGATTGTTGGCCTGCCATGAGCGGCGCAGTTTCGAGAACTTGGCCTCCCCTACCTGGCGCACCAGATGTCGACGCACAAACGCTGGTATCGGTGGTCCGTATGGACCCCCTTTGGGATTCGGCTGGGGAGGCGCAGATCTTGATGGGATTCGTAGCATAGAAAACAAAAATTTTCCTACGAGATGCAAACGAAAACCTAGATCCAATCTAGAAAACCAAGATCCAATCTAGAAGAAGCTTGCAACGAGAGACAGATCATATTTACATACCCTCGACGAACACGTCAACGCAGCGGAGAATTTGACCGTTGTCGATGAAGCCCGCAGCCTCCCGCAGCTAGGTTATACCTCCCAGCCGCGAGAGGGATCTTCTCGTGTTCCAATCCGATCAAGCACCGCAACGAGCGGCACCTCCGAGATGTGCACACGTACGGCTCGATGACGTCTCCTCCTTCTTGATCCAGCAAGGTGAGGTGGAGAGGTAGATGAGATCTTCAGCAGCACGACGGTGTGGTGGTGGATGTGGTGGAGAAATTCCTGCAGGGCTTCGCCTAAGCAGCTGCGGGAGAGGAGTAGATGGGAGAGAGGGAGGGGCTGGCTGGGATGGATCTCTCCGGAGGGCTGCCCCTCCCCTCCTTTATATAGAGGAGGAAACTTGGAGGAGGAGGAATAGTACCCGTGAACAGTACACGCCGTGAACAGTACGCACGTGAACAGTATCCTCCCCCAAGTAAAGCCTCCCCTTTCGATCTTATCTCCTATTTTTAAGGGATTTGATCTTATCCCTTAGGAAAGGGGGGTTACTGTTCACATGACACTATTCACGTGTGTACTGTTCATGCAGTACCCTTGGTCCATGTGGACCCCTCCGGGATAAGTGGGCCCCACCCGAGGACCCCCGGAACCTTCTAAAACCTTCCCGGTACGATACCGGAAAAATCTCGAACTTTTCCGGAACCCTAAAATACTTTCCCATATATGAATCTTTATCTCCGGACCATTCCGGAGCTCCTCGTGACGTCCTGGATCCCATCCGAGACTCCGAATAAAATTTTGGTCTCACCATATTAATATCTCATTTTATACCCTAGCGTCAACGAACCTTAAGTGTGTGACCCTACGGGTTCGGGAATATGTGGACATGATCGAGACACCTCTCCGATCAATAATCAATAGCGGGACCTGGATGTCCATAATGACTCCCACGTATTCAACGAAGATCTTTATCGGTTTGAACCACGATGTCGAATATTCCATTCCCTTTGTCTCGCGATATTTTACTTGCCCGAGATTCGAACGTCGGTATCACCATACCTAGTTCAATCTCGTTACCGGCAAGTACTCTTTACTCGTTCCATAATACCACATCCTCTGTGACCAACTCTTTAGTCACGTGCTTGCAAGCGATACAGAATGTGCTTTACCGAGTGGGCCCAGAGTATATCTCTCTGTCACATGGATGGACAAATCCCACTCTTGATACATGCAACCCAACAAGTACTTTCCGAAATACCTGAAAGACACCTTTATGATCACCCTGTTACGGCGTGACGGTTGATGCCCCCAAAGCATTCTTCTGGTACCAGGGAGTGGCATTATCTCATGGTCTAAGGATCGGAACATTTAACAATGGAAAGCTATGCAATATGAATTTTGTGACGTGATCGAATTGCCTAACTTAATTTGGGTCTGTCCATCATGTCATTCTCCTAATGACATGATCCCGTTATTAACCGACATCATATGTCCATGATTAGGAAACCTTAACCATCATTTAATCAACGAGCTAGCCAGATAGAGGCATTGCTAGGGACACGGTGTTGTTTATAAAACCACACATGTATTATGTTTCCGGTTAATACAATTATAGCATGGAGTATAAACATTTATCATGAACAAGAAATATGATAATAACAATTTATTATTGCCTCTAGGGCATATTTCCAACAGATCTACGGAACTACGTCGGAGCTAGAGCTTGGCAGGATGAGAGACTAGAAATCACACGATGATTTATCCAGGTTCAGGCCACCTTCTAGGTGTAAAACCCTACGTCCTGCTTTAAGTGTATTTGAGAATATGTGGAGAGATTACAATGAACTAGCAGCACAGGTGCTCTAGTTCTTCTTCCTCTAGGGTTCAGATATTTAGGGTTGTGTTGTAAAAAGATCCCCTTCGCATGGCCGCGGTTCTCCCGTTATATATCCGGGGGTCACCACAGTGGCCGAAAGGTAAATACATTGCAACCATGCTTGTTGCTGACGAATGGCACCGGTGGTTGATATTCGCTGTAGCGGAACAGCACCTGTGACGTCGCGGTTGGAAATCGGGTCATCATGACGTGGTGGTGTCAGGAGATGAAGACTTCTTGGGACGTCTCCTGACATGGCCTATGCTGCAACTACTCGGGTCCCACGGACTAGGTGCAGAGGGCATGCGTACCGCGCGCCCTCACAGTCAAAAAGGTGTCAGACCTCTCCATCCCCTCCATGACTGATAGCTGACAGGGCTTATCACTTAGGTGGATGGGAACCGGTCAGGACTCCGCCTCTAGTCCGCAAGGACTTGATGTAGACAGGCCCGTCAGACGGGCATTAACTGCGCCTGCCGGGCATTAACTGCACCTGTCGGGCTGCGTGGACTGAGGAAGGGCCCACAAAGGGTGCTCGGGGTTCCGGGGATCGGGAGCCCCCGAGCACGTCCCCAGGCCGCTCCACCAGGCGGGGCACTCGGTGCCCCGAGCGAGGGCCAAGACGCCTAGGGTGCTCGGGGTGAGCCCCCGAGCACCTCTTCTTGGTTCGTCACGAGCGGGGGCCAAGTCACCTTGGGTGCTCGGGGAGCATCCTTAAAGGACGACTCGGGGCACCCCTTCATCAGCCTAATGAGAATAGTGCTCGGGGTGAGCCCCCGAGCATCTCCTCTTAACTCCCACGTCCTTGGCGACGTGGCGTCAAGTTGGACCTCTGCCAGCGGTTTAGGGGACCCTGAGCCCCGTAACACCGACAGTAGCCCCCGGCCCAGCCACCAGATGACGGCCTATAAATTAGGACGAGGCTGGGGGCGGGGCCATCACTTTATGGGCCAACGAAGACGTCAGCCCATTCAGAGCGCCAAATGGGGAAACCGCTCTGATTTTCACGCGACATGTGGCGTCGTGCACCTCTGTCGAACGAGGGAAAAATGCCTTGATTCCCGCGCGTCGTGGGGGTGCGTCCTGCCAGAGAAGTAGAGCTAACGCCGCCGCCTACGTCATGCAATGGTTCGAATTCTTGATTGCTTCTTCCAAAAGCTTTCCCATTCTCGTGCCTCCTCATCTTTCTCGCCTCCTTTCTTTTCACTGCGACTTCTCGCCCCCTTGTCTTCTTCGCTTCCACTCCCTTTCGCCTCCTTGTCTTCCACGTCATACCGCCGTCATGCCGAGACGCGAAAGACACCACGCTCCTCCGCCACCCGCCGCCGCCGACGCCGTCCTCCCTAAGTCCTGCTTCCTTAACGAGGAGAGCATGGATAGGGTGCGGAAGATGCTGGTTCCGCAGGGCCAGATGGGGGCGGTGACGGTGAGGCCGGCCACGTACCCGCCGGAGCCAAGGCCAGAGGAGACGGTGACTCGGGGCTCCCCTTGATCAGCCCAATGGAAACAGTACTCGGGGTGAGCCCCCGAGCATCTCCTCTTAACTCCCACGTCCTTGGCGACGTGGTGTCAAGTTGGGCCTCTGCCAGCGGTTTAGGGGACCCTAGGCCCCGTAACGCCGACAAACCCCAACTCTTGGTTTCTTAAAGATTCTAAATTTTGCCTGACCGAGCACGGTTAACGGCACAATCTGTTCCATCGCATTTAATGCGGACAGTTGCTTTTCCCGCATACAAGACGTTGCGTGGGAAAAAGAGGGTCTGACAAACCCACGACCCTGACAAGCGCACTGCGTTACAACTAACGTAAGCCGAACAGTAGCGCAAAAAAGGAAAGATTCTTCATAACCACACGAAATTTCCGTCACGACGGTTCGGTTTTCCAGAAATCCGCCAGGCCAACGCGTGTCCGTGATCGACGGGTCAGATTAAATCAGAAAAAATTTTGGATTTCCAAGGACTATTTCGATAAAACTATCACGACTACTCGGTAGAGATTGTACCTACTCGGGAAAGTTGTCGATAAGGATTACTCGGTTCGCCTACTCGGAGCTACTCCCCGAGAAGGGCAGATTTCATACAGAATAGTCATGACCTCACTTCACGTACTGATGGGGGCTTGACGATGTATAGTATGGTATCCCGTATATTAGGAAGTATCCGCATATGATTCCCTGGATTACTGGAGTATACTACGTACTCGGTAAGGATTCCAGGATGGTAAGGTAACGTAAGGAGGAAGGATACCCTTAAACTAGAAAGTCAATCCCGATGTTTAAGGAAGCCAGAGTTCTACTCGGGCATAAGTCCATGTCCAGTATGACTAGATGAACCCCCTATAAAAGGATAAGCAATCCCATAGGGGAGGACAGGTTTGAGAGGTCAAGTTAGATCCAAGGGAGTTTAGATCCAAGGAAGAACCGCCACCTCGAAGGAGTCGAGCCTAGCGGAATTAGTCAGATTAGTCTACGATTAGGCCTAGGATAGCCACTAACCTTCATACCCCTTGTAAGACATTCTCTAATTAATATATACGAATAGGACGTAGGGTTGTTATCCCGAAGGAGGCCTGAACCTGTATAAAAAGGGCGTTTTCCTTGCCATTATACCTCTAGCCTTGTGCCCTAGCGGTCCCTACCCGTCATACATACACATTCCATGAATACCGTAAGATCGGCGGTTCACCGATCGTCGACACAACCTAACCAAGAAAACAAGCAAGTATCAAAATGCATGAAGAGAAGTACGTCTCCGTTGAGGAAGTTTGGTGCAATGATCGAAGTCGGCACAAAACGTGCCCTTTCCTCAAGAGGCTTGTTGATGTAAAACCTCTCTCTCTTCTTGATAGCTCTTCACCTTACAGTAGGCGCTGACCTTCACAAACGTTTGTGGTGATTAACAAATTCCTTGAATTCTTTCCAAGAAATCCTAACCGTGTAGGAGGCACCAACCTCTAAGAGTAACAAGTGAAATCGAAGCTCTACGATGCTCAACTAGATCCAACCCTGCCCTTTCTTTTCTTCCCCATCAAAGAAGTGCACTTAGAAGTGAGGAGGAGCTCAAATAGTAGGAGTAAAAGAATAAGCGAGCAAGAGAGAATCCCAGCTGGAGTGGTTAGGGGTATATATAGACAACCCTAAAAAATTGGGTGTTATGCAACTTTTTGCATTGCCCGGAGGTTCCAGACGACATGACCCAGAGGCTTCAAGATTCAAAATAATGGCTATTTTTAGCTGCTCGGAGCACAACACCACACCACCTAGAGGTTCTGAACGATTCAAACTTCAAAGGCATTCCAGCACCCTGAGGGTCCGAAAATCATACGTTTGGAGGAACTAGACATGAAACAACCTTCTGTCTAGACAGGAAAACTTTGTTCAGATGCTCCGGACAAGACTCACTCAGAGTGTCTGGAGGTTCAACACTTGGCTAAATAGAGATTCAACTAGCTTCTTCGAAGGATCCAGACAGGCATCACTCGTAGGTTCCAAATGAGTTTAGCACTTGAGAAAGAGAAGCTAGGTTTTCCTTCAGAGCATCTGAACAGAGACGACTCGGAGAGTCTAGACACAGAAAATACGCCTCTAGAAATGGCAAGAAGATAACTCAGAGGTTCCGGACAACTATGCTTGATGGCACCAGGCAAAATAGAGCACTATCTAGACTTGTTTCGAAGGTTTTGAAAGGAAACATCTAGAGGCTTCAGATAGGAGAGATGATTCTAGAAAGAAGACTTGACAAACCTCGAAGGTTCTAGATCAACACCACTTGGTGGCTCCAAAAAAATGATAATGCTTCTGGACCAAATACATCTGAACTCTCAGAAGTTTCGGATGAACACCACTCGATGGCTCTGGAAAAAATATATGCTTCTGGACAAAAGCCAAGGAAAACATTGGAGGGTCCAAGCCAACATCACTCGATGGCTCCAGACCTCCAAAGAACTCTACTCAGACGCTGTTTAGAGGTTCCGATCGACCGGTTCAGATTCTCCGAGCACACTTAGAAATTTTTCAGAGAGAACTTTGGGGATTCTGGAGATTAGTAATTGGATCTTACTAGGTATCACACAAGAATAATGCACCCTACCTGTCAACTTACTCCCCTCTTCATAGTATAGCTTGTCTATCACCCAAGGTGATTCTTTGAACCACTAAAATGACTAGAAAAAAGATCCTTAATCTTCTAGTCATGCAAGTCATGTCTTCTTCAATATATTTAGGGGTTTTCAACATCATATTTATGGGACTAAAACCTGATCAACACTTGATAAACTCATTAGTCCCTTAATCATTTTGTCATTTATGATCAAAATCCACTTAGGGGTCCTAGATGCTTGTTCAATCTCTCTCTTTTGGTGATGATGACTTTGGTGATTGATGACAACATGATTAAAGCTTTATAGATGGATTAAGTTGTTTTGAATTCTTTGGTATAGAGTAAGCTCTCCCTAAATGTTTGCATTATAAGATTTGCTTTGAGTGCAAATGCACATATCGAGGAGAAAATTAAGGGAGTGCCCATATATCATAGAATTTTTAGGTTGTGCATAGAACACAATAAAGAATACAATATGATGAAGTATGCACAAATGAGTGAGCATGGCAAATTGATGCATATAGATTTAGCAATAAACATAGCATCAAGAGTAGCATACAAAGCAACCATGTCACCCAAAATAATAGAGTTCACAAGACAATGAGATCAAATGTAAGAACAAGTATTATAACTCTCAAAACACCACTATCTATATGACCCTAACCTAGCACTTCTCCCTCGTTGGCTTCAAGACACCAAAAAGAGGGAAGAAGACTATCTACTCTACTGGAGCAATGACCGGTGACGAAAGGAGCTCTCTTGGAGCTAAAGCAGATGAGTTGGGGTCGACAATGGAGGTTGGTGTAGAGGCCAGAGCTAGAGCTGGAGGTGGTATTGAAGTAGTAATTGTAGCTTGAGCCGGATAAGAGGAAGTGGTAGTAGCATGTTCTAGCTAAGATGGATGAGGTGAACCCTCTGGAGACTCCTCATTCTCCTCGTTCTCTGATGTGGACTGAGAACCATCGGCTGACTCAAGATATGTCTTCAAGGCTTGACATATGATCAGTTAGTTCTTCTCTATCCTTGTCATCTTATCATGTACTCAATATATTTTTGAGACTGGCAGAGGTACTCAAGCATTTCCTTTTGAGGCTTAGGAATCTGAGTAGGAAGAGGAGGAGCTGTACTCTCTTGAGTGGCAGAAGCTACACTACCTTTGGCCTTGTTGATCTTGGGTTTGAAAGAGTTACCCAAGTTCTTTTCAATCTTGGGCCTATAGTTTGATGTGTCACCTCAAGATGAGAACATTTCTTGGATTTGGCATTGATAAGGCTCTGGATGTAGGGAGCGTAGGGAGCTAACCACTTCTGCTCAATGGTAGCAATAGGCATCTCTGTCTAGATGAAGTCCATAATATGGAATGGTTTGCTTCCAAAAGGTTGAGAGTGTGTGATCTGACTTTTGTGAAATTACCAAACTTTGGAGCCAAAGTATTCCTCATTAGCTTGTTCAGGGTTGCCAACCCTTGATGCAGGCCACTGGTGCCACCTTTACCACCTTGGGAGCATTGTTTTCATAGAAGGGACCAATGTCTTGGCCCCGAGAGCATGGACATCATGAAGCTTCTCCACTTCTAGATCATTGACAGGAAGATTGAGAATGATGGAATACTCATCACGAGGCTCGAAGCTTGTCACCATCTGTCATGTAGTAGATGTGATGCTCACCATTCGTGTAAAGTATGATGTGGCATAGAACTACAGAATGAATTTGTCACTCTATTCCTGGTGAAACACCATGAGTTTCGCTATCTCAACTATTGTACACTCCTGATGTACACCGGAGAAGCTGGGCATTCTATCGATATAACTCCAATAAATGCTCCCTTGTGGCATGACCATCCGATTGTGGGGTAGCTAGACTGTCTCATAGAAGTCTTGATGGAACAAGGTCTAGAAGTGGTTGTTAGTGGCTGTCCTCTTCTGCTTATATGCGTTGACTGCTCTGAGTTTGTGAAGGTCAGCCTTCGACTTGGACTTGTACTTAACCGGTGCCATTGAGTTACGCCCTCTATTAGGACGATGAGGCACAAGCGCAATCTTATCTTCAGAGACATCTAGAAGATTAGGCCTCTTGTTGGTATATTCCTTCTTGGGTTGTGCCTTCTTTGGAGAAGCACCCTAGGTGGTCCTTGCTGATGCCCTTCTTGCATCTTCGGTGGCTTTGGCTTTGTGAGCCCTTGAAAGCATCTGCTCCTTCAGAGCACTCGGAGTGTCCTTATAATCTAAATCACTATCATCAGATGACTCCGAAGCTAGGTCTTTTCCTTTGCTGCCCTAGACGCTGTAGTAGAAGTCTTGGGGCAGCTGACTTTGCAGGAGCCTTCTCCTTGGTGACCTCGACTGTTTGAGGAGAGCCTTGTGAGATGCCTTCTTGAGTTGGTGGTTGAGGGATGGAAGAGGTTTTCCATGCTACTGTAGTGATCCTCTTAATGCAAAATCGGGGCTCATCATCACTCCCCTCAACCTCCTCTTCCTCCATGTCCTCGTCTCTTTTCCTCTTCTAGGGCATGACATGAAATGGGGAATCTCCTTCCCCTGAGTTGGAGCCATCCAAAAAGGCAGCCGGAGGGCTCTCTTTTTGCCCCTTTGTAGTGGTGGCCACTATAGTCTCAGGCTTGTCATTGGAGGATGACATCAAGACCCCATGAAAGCATGTAAATACGAGCAAAAGATGAGTGCACAATGGACCAGAATTTTGTTTTGAAAACACAGTCGAAGTGCACGTAGAATCGCTAGATTAAGTCAATTTTTCATTGTTTGGAGGCTCTGAGTCGCACTTGTCTGGAGGCATCGAGCAAGTCACATAAGTGACGCTCAGAGCATCCAAATGGTACTCATTCAGGGGCAACGAGCACCTTAGAGAGGGCTAGAGGCATCCGGACACAGCCCTTCTAGAGGTGCCGAGCAAATTAGGGTGCTCAGAACCTCTAGACACGACTCACTTAGAGGGTCCAAACGTGAAATTTTGACCTAACCCTAAATTTTTTGTCCGATCAATTTGATGAAATGTCTCAATTAAACTATGGATTGGAAGGGAGAATCAAGGTGTTACTGAAGGAGTTTGAGTCCTGAGCGGTGGATTGGAGGGAATAAGGCTCGGGAGACACTGCTTGCCTGAACTTGGCTCGGTAGCTACGATGACACACGGCGGGGAAGACAGCCGAGGACGACGTGAGTGGTCAACGGAGGCAGTGACCAGAACAGTGCACAATAATGAGGCAATGACAAAGGTGACTTGAGAGAGTCGGTGGTGAACAGAGATTGAGTGTGCGGTGCATAAGTTCAACCTAGTCGCATAGTCCCTAAGTGGTAGAATTTCATTCGCTGTTTGGAAGGTCGAGTAGGATTCATTCGGAGGCTCTGGGTAGTTCTAGCAACCATGGCTATTCAAATATTCCGTAGAGTCCAAGTGGATCTCGTTCGGAGTCTCCGAGAGATAAAACAGATTATGTGGGATAATTCAGAGTGTCCAAGAGGGATTGATCCAGGCACACCGAATTGAAATTTTGGTCTTGGAAACTGAGAAGTTATAGCCATCCAGAGCATCCGGGTGGAGTTCATCTGGAGTGTCTAGGCTAAAGATAAAATGTATAATTGTGCATATTTGGATGAAGATGATGATGGGATAGAGATGGAATCATTATGGATTCCAAGTATGGAACAATCAATCAAGTAAAGCAACACTTGGATGCAAATCAAAAGAGATCAACTCAAAATCTAGATAAAATGAGCAAAAATGCATCAAAATGTCTACTTATCAGAGAAGAGAAAAACCTATGAAGAACCAAAGATGATGATTTTGGTGGTGTTTCCACCATGTATGAGCCATAGTTTGCACTACGATCAATATGCATTCTAGCATAAGATCTCAAGAGGTAAGGGCTCACATTTACATATACATCACCCTAAGAGTAATAAATACACAAAATTGTATTTTTTTTCTCACACCTTATAGGATGTGGTGTTCATTGAGAGGATAACACTCCTCCTTTGATGTTGTCATCATCTTAAGCTCCAAAAGCCAAAGCAAAGCATTCAAACATATGTCCAAAGTTTCAAGTGACATTTCAAGAATCAAATATATTTAGTTCATCCTCAACTTACAAAACCTGTGCTCATTTAAGGGCTTGGTGAAGATATCTACTAATTGATTTTCCTTACATGACTTAAGGCTATATCTCCCTTTGTAACATGATCTCTTAGCAAATGATATAATATATTTATATGCTTTCTTCTGAAGTGTTGGACGGGGTTGTTGACTGTTTTGATTGTGCTTTTATGATCACACAAAAGAGGCACTACTTATTTAGCTCATCCTGAACTTATAAGACATGTGCTCATCTAAGGGCTTGGTGAAGATATCCACTAATTGATTTTCCATCCTTACATGGCTTAAGGCTATATCTCTCTTTGTAACATGATCTCTTAGGAAATGATATAATATATTTATGTGCTTTCTTCTGAAGTGTTGGACGGGGTTGTTGACTATTTTGATTGCACTTTAGGATCACACAAAATAGGCACTAAGGAGATGTATTCCATAATCCTTCAAAGTGTTGTCGGGGAGCTTCGTACGTCTAGGAGATGAGGCACCCCCAGAACCGAGGTAAGGTTGTTGTCTTGTCTAACGACTTAGGATTCTACAGGTCTCGAGTGAGGTAGGTGCGTCCGGGAGAGGTGCGTTCAAGCATGGTATCGTGGAGTCTCGAGCGAGGTACGCAGAAGCCTAGGCAAGGTGCCCTAGGCCGTACTGCTGACAAGTCCCAAGAAGTGCTCCGTACCGGCAAGCGTTCTGTACCCGTGAGGAGCATATGTGCGAATTCCGGCAAATATGTTGGGTAGGGGTGAGAGGGAAATAACAGGACTACCCCAAGCAATGAAGTAGGCCTTGGGGTAAAACTGTAAAATTCCTAGGGGCAGAGATGTACATGCACATGGTACTCGTCCTCGCCTATAAAAGGTGAGAGACCCCTCCTGATTAAAAGAGAAGAAATACCGAAAGGAATTTCGTGACTTATTGGGCTTTATTCTTCATGTATTTAGAGGGATTCTTGGGAAGGTAGTGGTGAGCATTGAGGCTTGGTTTGGTGACCTCCTTTGGTACTGCCGATATAGCATCTAAATGGAGGTGCCCTAAGTTTACTATCCGTGAAAGTACCCGTTGAGAATTGGCACCAAGCCACGGAAGCGGCGAGTTGTGCGGAGGTGATCTAAGCATGCCTGTGGGCGGCCGAGCTCGAGGTGCTCCAGGCTACCTTGCAAACTCAGCAGGTCTGGACTTCTACCGCTTGCAGCTTGGAGCGACGCAGACTCTGATAGCACCTTCGCCACCGTAGGGGGCTCATGAGGTTGAGGAACTTCATTGCCAGCAGAAAGAGGCATGTATGGTGGCATGTGAAGGAGTCCGCTGTGACAAATCGGCCGTGGACGACTTGCTCGTCACCCGAGTCCCTGGCGTCTTCTCCTATCTCCTCAACGTCAGCTTCGCTCTACACGCATGACTCATGATGCTCACTGGCATCATCATTGGAGCGGTCAGGCAGCTCGGCTTCGACGCGTGATTTGCTCTTTCCTTTCCTCAAATGGGACGCGGTGCACTTCCACTTTTGTCTAGCCTGAGACTCTTCAGCGGATGCGACTTCAGGGCACAGCAGCACGTCCCATTTAAAGAGCTCATAGGCACGGTTCTAGCACCCGCTAACTAGCCTCACCATCAAACGGGACTCAGACATGGAGAAGCGTCCGAGTATAGAGGCAGCCTCCTCCTCTGCACAACGAAGGTCGTACCCTGACAAGAGGTAGAGAAGCGAGGTGAGTAGGCCGAAGTGTCAAAAAGCGAGCGAGCTACAAAGAGCTACCTTCAGCGGGCTCGTAGCCATAGAAATTGCAAGGCCCGAGGGGCTTGCCTTGGGGAAAGGGTAGCACCTTCAGGCTCCACCCTGTCGAGAGAAGCCAAATGTGTAGTAGGATGAACTCTTCCACCAAGTTGCGTGAAGACAATTGGTGGCTCATTCATCCCAAGGCGTCACAGTGTACCATGTCGATATCAGTCATCACTAGCTGATGTGTAATATACCCGGGGGTCTCCTTTCGCCCAGAGAAAACCCATGTCGCCGACGTGGTAGTAAAACCACTCGTTGCGCCAGTTTTTCCACTCGTTCTTGAGCGCCATGGCAGGGTAGATGACCTTGACTTTGTGGTTCACCTGAATGCTCACAAGGAATGCGCCCCTATGCAGAACCATGGGGGTCAAGACCGGCTCATGGAAATAGACGAAGCTCGCGACCGAACTCTTCATGAGCATAGTCCTGGTCACCCATTCAAAGATCGCCATGTGAGCAATTGCAATGGGGTTGAGGTTTGATATCTCTAGACCAAAGTGGTCTAAGATCTTCTACATGATGGGGGCGGCTGGGAATATGAGGCCTGCCTCGAACTACGATGCAAACACCAATATGTGTCCCTCTGGGGGACACCTTGCACGGTTCTCGCCTCCGGAAATGATTCACAGACCGGTGTGGAAATGACTCACTGACCGATGGGCCCAACGAATAATAACACATAGTTAAACCGTTTCACTTAAACAGTCATCGACATGTGGGCCCTAATGTCTAGTTTGATCGATCCATGCTGATTGCATGGACTTTGACCCTGAGTCCCACCTACCATGGACTATGGCTAGATAAAAGGTGAGCATAAAAAGCATTTCTAGTTAAATGAAGATCAGAAATGAATATCTGGATTTACAGAAAAATGTTCTAATATGGTTTTAACTTTAGAAATTCAGCAAAGTATGAATTTTATAGCAAAAATATTTAGAAAAAAATTTCCCATCTAATCATGACATTTCCATGCATGTTTGCACTGTAGTTAAAATGAAAATGATTAAATAATTGAATTTAACTATTTGCTTCTCGGCGGAGATTATTCAGATTATGATATCTTGAGCATCCAGACTTTGATTAAACCGATTCCACTTGCAGTAGTATTCATTTTAATTGTACTATTCCATGACATGAATTTCATATGATCATTGTGTTGATGTTCCAGCATTAGTATTAATAACAATTATATTGTTTTTAGTGTTTCTACTCCATCTCGATAGACATCAGAGTTGATGTGAGCTATGAGCAACATCCTAAGAAGATCTAGGGCTATGCCCAGCAAGGAAAGAAGTTCCCCTGATCATATTGGCAAGACCTACTATTTCAAACTTACAATTTGTGTTTAACTCTTGATTGCATGCGATCAACTGCTACTATATCGGTAGTTAGCTAATGATCTTATCCTTTGCATCAACCTAACTTGTAACCTCAATATCATGTCAGTCCTTACTAATATTTTGTTCTATATTGTTATCATATGCTTAGCCATGCTTAGATTCGTCAAGTGATGATCCTTTAGTTGGTTCAAAGAATTAGGGTGCTTGTAGATGAATCACATGTAGTGATAGTTGTAGACTTCTAGAAAGTAAATAAATAACTTGAATAATAATTACGAGCTTAGAGATAAGGTCATGGTTGGGAACATGGTGGGTTGTCTCGCTTTCTCACAAGGTCGGTTGTTTGACATATACTGACCCAAGATGAGCGTACTTCTACATGAGGGCATATGGAACCATCATGACTTACTAATTTGTCTAGGATTAGCTTATGAGCTACATAGTTCGCCGTTTCTATTTACCGGGCATGTGAGAAATGAAAGGGTATGGTGGCATCAATATAAGGTGGGGTGGGCAAACAGTTGATGTCCTGCAAGTGCACAAGGCTAGTTGTAACAGTTCGTTGGAAATATTCTGTCAGTTTTTTATGTCGATTTCCACGAGGAGCTATGATGATGGTAACTTCTTTCTCACACTTGTGGTGTCACAAGTTACAAGTATGCTTGTCTTCGAAAAGGTTTTCCATATTTTCTTATAAATTAATAAATGCAAGTATAGAACTAGGGGCAAATATTAAAATGCTAGAAATTTAAAGTGGGGTTCCTGTAATAATATTAATTAGGAGTGGGAGATGTTAGATCTTGGTTATTTGTAGATAGAACAATGATTGAAATAAGATTCCCCATACATTTATCCTCTTTGGAATTTGGTAGTTGAGTCACCTGTGAGTAGTTGTACTCCTCCTACATAGGTATTGTACAACTCTATTGTTCTCCTCATGTTACCCTCTATACCGAGTGGTCGGCAAAGTATTTATGATTGATAGATCGGATCAATACTTTAGGTTGGTGGCTTCTCGTTCTCCTCATTCAAGTACATCTCCTCTTTAATATCTACACCTATCACCTGTACAAAACATGTATTAATCCTAGTATGTCCGACCAAAGATCATGTTGCCAGGCCCTAGACAACAAGCATTAGGCACGCCGAGAACCAAATACTCAAAGCATTCAAGAATAATAATTCAATCCAGAAATAACTCTACTACATCACCAATCACCTATATCTCTTTTGCCTAATAGAACTACACACTCATACTGGAGATATGAGCACAATCAATATGCATAATTAAAAATGAACAATAAATAAAGTCTTGATTACCGATAATCCCAAGAATGTAACAAGAGCATGATCCAATAGTTCACCGATGTTTATAGATTTAAATCAAATGTGAAAGAAGAGAGGTTCAATCTTCTACAAGGACATCGCGATTCTCGCTCTCTCTAGTATGGCGGTGGTGGAGGAAAACAGTTGATTGCCGATCTTTCTCTTCTCCTTCTTCTTCTCTCATATTGTCTCTTCCATGCTGTCCTCTCGCTCATGTCTGTTGC
This sequence comes from Stipa capillata, assembly GCA_019208055.1. Taxonomy (NCBI): domain Eukaryota; kingdom Viridiplantae; phylum Streptophyta; class Magnoliopsida; order Poales; family Poaceae; genus Stipa; species Stipa capillata. Next base: position 66,520 of record JAGXJF010003671.1, on the reverse strand, counting down.
CTCCTCCCTCGAATGCCCTCGTCTCTTTATGAACTTGGTTCTGTTTGATGAGAAGGAGCCATCATCACTCAGTATGACTAGGCGGTATGAGTGTAGTGCTCGACCACTGCTCGGCAATGCGTCTAGAGCCTCAGATCGTGATTCTTCTGTTGGGAAAGTTGCTCCAAATCCCTTCATTCGTGCAAAACAGGTCTTAAATTGGTGGGATTCACCTTTTATCCTGCAAGGAAACTTAAAAATTGAGTTTTGCCAATATCATATAATAAATAGGAAATTGGGCAATTTTTCTAGCAAATAATGGGTTGATCAATGCTAAATCTTGGATTAAAAGATGATGCCTTTGGGACGCATCAACAGTCTCGAGGAGACTAGGGATGTTGCATCTCATAACTAAAAGTGCATCTAGGCCCCTAAATGTGTTTTGGTGGTTAATGACAAATGATTAGAGGACTAATGACCGCTTGTAAGCATGTAAACAGGTTTAGTCCTCAACGGATGAAATAGAGGAGCATCGGCGACCCCTCAAAAAAAAGGGAAAAGAAGAAGGTGGTAAATCTCCTAGATGTGGTTTTTAGCATTTAAGTGATGAAAGTCACATTGAGTCTAGGAACACCGTACTATTAAGAGGGGCTTGATGAACATGGTCGAGGAGAACATTCGCCGAACAAAAGCCGTTGTCGCCGAAAAAGCTCACAGAAAAACCCTAACCCTACTCCTTAGCCGAAATCCGGACCCTCAGCCCGGACAGTCCTGCTGGGGGTCTGGCCTGTCCAGAGGTGGATCAATACTGGACTGCCCGGGACCTTAGCCCGGACAGTCCGGCCGAGGGTCCGGATCAGTACTGGACTGCCGGACCTCAGCCCGGACAGTCCGGCCAAGGGTCCGGATCAGTACTGGACTGCCCGGACCTCAGCCCTCTGCCACCCTCGACTGATAGTTGTTGGATTTGAAAATCCGAAGGGTCCGGGCAAAATCTGGATGTCCGGATTTTGCCAAATTTCTTCAAACGGCTAGTTTTTGAGGGAGCCTCTATATAAGCCCCCTTGCCCAAAGCAAGGGGAACTCTTTGCCAACTCATTTCTAGCAATCTTTAGAGCATTTCTCTACTCCTCCAAGCATCAAGTGAGAGACTTTGAGAGGAAGAGAAAAACTTGAGTGATTTGAGATCCAATCCAAGCAACGCATTTAGTTCATCTCTAAGTGTTCATCAAGCTCATTTCTCTTGGAGATTGGGGTTTCCTAGATGGTTAGGAGTCCTTGAGAGCTCCCATCCTTGTGGTGAGCCTCAAGAAGTTTGTGAAGGCCGGGATGAGCCTCTGAGAGGAAAGAATCACCAAGAAGAAGTCGAGGAGACGCAAGGGCGTCCTCGAGGGACAAAGGCTTGAGAGGGAGCCTGCTCTTGATTACGTGTGATCGAGCTTCCCAAACGGAGACGTAGGATTCCCCCCAAGGATCGAACTCGGGCAACAAATATTTGTCTCTTGCTCATTCAATTCCACACTTACTTTGCAAGTACTTTTATATTGCTCATAGTTATCTTGCTTAGTATATTTGAGTACTCATATTAAATATTGCCACCTTTGCTAATCAATCAAGCTTAATTCCGCAAAAGTGAAATATTTGTTTAACATTGGATTAAAATTGTTTAGTCGCCTATTCACCCCTCCCCTCTAGGCCGACATCTTGATCCTTTAATTGGTATCAGAGCAAGGTCTCTCTTGTTAGGGCTTCACCGCCAGAGAGCCCAAGATGTCACACGAAGATTCAGGGGTGGGTGGTGGACGTGCTAGTGGTAGTGCTCATTCATATCAAAATGTTCCTCCTCCAAATGTTTACATTACTCATTCTTATGGTGGATCATTCGGTAGAGCACCCTATTTTGATGGAACTCACTATGCCTCTTGGAAACATAAGATTGAAATATATTTGATATCTCTTAACCCCGCCATTTGGCGAATAGTTCAAAATGGCTACATTGTAGGAAATGAGGACAACCCTACGGCCGATGAAGATAGACTCATTCACTACAATGCTCAAGCCATCAACGCAATCTTTGGAGCATTGAGTGGAGATGAGTTCAACCGGGTGTGTTCTCTTGAGAGTACCAAAGAAATTTGGACTACTCTCATGGAGATTCATGAAGGTACATCAACCGTCTGTGAGTCAAGGCTAGAGTTGTTGAAAGGGAAGCTTGATCGGTTCGTGATGGGACATCAAGAGACACCTAGCGAGATATACACCCGTCTTAACAATCTAGTCAATGAAATCAAGGACTTGGAAGCAAAGAGATGATCGACAACTACGTTGTCAAGAAGATGCTCTGAGCTATTGCTCCCAAGAATCGGACTTTAGTCACACTCATTCGGGAGAAGGACAACTTCAATGAGCTAACTCCACATGATGTCCTTGGGCGCATCCTTGCTCATGACCTAATGGACGAAGAAGCTCATGAGATCCGTGCCCTCACAAAACCAAGCTCAAGTTCAAAGAAAAATGACATAGCTTTGAAGGCCAAGCAAGTTGTTGAATAAAGCTCAAGTGAAGATGAAGAAGAAAATCAAATGGAGCAACTTCAACAAGGAATGCAAGAGATGGCTCTATTCGTCAAAAGGTTTGGGAAAGTGTTGAAGAGGAGCGGTTTTGGTCATAGAGGTGACAAATAGAAAAGCTTCGGCAAGACCAAGACAAGAAGGCCAAAGAGAGCTTGCTTTGAATGTGGTGAATTCAACCACTTCATTGCAAGTTGTCCCAACAAGAAAGGAGACAAAAATGAGGAGAAAGATAAGAGGTTCAAGAAGAAGGAGAGCACACTAGTGCAGAACCCCCTTATTAGTGGCGTGCCAAAATGCATATTAGTGACGTGTGGGCAGCACGCCACTAGTATCACGCCGGTGGTAAGTGGTTACTAGTGGCGTGCTAACCCCACGCCACTAGTAACACATGTACTAGTGGCGTGCCCGCTCGCACACGCCACTAGTAACTCATATACTAGTGGCGTGCCCTTTCCCACACGCCACTAGTAATATTCCTCAGTAGATTTTTTAGGGCCAAAAAAATATTATATGTTATTACTAGTGGCGTGCCCTAAATAGAGCACGCCACTAGTAATTCGTACATTAGTGGCGTGGCTACAGTTCCGCACGCCACTAGTAGATTTTTTAGGCCAAAAAAATATATTTTATGTTATTACTAGTGGCGTGCCCTAAATCAAGCATGCCACTAGTAATTCGCTCATTAGTGGCGTGGCTACAATTGCGCACGCCACTAGTAGCTTTTTAGGCCAAAAAAATATATTATATGTTATTACTAGTGGCGTGCCCTAAATCGAGCACGCCACTAGTAATGCTCACATTAGTGGCGTGGCTACGTGCGCGCACACCACTAGTAGATTTTCCAGGGCCAAAAAAATTATTTATGGATTTAATAGAAATACACCATATTTAATTTATACAGATCATCCATTTGTCCAAAATTGGCATGTATTTAATTTATACAGATCTAGTAAGTTGGATTACAAAAGAATATTACAAAGGAGCAAAAGAAAGAAGAAAGGAAAATAAACCTAAACTAAACCTATCTAGTTCATCTTCTCTTCTCATCTTCTTTTTGACTTCTCCTTTTGTATTAATACCTGCAAAATAGAGAAAAGAGAGAAATGATTAGTTATGGTTAGAATGTATGCACCTCCTGTGGAGATACATTTAGTTTAGGAGCTACTACTTGGGAAAAATCTGGGAACTAATCCAGATTTCCAATGATATAGGGTTGATCTTAAGTTAAGCAATAGTAAGCATCATGCAACCTATGTCCAAGTTCTTGAGCAAGTGAGAAAGCCAACACTGTTCAGTCAACAGTGATCTTTGATCCTGATCAAGCAATAACCACAACTAGCCAAAGCAATCACTTAACCATCAAAGCCAACATAAACAAACTATACATCTTAAAAAGAATATAGTCAAGTTTGGAAAAACGTTAACACAACGACAATGTACGTATACACAACAACCCCATCATCGTCACTCTCGTTTAACTTAGCTAGCGCTCGCTTCGGTTGTATTCGGAACTAGCGGGGCGAGCGTCTGCTACCGACTTGTACAAGGGCAGTATGTCGTTAGCCTGTCCCTTTAAGCGAGCCTCTCGCTCCTCCGGAGTTGATGCGCCGCCGTTGAAGATCCCGGTGGCGTCGACGACATCCTGGTTGATGATGCTCGCAAACTTCTCCTGGATGCGTCGAAACTCGTCTTTGCAATCTCCTGAGAGTTTCTGCAGGCTTTTCCCCCACTTGGTGACGTCAGCATGCTCTGTGAAGGTTTTTCATGCACGTACGTACTGCTCCATGTGGTTGATGATGTAGTAGCCGCACGTCACGCTGTTTTTCGGCTGCTACATGCAACAGAAGTCGGTGTTGTGGCCGAAGCGTGGCAGGCCAAGTTTGTTCTTCTTTCTGTATTTCTCCATGGTGTGTCCTCTCCTGTAATTATACTCGAACAGAGCTTCATCTAGAAGCTGTTTCACAGAGGTGTAGTCTTTCTTCTCGCTTCTCATCGAATCCAAGAAATAAGTGTGGGAATACTTCGGGGATACAACGATGAGGATGCAGTGGTTCCTGCGCAAACAGTTGAACAGACCAATATCGTCAAACCTTGGTACGTGCAAGCATAATGGAAATCTACGAAATCATATTGGGGCTAGCGAACGACTTACAGGGGAAGGTAGGGCACAAGAAGGTAGTCTTTCTCCTTATTCGCAACCATGAAGTCTGAAATGTACCTCTTCACAGTTTCAAACCCCTGAGGGTTGCGAAGGTTGTTCTCGTGCATGTGGTAAGGGTCCGCTACCGCGACATCCTGCACCTTCTCGAGTCTGGCCACTCTGGCTTCATGGAGCGCCCATAGGCAGAGTAAGGATGCGTCGAGGCAGAAGAGGTTGAACATGTTGAAGATCTCCTCGAAACACAGATAGAACTTGTCAGCGGGGAAATCTTCGACGAAGTCGAAACCCGGTGGCACCTGCACCATGAAAACTGGGAGATCTTGATCTCAAAGCGAACGAGCCTGCCTCTCCCTAGCGAGAATGTCGTCATGTAGAATCCTCATTTCGAATGGGAGGGTGTTGTACATATCCGTCGGTACGATGAGTTCACCAGGGATATGGAACGCCCACCATTCAGGACGACGACCCTCTGCTTGGCTAGATCCTGAGGATTTATTAGCCTGGATCGAGATCTTCTCAACCGGCTGGCTGCAGCGCCCTTGTAATCTTTCGTAGCAAGTCGCTTTCTCCTCTTTTTGGTTTCCGGGGCCGGGGGATCACCGCCCATCGCGTCTTTGGTCGCCTTAAAGATTGTGTTCGGAGTCAGCTTCGGTTTTTTGGGTAGTTGCTCCTCAGTGTCTGCTGGCGGCGTCTCAGTAAATAGACTCCTCTGGCAAGGTACATCACGTTCTGTTTCGGGAGGAGGCATGACATAGTCATCATTAAAGTACTGATCGACGTCCTCCTGCCCCTCCTGTTCCTCCGCGGCCTCATCATGATCACCCAAAGGAGATGGTCCTGGTTGAGTGACGCTGCTAGGGATCACCGACGACGAGGGTGTTTCACGTGGGGTGGTCCCGCCCAAAGCAATTTGCGTCTTCGGCCACCTGAGGGTCCAATTCCTGCAATCTACGAGTTTCATTTGTGTCTTCGCCCCTTCAGGTTGTATAGGAGGATCCACATCTTCGTAACCGGGTGTCACCCTAACCACAAAAACCCTAACAACGTCGCTTGGCAACGGCACGGTGTGCATCACCTTCTGTTTGGGGAGAATGACTAAGCCCTTTGCAACCGGCGTCATTTCACCGTTCACCATGGCGTGGAGAGTGCACGGAGTGTCTTCCTGTGAAACATGTACATGTCGTCGATGTTAGAGATCCGAACAACGAAACCATGCATGGAAGAAGGTGTTTGTTGAGCCGGCGACGCTTACCGTGAGGGCGTCGATATCAGCCGTTGACGACCTGTGGCCCGTGAAAGAGACAGAGGGGCTGCTATGAAGTGCATCGGGCCGCGGCTCTTTCTCTAAATTGACATTGGCCGGCGCCGATGTGACGACGCCTGGTGGTGGTACTGTTTGCCCCGATGCTAAACTGAGCTTGACAGCCTCAATTAGCTCGGGCCACATTTCCTGGACTTGGGCTTTCGCCATAGCTTTGGCTTTGACCTCGATTTCTTTCGCCATTTCTCCTCTCATTTCGGCCATTTTGGTTTCTAAAGTAGCCCGGTCGGCTCTCCTTCTCTGCCTTGCAAGCTCACGGTCTTCAGGATAATATGTTTCCCATTTGGCATTGACTCCGGCACTGTTCACACGACCATGAGCCGGCTTCGTTAACGGGTCCTTGCCGAGGGCCTCGTTGATTGACCGGTTAAGAGGGTCATCCCACCTGGCCGAGGACTCCTGGGAGCTTTGAGGTTCCGCATGATGCTTTCGCTGCAATAGGAATGTGAACCATTTAGAAACGTGACTACTTGGAAAGAAATCGACTTAATTAGGATAAATAGAATTAAGCGGGTTAATTAATTACCAAGAGTTCCTCGACTTTCTTCGTTTTGTCATCTGTTTCCCATTCCCCGGTCTCCTTATTGAATTTGTACTGGCCCCTGATGAAATCATGTTCACGCGGTTCTTGGAATTCGTTGAAGGGGTTTGGGACGCCCGCCGCAGCCATTACAGCATCCTGCTTCTCCCACTTGGGCTTCTTACCTGGGTAACCACGGCTTCCGAGGGTGTGGTTACCTAAGTTCCTTGCTCGCATGTCGTGTCCCCATTTCTCGTACTCCTTGACTTGAGGGGTCTGGTAGTGCTGCTTGAAAAGGTTCCAGTCCCCTTCAAAAATTGAAGGCCACACCTTACTGATCTCGGTTTCGTAATCTTTGTTAAGGTATTCATTTTTGGCCTTGGATTTCCAATTACTCAAAAACTTGTAGAACTTGCTGATGGCTTTATTGTTTACCAGGGTGTCATGCTCTTGGGACTCGTGCTCGTCCGGGAACTTGAATCTACCGTGGAGCTTCCCAATGAGGAGAGTTCGCACCTCCTTCTTGTCATTCGCCCTCAGGTTGCTTTCATTGATGTTCACGGTTTTCTCGGAGGATGCAGCCTACGGCATTACTGTAGTGTTGAGCGGCCTTCTTCAGACTAACAGGTAGACCGTCAGCGCCCACTCGATTGACCACAATCCTATCAGTGCCAATCTTGTTTCGAGACCTAGGCTTCCACTGCCTCTTGGGTTCTCCAGCCTGGTCCCCCGGGCCGGTCCCTTTGTCGCGATCGGTCGCATTTTCAGGACAGGTGCCGACGCTGGACTCATCATTGTCAGTCGTTGTGTACTCCTGCGCATCCGTATATGCGTCGGCGGTGTCCAGACCTTCATCATTACACGACAGCGGAGCTAGGGCTTCGTCGCCCGTACGTGTCGTCCGTGAAGAAGAGGCCGCGGTGGGGTGTTTTCGGACATATTCGAACTAAATATTAAATTGTTAGACAAATGTTAAAAATATCTATAAAATCTATAGAATTACTAAAATAACTAAAAGAATACTTAATGGGAAGTATTGTCATTCATCTGTGAGAGATGAATCATTAATATTCTACACTAATAGATTTAATGAGCTAGAATTTGTGCTTAATATATGTGAATATAGTTTGCAGAGGATATTGAAGTATCAAATTGCTGATATAAACAACAAGAAAGGAATCACTTAGTTGAAGTATTCTTATGGAATGCATGAAAGCTCAATATAGTGCCATTGCTACCGAGGGATGCTTTAGCATTATCAATTGACAAGGAACATTCGCATTTGTTGGTACTAAGAGGATATTGTCTAGAATTCTCAACTGATACCAGCAAAAAAGAATTCTAATAAGGAAAAATACATTAGTATGTTCAGTAGCAGAAAGAGCTGCATAGTCTCAAGCACTGCTTTGTTGGAACGTATAGAATTACTAAAAATAACTTAAAAATCAATAGAATTACTAAAGATATCCATAAAAGCTAAAAAAATCTATAAAAATCATTAAAAATTTCGGCATGACCTTTGCTAAAAATGGGACATATTGAGTGCTAGAAATTTGACGAAACATTGACGAATCAACATTTCGCCAAAACATTGGCACTCGTGTATATTCCCTGAAAAACAAGAAAACACACAGCGCGAGAAACTTCATCGCGAGCAACAAATTGTTGCCTCGGCTCGATGGCTGGAAAATCACACACAAAACATAGTCCAACACATATAATCCATCACATTATAGACCACATATCCATCACATATTCTTCCGCCCTCGACTCGATGGCCGGTACCACATTATAATTACCTCGATGGTTGGGATGGAGGTCACCGAGTATGTCGGGGTGGAGGCACGCCTGGGGTAAGACCTCACCTGTACATCATAAACTTGCATTAATAGGTTACTAGTGGCGCGCCTGTGCTCGCCCACGCCACTAGTATTTGTTAGATTTTGTTAAATTTTGTTAGATTTTGTGGCTACTAGTGGTTTTGTTACTAGTAACAGGTTACTAGTGGTTTTGTTAGATTTTGTTAGATTAAGTGTACCTTGAGCTGATTATTCAGTGGTTTTGTTAGATTTAGATCAGATCCAAAGAACTAACTAAAACCCGATTTGTTAAGAATTAGTGTTGACTACAGTAAAAAAAGACGACAAGAACAGCACAGCCTAAGTAACTAGAGTGGTTAAAATTACTAGTGGCGTGCGTGAATCGACCCACGCCACTAGTATACATGTATTTCTAGGTATTTAAAGGATATAATTTAAATTTGAACTACAAGTACATTAAAAAGTTGCACAAAGTTTGTAGAAAAATCATGATGTCAATATACAAAAGAGATACAAATGTAAATGTAAATGTGGCCTAAAAATATGAAACTTGGCATGATGTCATTATACAAAAAGAGATACAATAATGTGAGAAATTGCCGCTGCTAGCTAGTTTGTCAGCGTTTAACAATCTTCTCAACTGTGGTCTTCGTCTTCTTGGTCTTCCTTGTATACTTTAGCCCTACGTCGTGACTCTTTCTTTTGAAGGGACGGCCTTTCTTAGGTAACGTAGTTCTGCTCCTTCTCATGGTGTACTTTTTACCATCGTCTTCTTCCACTGGGTCACCGAATTGGTCAAAGTCTTCCTCGTCAGTGACTCCATCCATTCCGACGATGCTCCTTTTGCCTCTCCTCATGACAACACGGCTCGGCCTTGTCGGGTCGGTTATATAGAAGCATTAGGCCACGTCCTTAGCTAATACCCACGGCTCATTCTGGGCGGTGATTCCTCGCACATTCCCAGTAGGCTTTGCTGAGGGTATAACCATGGTAGTGAAATAACGGTCTTCGATTACGATACTCTTCGCCCATCTGACACGGCACATGGGGATCTTGACCTCTCCCGAGTAGTCAAGTACCCAGATCTCTTCGAGCCTGCCATAGTATCTGTCCTTTACATTACCAGTCAAGGTCTCCATCGTCACCCCCGAGTTCTGGTAATCACTATCCTTGTCTTTGGCCTCTGTATAGAATGTGTATCCGTTGATATCATATGCTTGATAAGTCACGAGATTGCATATGGGGCCATGTGCCAAGGCGAAGATGATCTTTGCTCTGTCATCACTCGCTGGCAATGGCTTCTTCTGAATGCGCTCTTTGAACCAAGCCGCAAAGGAGGAGTTGTGCTCTCTCTTGATTTGGTCATCGGTCCTCGGTTGCCCAAGGTCAGCGTACTTTTTTCTTAATGTTCTCTCGTGCTTCTCCGCCCAAGGGGTGACCACTTCTAGGTGCTGTAACGCTACTGTGTGCACTCTGTTGAAGTCGTCGCGTCGGTTCGGTGTATCAAAGTCCACATGCAAATCCCTCTTCCCAACCGAGTGACCTACTCCTTCGAGCCTGCCAACGTGCTTATTAACAGGCAGACCGATAGATTTTTCGACTTCCATGTAATTCGTGCAAAATGCGATGCACTCTTCTGTCAGAAAGCCCTAGACGATGCTTCCATCCGGGCAGGCCCTGTTACGAACGAATCCCTTGACGGTCCCATTCATCCTTTCGAACGGGAACATGTTATGCAAGTATGCCGGTCCCAGGTCGATGATCTCCGGGACAACATGGACCAACAGATGTACCATAACATTAAAGAATGCGGGCGGGAAGTAGATCTCAAGCTCACATAGTATGACAACGATCTCTTCCTGTAGCCTTGCGAGACACTGCAAACTGATCGACTTTTGAGAGATAACGTCGAAAAAATTACAGAGGTCAAGAAGTGTTTCGCGGACGTGCTTGTCCATTATCCCTCTAAGTGCAACCGGAAGTATCTGTGTCATCATCACGTGATAGTCATGAGACTTCATCCCGGACACCCTGCGTTTCTTCACATCTAGATATCTGCGTATGCTCCCCGAGTACCCGGAACTAACTTTGATACCTTCGAGGCACTTGAAAACTTGATCGAGCTCCTTCGGATCTAGAGTGAAGCAAGCGGGGGGACATGAATCATCGAATTTTGAAACATTCTTGCGCGTAACTGTCTCCTCCTGGTCAACGTGCAGCTTATCCCTTATATTGAGGTCTTTCAAGTCTTGCCTTGCCTTCGGCCCATCTTTTGTCTTTTCTGGCATGTCGAACAGGGTACCAAGCAAACTCTCACAGACATTCTTCGTGATATGCATGACATCAAGACAATGAGGCGTATCGAGGACTGGCCAGTAAGGCAAGCCCCAAAAAACAGACTTCCTTTTCCATACTTTTAACAGCGGCTCAGGGGCCTTCCGCTTCTTTCCCGGCTTAGGGCACTCTTTCCAATCGTTCAACAGCCGACAGATTTCTTCTCCGCTCCTCTTATGTGGCTTTAAGTGAGCCTCAGTTGTATCATCGAACAGATCTGGACTTCTCCACTCGTCATCCTTGTGAAGCCACCTTCGATGCCCCATGAACATGGTTTTTTTGAGAGCCGCCCGCGGGCTTTAGCTGGAGATAAGTTGTATCATCCATACACTTAACACATTCGAAGTGTCCATGGCACACCTGGCCGGAGACATATCTGTAACCGAGGTAGTCTTGCACCGTCGTGATCAACGCAGCTCTCATAGGGAAATGGTTTCGTTCGTTGGCGTCCCAGGTGTGGACCCCTTCATCAGCCCATAATGTGTCTAGCTCCTCCTTCAATAGCTCGAGATACAGGTTAATATCGTTCCCCGGTTGTGTCGGCCCTTGAATTAGCATAACCATGTGTACATACTTCTGCTTCATGCAGCGCCAAGGGGGAGGTTGTAGAACCATACAAACACGGGCCAGGTGTTGTGTGTGCTGCTCTGGTTGCCAAAAGGATTGAGTCCATCCATACTCACACCCAACCTGATATTCCTTGCTTCTCCTCCGAATTCGGGGTATTCACAGTCGAGTGCTTTCCACTGGCAACCATCTGCAGGTGCCTCAGCACGCCATCGTCTTTACCCGCCATCTTCCTATCTTTGTGCCAACGCATGAGCTTTGCTTCCTTCTTGTTTGTGTATAGACGCTGCAAACGGGGAATGAGCAGAAAGTACCATACAACCTTTTGAGGAGTTTTCTTTCCCCGCTTGTATCGGGGTTCCTCGCACTCTGGACACTCTGTTAGGTCCTCATGCTTGTTCCGATAAATAATGCAGTCATTGATGCACGCATGGTATCTGATGTGCGGCAAATCAAGAGGGCACACGACCTTCTTGGCCTCATCGATACTACTAGGCAACACGTTCCCCTCGGGAAAAACTTTATGTAGAAACTCCAATGTCACATCGAGACTTGCGTCCGTGCTTTTGTATTTTGCCTTGATGTCTAAAAGTTTAAGCGTGACGTTGAGGCGGGTGTGCTGGGGATCGCAACCATCATACAATGAAGTTTTTGAGTCTTTCTCCAGTTTCGCAAACTTGGCAGCCTCTCTAAGAGTAGCTCTTTCATTAATCGTCTTTTTCACAATCAACTCTTGAACATGAGGGTCCTGCACCATTGTGGCCAGCGTGTCCTGGGTGTCCGCCGCTTCGGCATCTTCATCATGTCCGGCATCGTCGTCATGTCCGGCCTCTTCATCATGTCCGGGCGCCTCTTGGTGCTCCATCCCTTCATCTTCGGGGTCTTCGTTTCCCGCTTCTTCATGTGTCGCCCCTTCGACATCGGCAACATCCTCATCCTTCTCACCGTGACTTGTCCACCGTGTATAACCATCCATGAAACCCCGTCGGAGCAAGTGCGCCTTCACAGAGCCAGAATGGGGCGTGAACATATGCATGTTTTTGCATTCACGACACGGATAACATATCTCCTTGCCACCCCGTCGCTCCATATCTTCCACGGCGAACTTTAAGAACCCATTCATACTTCGATCCATGATATCGTTCGATCGATCCCTATAAGATATAAGAAAAAGAATTAAAACCAACAAGGTCATAGAAAATTTCGGCATGACCTTTGCTAAAAATGACACAAATCGAGTGTGCCAGAAATTTGACAAAATGTTGACGAATCAACATTTTGTCAAAACATTGGCCACTCATATATATTCCCTAAAAAAACACATGGAGCAACTACAATGAGTTGTCGCCTCGGCTCGATGACCGGTGTCACAAGCAATACATGCATTAACGATATATATGGCTCGATACACAAATTTTCATCATCTCACATATGCACATATCCACAACAATGTACATTTCATATCATTCAAATAGACGATGATGCATGCCCTCGAGAAGTTAATTCTCACCTAGGGATGAAGAGGACTGAGACGTCGATCGAGAGCGGGTGAGGCCGGCTATAGTTGGTGGTGGTGGTGGTGAGAGGGAGAGAGAGGATTTGGGGGGAAAGTGATTTAGGTGAGATAGATTTGGGGGGAGAGGTAGCTAACCATGCATTAATTAATGGAGGAGAGAGAGAGAGGAATTTAATGCATGTGAGTGGGTGGAGGAGAGAAATTTAATGTGCCATGCATGTGTACACGAAATAACAAGGGGAGAGGAGGAAGAAGTGAAGGAGAAATGGAAGAAGAAGGAGAGAGGGCGTCATATTTGAACAGTAAAGTTCACTCAATTATTGAGCTCAAGTTACTAGTGGCATGCTGTATAAACAACACGCCACTAATAAGGTAATTACTAGTGGCGTGTACCACCAAGAGCACGCCACTAGTACAGGCAGGTTACTAGTGGCGTGTCGCACAAACGAGCACGCCACTAGTATGTGCCTTACTAGTGGCGTGTGGCCTATAGAGCACGCCACTAGTAAGCGGGGACCAGAAGTGGGACTGGCTCAGTTTACTAGTAGCGTGTGGCACAAAATGCACGCCACTAGTATGTGCCTTACTAGTGGCGTGGGTCATATATGGCACGCCACCAGTAAGTGGGGACCAGAAGCTGGACTGGATCAGTTTACTAGTAGCGTGCGGCGCTAAGTGACACGCCACTAGTAAGGCACATACTAGTGGCGTGTGGGTAGTAGAGCACGCCACTAGTAAGTGGGGACCAGAAGCGATGCTACCTCATGTTACTAGTGGCGTGCTCGATAGAAACACACGCCACTAGTAGATGATACAGTAGTGGCGTGCCTGAGTAGCCCCACGCCACTAGTATATTATGCCGGGTCCGACTACGTGGTCCCACTTACTAGTGACGTGGTATTTATTGGGCGCGCCACTAGTAGGCTTTTATTAGTGGCGTCAGTGTATACTAGCACGCCACTAATATTTTATGCGGATACCAGTGGCGTGGGTATTTAGGGGGGCGCCACTAGTAATCTTCCCCTATAAGGGTTTCTGCACTAGTGGCAAGTTCTCCAAAAGGGACTACAAGGCTCAAGCACATATTGGTGAAGAATGGAATTCCGACTCCGACTCCTCCTCAAGTGAAGATGATGATGGTATTGCCAGAATAGCCATTGAAGCCTCTCCACCACCAAAGTCACTCTTCGATAATTCGAGTGATGACGAATCGCCCATTTGTCTTATGGCAAAAGGGTCCAAGGTATCATCTCTCAAAAAGTCTTCTCTTGCATTATTAAATCTTGGTAGTGATATCGATAATGATAGTGAGGATGACTTTGCTTGATGATGATATGATTACCTCACTTGATAAAAACACCATGATTAAAATATCTCATTTGTTAACCACTATTGAAGCTCTTGAAGAAAACAATAGATAAGCAAATGGATACTCTAGATAAACAAGAAGAATTGCTTATTTATGAAAAAGAGAAGAATATTAATCTTGAGAAGGAACTAACTAAAGAAAGATTAAAAAGTGATGCAATGATAAAGATTGTTAATGATAACAAAGCTACTAAGAAGAAACTTGAGAGAACCAATGAATGCTTAAAAGAAGATTATGCTCAATTAGAACTTGGTTATCTCAAAACTAAGAATTTGCTTGACAATGTTGTCATTGCACATGAGAAGCTTAAAGCCTCATCAATTGATCATATACATGTGCCATGCTCAAAATGTGATACTAACTCAAACGTCAACAATGAAGAATTGAAAATTGAAAATGCTAAACTAAAGTCTCAACTTCATTTTGGCTTATTGAAATGTCACAAGGGTAGTAAGGCCCTCAAGGAGTTGTTGAGCAACCAAGTTGAAAACTTCAACCATGAAGGACTTGGATTCACTCCAAAATTCAATGAAAATGGCAAAGCTTGGTTGCCTCAACAATATCCTAAGACGAAGTTCGTGCATGGCAAAGGTAAGCAAGTGGAAACACTCCACTTCAATGGCCATGAGACGAAAAAGCGTCAAATGAGTAAGACATTTGGCGGTGGATCTTTTGATGCCTCCTATGTCCTAAGGAAAGACAAAGATGGAAACATCCATGCTAAGTACGTTGGACCTAGGAATAGCGGTCTTAAGAAGAGCACCATTTGGGTGCCCAAAATTCTTGTGACTAACATGCAAGGACCCATGCAAAAATGGGTACCTAAATCAAAGAAATAAACTTGTTTTGTAGGACTACTCCTCCGGTGGAAGAAGTTGGGTAATTGATAGTGGTTGCACTAATCACATGACCGGAGAAGTGAGTATGTTCTCACAATTGACAAGTGAAGGATCACCTCATGAAAACATCATTTTCGGCGATGATGCCAAAGGAAAGGTAATGGGACTTGGTAAAGTAGCAATCTCAAATGACTTGTCCATTTCAAATGTGCTACTTGTCAAGTCTCTCAATTACAATTTGCTTTCCGTATCTCAATTATGTACATTAGGGTTTAATTGTCTATTTACCGATGTTGACGTGACCGTCTTTAGAAGAGACGATTCCTCGATAGTCTTCAAGGGTCACATGAAAGGCAAGCTTTATCTTGTGGATTTCTCCTCGGATAAATCTCGCCTTGAGACTTGCTTGATGGCTAAATCAAGCATGGGTTGGTTATGGCATCGCCGACTAGCCCATGTTGGTATGAGGAATTTGAGTAAGCTTCTAAAAGGCGAACACGTTTTAGGACTAACGGGTGTCACTTTTGATAAGAATAGAATTTGTAGCGCATGTCAAGCCGGGAAGCAAGTTGGAGCTCATCATCCCACGAAGAATATAATGACTACTTCAAGACCATTGGAACTCCTACATATGGATCTCTTCGGACCCATTGCTTACATTAGCATCGGAGGTAATAAATATGGTCTTGTCATTGTTGATGATTATTCTAGATATACTTGGGTATTTTTCTTGAGTGATAAAGGTGATACGCAAAAGAAGTTCAAGAAGTTTGCAAAGCGTGCTCAAAACGAGTTCAAACTCAAGATCAAGAACATCCGGAGTGATAATGGGACGGAGTTCAAGAACACGCAAGTTGAAGAATATCTTGATGAGGAGGGGATCAAACATGAGTTTCTCATCACCCTACACCCCTCAACAAAACGGCGTGGCGGAAAGGAAGAATCGAACCTTGATAGAAATGGCAAGAACGATGTTGGATGAATACAAGACATCGGATCGCTTTTGGGCGGAAGCCGTCAACACCGCTTGTCATGCTACCAACCGGTTATATCTCCACCGCATCTTGAAGAAAACTCCATATGAACTCCTCACCAAAGATAAGCCGAACATCTCTTACTTTCGAGTCTTTGGTAGCAAATGTTTTATTCTCAACAAGAAAAATAGATTGTCAAAATTTGCACCTAAATGTGATGAAGGTTTTCTATTAGGATATGGATCAAATTCGCATACTTACCGAGTCTTCAACAAAACCACCGGTTGTGTTGAGGAGTCGTGTGATGTGCAATTTGATGAATCTAACGGCTCTCAAGTAGAGCAAATAGATCTAAATGATGTAGGTGACACCGATCCTTCACAAGCAATCAAGAATCTATCTCTTGGAGAGATCAAACCAATGGAGAGTATGGAGACTCAAGAAACTCAAACTCAATCAATGCAAGTTGAGCCATCCAACTCCATTCAAGACTCAAGTGGATCATTTGAGCAAGAAGAAGGAGTTGGAACATCGCGAGCTCCGCTCCATCCAAGGGTTCATCAATGTGTTCAACGGGATCACCCCGTTGACAACATTCTCGGTGATATGAACAAAGGGGTAACAACTCGCTCTCGTGTTGCTAATTTTTGTGAGTCATTACTCTTTCGTTTCTTGTGTTGAACCCGTTAAGGTCCAAGAAGCACTCGATGATCCGGATTGGGTGAATGCAATGCATGAGGAGCTCAACAACTTCACCCACAACAAGGTTTGGTCCTTGGTTGAAAGACCTAAGCAAAACGTCATAGGAACAAAATGGGTCTTCCGGAACAAGCAAGATGAGGATGGACAAGTTATCCGAAACAAGGCAAGGTTAGTGGCACAAGGATTCACCCAAGTCGAAGGTTTGGACTTTGGTGAGACCTATGCCCCCGTTGCCGCTTAGAAGCCATACGCATATTGCTTGCTTTTGCATCTCATCATGATTTCAAATTATATCAAATGGATGTAAAAATCGCCTTCTTAAATGGACCCATTAATGAACTTGTGTTTGTTGAACAACCACCGGGTTTTGAAGATTCCAAATTCCCCAATCATGTCTATAAACTCCACAAGGCACTTTATGGGTTAAAACAAGCCCCTAGAGCATGGTATGAGTGCCTTAGGGATTTTCTAGTCAAGAAAGGGTTTGAAGTTGGAAAAGTCGATACCACACTATTCACTAAGAAAGTAGATGATGATTTATTTGTATGCCAAATTTACGTTGATGATATTATATTTGGCTCTACTAACAAAACTTTCAGTGAAGAATTTGGTAAGATGATGGCTAGGAAATTCGAGATGTCAATGATGGGGGAGTTGCAATTCTTTCTCGGATTCCAAATCAAGCAACTCAAGGAGGGGACGTTCATATGTCAAACCAAATACGTCAAAGACATGTTGAAAAGGTTTGACATGGAGAGCGCCAAACCCATCCGAACCCCCATGCAAACAAATGGCCATCTCGACCTCAACATTGATGGAAATTCGGTAGATCAAAAGGTATATCGCTCCATGATTGGGTCTTTGCTTTACCTTTGTGCATCTAGGCCCGACATCATGCTTAGTGTATGTATGTGTGCAAGGTTTCAAGCCGCTCCTAAGGAGTGTCACTTAGTGGCGGTTAAAAGAATTCTAAGATATCTTGTTCATTCCTCAAACTTAGGGCTTTGGTATCCTAAGGGTTCTAGCTTTGATCTTATTGGATATTCGGATTCGGATTATGCGGGTTGCAAAGTTGATAGAAAGAGCACCTCCGGAACATGTCAATTCCTTGGTAGATCACTAGTTTCGTGGGCCTCTAAGAAACAAAACTCCGTAGCCCTATCCACCGCCGAAGCTGAATATATCTCCGCTGGGAGTTGTTTGTGCTCAATTGTTATGGATGAGGCAAACATTGAAAGATTATGGAATAAATATGGGAAAAGTGCACTCTATTATGTGATAATGAAAGTGCAATAAAAATTGCCAATAATCCCGTCCAACATTCCCGAACCAAGCATATAGACATCCGTCATCATTTTCTTAGGGATCATGTTGCAAAGGGAGATATAGAAATAAGTCATGTAAGGACCGAAAAACAATTAGCGAATATCTTCACCAAACCCCTAGATGAGCATAGGTTTTGCGAGTTAAGGAATAAACTTAATATCATTGATTCTAGAAACTTGGCTTGACTCTTGCATAGCACATATATATACACCATGCCTTGATGATTTGGTGCTTTAGATGTAAATGCACATATAGGGGGAGTGGCAAAATTGTTAATATTATGCCACATCTCTATACATGTGAATAAATCAATGACTTGTAATTATATCATGTTCATATTGGTCTAATTACAAAATTGAGTCTTTGAAAGGATCTCAGGAGTCGACTAGAGGGGGGGTGAATAGGTCGGCTCTATAAAATTAAAACCTAATGGGCTTTACTTAAAATAAATGGGCCAATCCTAAGCAACTGACTCAGGCAACTGACTCTCAGGTAGATAACTCAGATAAATGCAAGCAGAGCAGTGCAGAGACAACTATGTGTCAACTGAGTCTCAGGTGAGTGACTCAGTTGTGTGCAACAGATAGACAAAATAGTAAAGGAGACAACTTGCTCTTAGTGTCAACTGAGTCTCAGGTGGGAAACTCAGTTGTGTGCAGCAGAGAGTGAACAATGTATATCAGCACAAGTGAACACAAACCAAACAAATAAGCGAGAAGACACAAGGGTTTGTTTTACCGAAGTTCCCACTTTAGCAAGTGGTACGTCTCCGTTGAGGAAGCTGCTTTCACAGCCGGCACTGAACCGTGCTCTTTCCTCGTTCACTTATCTTGTGTGGAATCCTTTTGATCTCACCGCAGCGAGACAGGCAGACCCAAATCGCCTTCACAAACGCTTGGAGGCAGCCACACAAGACTTGGCTTGCTCACCAACGACTCCAACTTCCCGGTCTTGGAGCAGACGAACTCCAAGAGCTCTCTCAGACTCTTGGAGGAACCAGTACCATGAACTCTCTCAGTTCTGAAGCACTCAGGATGCAAAGCAACTCTCTCTCACTGTGGATGCACGCAGGCAACACTCTCTCGGAGACTAAGAGCTCTTTCTTCCGACAGCAGGGTGCTTTCTATGGTAGAGGTAAAGGTTGAGGTCGAAACCTCCCCAGGTTCCCTATTTATAGGGTCCCTGGCAGCTAGCCGTTACCCTCATGCCACGTCAGACAAAGAGCCACCAGACACACCTATCTGAGACTCAGCTAACATACACTAGGTAACCTACTAGCCACGGCTGAGCTACCCACCTGAGTCTCAGATGCCAAACTCAGGTGGACTCGGTTGCCTCAGGCAGCACCTGAGCACAACACTGGCCGGCTCACTACAAGCCTAAAAACTGATTCAGGAGGACAATGGACTCACCACTGCCACTGACCAGCTCGCTCAGAATCTTGGCACTGGTTCCAAGCTAACAATCTGAAGACGACAGCCCTTGAAGACGCACAGCGAACCCCTTGACGCAGATCCACCAGCTTCCTAGCTCCTCCAGGTCTTATCCAGCTTGCAGTCACGGTCCTTGAACTCCATCAAGCCACCATCACCTCGCTTGCCCTCGAGCACAGCCTCGGCTTCCTCGCAACTGAGCCTCAGGAGACTAGCTCAGCTAGCCCTTCTGACCTTCACGGTTCCTTGCTCTTTTTAGGCCTCATCATCACTCAGATGTTGTCTTGATCGATCACCTGTTCATCTAAACCCCTGTTCACACTCATTGTAAACGTTAGATACAGGTGAGGGTTGCCATTAACCATCAAAACCAAACCTTGGGGCTAGATAATCATCCTTCCACACTCCTTGGGACTGGATGCACTTTCAATCTCCCCCTTTTTGGTGGTTAGTGGCAACCCCTTTAAACATAGCATTAGATGTATAAAAGGGTATGACATTCAACCAAGTTTAGTATATACTCCCCCTAAAGCTGTGCATATAAGAAATTTGCGTTTGTATACAAATGCACAGTTCTGTTTAATCATGGAGAGTAAATGCTAAACAGGATTGCCATGAACATAACTGAAAGATTAAGCACAGCGGAGAATAGCAGTTATGTTGAATAAGTACTCAGCAACAGATGTACAAGGAATAGCATGCTTGAGTACGAATCTAAAATCTCTTAAAACAAATATTATCAGAGCAGATCAAATATTATCAGAGCAGATATCATTAGAATAGATATTATCAGAGCAAATAGATATCAGAGCAATCAACAGAATTTAGAGCAAAATACTTGTATCAGAGCTTCTAATGATATTATCAGAGCAAATTGATAATTTAGAGCAAATACTTGTATCAGAGCTAAACACATGTATCAGAGCAACATAAACAACATGTATCAGAGCAAAAGAAAAAGAACAACACATGTATCAGAGCAAGACAAAACAATCAGAGCATCATCATATGAATAAGCAAAATGTATCAGAGCATCATATGAAAAACAGAGAATGTCTTGACACACATGCACATGCAAGCAGCTCTTAGCCCTTAGCCCTTTTTACATTACATATGCTCTCTAATCTCTCCCCCTGAATCTAATCTCTCCCCCTTTGCCACTAAACACTAAAAAGAGATAGGAAGAAGATCTTCAGGGAGCTGGCTTCTGTTGCAGAAGGGATAGAATCTGATCAAACTTGCTGCTGACTGAAGCCTTGAGATCTGCCATATCAGCCTTGAGTTCGTTCTTCAGCTCTGCCATTTCTTGCTGTAGCTCATCTTGCCTTCTCTTGATAGCAGAAATCTGGACTGGCACAACCTTCTTGATAAAAGCATCAACTGCAGCAGGGTTGTCCAGACGCTGAACCATGGGCACACTATCTGAGGAGAGGCCAACTGAGACTGAAGCCTGAAGCTCAGCAGGAGGAGATGGTTCCCTAGCTGAGTCTCGGGCAGGAGACACCTGAGGCTCAGGTAGGTCTGCTTGGGGTACAACTGCTGGCTGAGGAACTCTGACTGAGGCTCTGGTGGCTGGCTCAGGTGGCACTGAGGCACTTGGCTGAGAGACATCGAGGATGCTGTAGAAGGATTTCTCATCTTCATTATCATCCTTTTGGGGTCTGAACTTGCTGAGATAACACTTCTTGTCAAAGGAAAAAGATGATGGTGCTAAAGCTGTTCTCTGAAGGATCATATGCATTAAGTATGAGCCATATCTCATCTTGTCTGTTCTGTTCTTCTGACATTCATTGATCTCAGAGAAGATATATCGGCAACATCAAACTTTTCCTTCTTTGCAATCAGCTCAAGAATTCTCCAGACTGGGTTATAGATAGCATCAGTTCCTCCACCCTTTGCACAGATAGACACATTTAGAATCTTTCACAATGTGTTTTGGTGTCTTCATGAGTCCCTTAAAGTTCTGAATATACTTGGGGACTACACCTTTGACTGAGGGAATCACAAAGTCAGTGGGAAAGAATTTCTGTCTTGTCTCATTTGGCACCCAATCTGGTTGCAAGCTCTTGTCTTCTTCTGATCCTTTGGAGATGCTTATCTTTGATAGCTTGGGCCCTGATGGCAAGTTGAACAGTTCAGCAAATTCTGTAGCTGTGATGCACAGCAACTGACCTCTGGTCATCCATAGCATGAAATCTTGGTGATCTTGCTCAATGAATACTGTGGCATAGAATTCCTTGATCACTTCAGAATCATATTCTTGGTTTATGCTGCAGATTTGATCTAATTGAACAGCAGCAAAGATATCTTTTAGATCGCCCAAACCATTCTTGGCCAGATTTGCCCAATCTATGGGCATGCTATCAACAAAACCCTTCTTGGGTATCAGAAGATGATAGCTGGATTGCTGCTGATCATTCCAAAATCTTTGATCATTACACCTCCTCTTCTTGATATTGCCTTCGCTGTCAAAATATGGATTGGTAGTTCTCATGGCCGTGTAGTTGGAGGTGCTTCTTGTGTCCAGATTTATGATAGCCAGACTAGCATCTGCCTTTGGAAGCTTCTTGTGTGTTGCTGCAGACAGAAATTTCATCTCTTGAGAGTTTGTCCTTGCAGCTTTAGCAAAGATAGCAGCATACTTGACTTCCAGAGACTCATCTGAGTCTGCCTCCTGAGGTTTCAGCTGAACTGGCTTCTGAGTCAGAGGAAGATGTGGCATTTCAGCTTCTTTTTCAGAATCTTCTTCTTCAACATCTTCTTCCACACCCTCATATTCTTCATCTGAATCATCTGGCTTTTGTTTCTTCCTGCGAGGAGAGGGAGGATGAGGGTCACTTGGGCTCGAGTAAGAGTCATCTGATCCATCTGACTGAGACTCAGCTGATTCAGCCTGAGACTCAGTTGGCTCTTTTGGTGCAGACTCTGGTGCTGAAGATGTCACTGCTCTCTCTTGATCAGTGAGCTCTTGGTCTCCTTGAGCAGGTACTAAATCAGATAAGGACTGGAAAGACTGATCCCATGCTTACTGATATTCCAGCTGAGGGATCGGCTTGAGACACAGGTGGATTAGCATCGAAAGGATGTTCTGAGCTGGATCATAGAATCATCTAGATTCTTCTCTAGCTGCTTTCCACTGGAATCTAGCTCTGCTAGGATATCTTCTATAGATTCAAGAGCAGCTTTCTGTTGAGTTTCTACTTCTGTGGGAACAATCTCTAGCCCAGCTGAGGATACTGCCTGAGACTCAGCTGGCACACTCGGCTGAGGGGCAGGAGCACTTTCTTGTTGCAGAGGGACTGCTGAGATAGGAGCAGTTGAACAATCTATCCTGTTAATCCTCGAAATTAACTGCAGCTATCTCATCCTGCAAGACCTTCTTACGAGCTTCATCTGAGCAGGAGTGCAATTCCATTGTGAAGGCATCTATCCTTCTTTGCAGCTTGTTATCATGATATCTGCGCCATAACTGTTTGTACTGCAATGAGAGCTGAGATACAAGGAGTTCCATTTGCAGAATCAGAGCTGTTTTCTCATCTCCTACAGCTTTCTCTTCTCTTCTCAGCAACTCATGAAGCTCTTCATTGATTGCCTTGTCTTTCTTCCATATATCCTTTTGAACTGAGACATCTTTAGGAACATCACAAGGGACCCCACATTTGAGCCTTCCTCCTCCAGGTCTCAGAGAGGCATCATGGCTGCTCTCAAATCCATCTTCTCCATTTGCAAGAGCAACACCGTGAAGATTGAGAAGATCAACCGCCGTGCCAAGAAGAACACCATTCGCCTCAAGAGGCTTCAGAGGCTTGCTGGGAGTCAAGATGTGTCTCCTGATGGTTCTGAGTTTGCGCCTAGTGATCCGGAAAAAATTTTGGACCCTTTTGCTCAGGCCGAGTCTTCTTCATCCATTCCAGGCGCCACCCCTGAAAGTGACAACTATGATGATGATGCCAGTGAAGATGAAGCCTCCTCTTAGATGGGTCGATAGCATCGCTTCTTTTCCCTTTTTGGTGTCTTGATGCCAAAGGGGGAGAAGTAGCTCTATTAGGATGCCGGGTTTAATTAGGGTTAAAGTTTACGAAGCCTCATTCTTTCACATGATTTCTTGAAATGGCTTTGTAAAACTTTATGTGTTTTATGTCGTATGCTACTTGTGTGTCGTATACTACTATGTTGTTTATTGTGGATTGAACTATTTTATTCTCATATTTAGTCATGCATGCATGCCGTTCAAAAAGTTTAATTAATGTGATGCTTCATGTGATGGCTTTTTATCGTGATTATAAATGTCATATGTCATATCCTTGCAAAAGTTAATCACTCTCATGTTATTCAATCAATATATGCACATTATACTTCCTTGAATATTTCTATGTGTACACAAATAGGGGGAGCAAATCATATCCGAACATTTAAAAGGCTTTATTCATATATATCCAATCTATGTTGCTAATCGTGTTGTCATCAAACACCAAAAAGGGGGAGATTGAAAGTGCATCTAGACCCCTAAATGTGTTTTGGTGGTTAATGAGAAACGATTAGAGGACTAATGACCGCTTGTAAGCATGTAAACAGGTTTAGTCCTCAACGGATGAAATAGAGGAGCATCGGCGACCCCTCAAAAGAAAAAGGGAAAAGAAGAAGGTGGTAAATCTCCTAGATGTGGTTTTTAGCATTTAAGTGACGAAAGTCACATTGAGTCTAGGAACACCATACTATTAAGAGGGGCTTGATGAACATGGTCGAGGAGAACATTCGCCGAACAAAAGCCGTTGTCGCTGAAAAAGCTCACAGAAAAACCCTAACCCTACTCCTCAGCCGAAATCCGGACGTCAATCCGGACAGTCTGGCTGGGGGTCTGGCTTGTCCAGAGGAAATCCGGACCTCAGCCCGGACAGTCCAAGTGCCCGGAGGGTCCGGACAAAATCCGGACAGTCCGGGCCTCTGCCACCTCGACTGATAGCCGTTGGATTTGAAAATCTGGAGGGTCCGGGCAAAATCCGGACAATCCGGATTTTGCCAGATTCCTTCAAACAGCTAGCTTTGAGGGAGCCTCTATATAAGCCCCCTTGTCCAAAGCAAGGGGAACTCTTTGCCCAACTCATTTTCAACACTCTTTAGAGCATGTCTCCACTCCTCCAAGCACCAAGTGAGAGACTTTGAGAGGAAGAGAAAAACTTGAGTGATTTGAGATCCAATCCAAGCAACGTGTTGAGTTCATCTCCAAGTGTTCATCAAGCTCATTTCTCTTGGAGATCGGGATCTCCTAGACGGTTAGGAGCCCTTGAGAGCTCCCATCCTTGTGGTGAGCCTCAAGAAGTTTGTGAAGGCCGGGATTCGCCTCCGAGAGAAAATAATCACCAAGAAGAAGTCGAGGAGACGCAAGGGCGTCCTCGAGGGGCAAAGGCTCAAGAGGGAGCCGGCTCTTGATCACATGTGATCGAGCTTCCCAAACGGAGACGTAGGATTCCCCCAAGGATCCGACTCTGGCAACAAATCTTTGTCTCCTGCTCATTCAATTCCGCACTTACTTTGTAAGTACTTTTATATTGCTCATAGTTATCTTGCTTAGTATATTTGAGTACTCATATTAAATATTGCCATCTTTGCTAATCGATCAAGCTTAATTCCGCAAAAGTGAAAGATTTGTTTAACATTGGATTAAAATTATTTAGTCGCCTATTCACCCCTCCCCTCTAGGCCGACATCTTGATCCTTTAATAACTTATGGCACCTTTCGGGGTAATGACCATACTGGTGTACACGGACTAGCTCATAGGGGTAGCTTATAAATTAAGTCAAAAACATTATAATACTTGTGGTCGATCACCCTCTGTCGGCACACCACATCAAGTGTGCTAATGATCTGGCATTAAGAGTCGATCAATATGTGTAGGTAGAGTTGTACACTCTTATACAGTTAAATCTATTTGTGTAGCCATGTCAACGGTGATGGACAGCTTGGTAATTAACTGCATCAAATTAGTCAACTGCAGTATTAACTTAAATTTGTCAACTTTTGATTAGTGAGGTTATTGACCACTTCCTCGCTGGTGGTTCGAGGAAGGGTCGGAACAAGGTCATACGTGATGGTGGTGGAAGCAATAGAGTAGTTTTGGAGAACACTTGCTTACCCTCTTAAAAAATTGATCCAGTAGTTGATTCACATATATCTAGAGTAATAAAAAGTATAAACTGACTTTACGCAAAACAGTCCACGGATATCCCTATTGATACCATGTGCAAAACAGTCATGCGGAGTACATTCTTGTACTAATTATGTTTTTATTATGATTAGAATGTCCAAGCAGTTGGCTTCTACATGGCGAATTGAGTACAACAATGCATTGGCTAAGGGAATCCCGGGTAGTGACCGGGGAAGGTTATGGTATCACCCTACTATTATTTTGAAGCCATCTCATGGCATTTGTTAACTTTGCAACTGTCTAATTTGCTATCATGCTTCTACTCTGTTTGAACTTGGTCGTTCTTCGACCATGTGTGCATCCATTTGTTAAACTTGCTCGTTGTAAGAGTTGTTTATTATTGACATTTATTGTTGGGTGCTATACAGTTCTTTTGTGATACCTGTTGTTTTAAACATGTTTCATGTGCTTTATGTACATTTTTATAAAGTGCATGAACTGTGTGTAGGGATTTGGAATATTTTTATATCTCGTTTAATTGTGATTGTCAATGTGAAGCGATTCGCTAATTGAGATGTTGTGAAGTATATCATCCTACTCTGGTCGAGGTTTAATTTGCCAGGATGAGATCAGGATTGACGTTCTAGCTCAGTTAGTTGGAGTATGGAAACTCTATCACTCTTCTCTAGTTGATGCATTAGTTTGCCAGCTGTCAAGATCTGAGTTTATGATTGGGTCTCTTTGAAGCCATATCACTCTCCTTCAGTCGCCATATTTATATACCAATTGAGTTAAAGTTGACATCTTGGCTTATAAACGATTGCACTTGAGGTTATACAAGCTAAATTCCGGGTCCCGACAATCTCAAACTTATCAACCATCATTTTGTTAAATTCTTTACTAAAGGTATTGTTAGTAGATCCCAAGATGATAGCATCAACACAAATTTGACAGAACAACAAGTCACCATCAATGAACTTGGTAAAGAGGGTTGAGTCAATTTTCTCAATTTTGAAACCCTTTTTTTAGTAGAAATGCTTTAAGGCACTCATATCATGCTCTAGGAGCTTGTTTGATCCATATAGTGCCTTATGGAGTTTATACACGTGATGAGGGTGTTTAGGATCTTCAAACCCGAGGGGTTGCTCAACATATACGAGTTCAGAAATTTTACCATTCAGGAAGGCACTCTTGATATCCATTTGATACAATCTAATGTCATGGTGAGTAGCAAAAGCAAGCAGTACTAGCAAGAGGAGCACAAGTGTCACAGAGTTGAAACCTTCGATTTAGGTGTAACCTTGAGCGACTAACCATGCATTGTTTCTCACTACTTGGCCATCTTCATCTTGCTTATTGTGGAAGACCCACTTGGTGGTGATCACATTTTCACTTGGTCTTTCCACAAGTGTTTTGCAAACTTTTTGAAGATCGTGTTTGTCTCGCCCTTGTCATGCAAGAAGTATAGCGAAAAATCATCAACAATAGCGAACTAATGGAAGTTACCACCTATGCTCACATAGATGACGGGGCTGAATAAATCCATGTGAAGAATTTCAAGTGATCTTGTTGTTGTCATCACATTCTTGACAGGGTGTATTCCACCAACTTATTTATTTGACGAAAAACTACCAAGTAGAGATTACCTTTCTAAAGCCTTTGAACACTAAGGAGTGATCATCACTCTTAGTCATAAATACACCGTGCTTAGTGAAGTTGCACTCAACATAAAGATCACAAGTTGAGATACAAAAAGAAAATTACAGTTCAAAGACGTGACAAGCAATACATTGGAAATGGATAGGTAATTTTAGATATCAATTTTACCTAATCCGTTACATTTTCTTTTGCATTATCATAGAAAGTGATGTGGTGACCCGTTACTATCAAATGATGTGAACATGTGCTTTTTCTAGTCATATGATTTGTGCAACCACTATCAAGCATCCAACTTTTGCCACCGCAGGTATAGTCCTACAAAACAAATTAAGCTTGTTTAGGTACTCATACCTTCTTGGGTCCTTGAGAATTAGTCACAAGGACTTTGACACTCAAATACCAATCGTAGCACCAACATACTCGACATGGACCTTGCCATCCTTGCCTTCCCTAAGCACATAGTAAGCATCAAATTGTCCAAGAAAGTTAGGATCATTCCTTTTAGCCTGGTCACCCTGAAATATGGAAGCTTGCATTTGCTTCTCCTTTGCTTGTACGAACTTAGTCTTGGGGTATTGTTGAGGAGTGCATGCCTTCTTGTTGTCATTGAATCTTGGGGTGAAGCCTTCATGGTTGAAGTTCTCCATTTGGTGGCTCAAGATCTCTTTTAGGGCCTTATTACCCTTGGAGCACTTGAGCAACCCATGCTCAAGTCGAGCCTTCAACCTATAATTCTCACTCAACAATATTGTATCACAAGAAGTAGAGTTAGGTTGCAAACATTGTTAGAGATCATAGTGGGTGAGTTCTTAGATACATAAACACTTTTTGCATATGGTGACCCTACAACCACTTGAGACGAGATTGATTGCTTGTCAAGGAGAAAGAAAGGTGTTTTCCCTTGAGGATATCATGAGATATCTTAAGAGTCTTATGATCCTTTCTTCTTGATATGCTCAAGACCAAGATTTTCATGAGCATTCATAAGCCTCTCATTAGACTTTTGAAGTCTACAATGTGAGACCTTGAGCTCTTTAGATTTTAGAATTAAGGCATCATTCTTCTCTTTCTCCCTCACAAGCAATGTTTATTACTTCTCAAGAGTGGCAACAAGCATATCATAACTAGGCATGCTCAAATCATCAAGGTCATCAAGCAAGTCATCATCACTATAATCGCATGTTGGAGACTTGGTAATTGAGATTACTTTTGACCCTTTTGCCATGAGAAAAGTGGTGTCTCATCATCAGTTGAATGGTCGAAGAGGGTCTTGGTGGGTCTTGGGCTTGCCATGGTGAGATAGGCAACTCCATCATCATCATCGTCAGAGTCGGAGTCGACGTGCTTGGTCTTCAAAGTAATGTTCTTCTTAGAATTGAGTTTGAGGTCACAAACTCTTCCTTGTTTTGGATTGCTATCTTATGGGCAATAGTCCTTCCAAGCATTTTGGTGGAGTTAACTTCTTGAGGTCATCCCTCTCACAAAGAAGCATCACCAAGTACTCGTTCTTGGGTTTGAGAGCTTGTAGCATCTTCTCCACCACGAAGTGGTCATTGACCTCGGAGCATCTGAGACTCTTGAGCTCATTCAGAATGTGATTGAGGCATGTGACTATCTCATTCGCACACTCATTCTCCAACATCGTGAAGATGTCGAGCTTGCTTGTCAAGATTTTGAGACTGGATTCCTTGACGAACGATGTTCCTTCATGGATCTCCTCAAGTGGTTTCCAAATATTTTGGGCATCTTCAAGTGTGCTCATGCGGTTGAACTCATTCGGACGCAATGCATCGAATATGGCATTGGTTGCTTGAGCATTGAGGTGATTGTTCTTATAGTCTGCATCGGTAAGCTCATTTGGATTGATCACTGCAAAACCATGAAGCACAACATGACATATGCTTGAGCTAATGGCCATTAAATTCATCCTCATTTTGTGTTTACAACTAAACATTGTTTGAACGATCAAAGTAAGAGCTTGTACCAACATGGAAACCCTTGCTAGAAGACATCTTCACTCTCTAGGTGATTAAACCTAAAAGAAAAAGTAGGAGACTTTGATACCAATTGAAGGATCGAGGATGACGTCTAGAAGGGAGGGGGTGAATATAATCTTTTCAAAATTTACTCCCAACAAAAACTATAGGCGATCTATGTGTACTAGTACAAAAAGGAAATCATAAGTAATTGCATATAGCAACCTAACCAAGCAAACAAGCAAGTATCAAAATGTGTGAAGAGAAGTATGTGAAAATGCAAACACTCGGAGACACGCTGATTTGTTGTTGAAGTTCTGACTTTTGGTGAAGTCCTATATCTCCACTGAGGAAGCTTGATTCAACGACTGAAACCGACACCAAAACGTGCTCTTTTGTCAAGAGGCCTGCCGATGCGAAGCTCCCTCTGTTCTTGGTAGCTCTTCACCTTGCAGTAGACAAGCTTCAACCTTCAGAAACGCTTGAGGGGATTCACAACTTTCTTGAATTCTCTCCAAGAACTCCTAACTGTCTAGGAGGCACCAATAGATGTTCAATTAGATTCAACCCTTCCCTCTCTAAAAATAGCACTTAGAAGTGGGAAGAAGAAGATCTCAAATGGCAGGAGCAAAGGAATGAGCGAGCAAGAGAGAATCTCAACCAAAGTGGGCGGGGTATATATAGGCAATCCCAAAAAAACTAGCCATCATGTAACATTTTGCACTACCCGGGTGCTCTGGAGACATGACCCGGAGGTTTCAAGATTCAAAATAGCGACTATTTTGACTTGTTCCGAGCATAGCACCAAACCACTGATAAGCCCATTTTGTACTCGTTATTTTCTTTAAGTTTGATTCTTATTTAAGAAATTTTGATTAGATCAATTCCTGATTTTTGCTGCTAATTGACTAATTAACTGTCGAAGGTGCAAATCTCCCTTTTTGGACTTAATGTGTGTAGGATCGCTGAAAAGGGGCCTATATGGATATATTTGAAAACTACTCGTCAAGAAGAGCGCCCACGGAGAAACGAAAGCCCGATTGGAGACTCCAGAAGGCTAGCCGACTAGTGGTATGACTGGCACTGCCTGTATCGCACGGTTGTACCATGGTCGTACGGCGTCACCACGTCAAATCAAGCAATCTTTGTTAATGGATTCTAAGGAGAATCAGGATGGTTATTCTAGAAAGCTCTAAACAACACCTCTGATCTATAAAGAGGAGAAGGAGAAGACGCGAAGGGAGAGACGACGGCCAGGAACTCCGTGATGGCCACATGCAGCAATGTACCCATTAGGTGGAAGCTAAAAGTTCTTTTGAAAGAAAAAAAATCTTTCTTTGGTTTATTAGGAAAGGGGTCATATTAACCAAAGATAACCTCCGATAACGGAATTGGATGGGTAGTCAAACATGTTATTTCTGTAACAACGATGAGACCATCAAACATTTATTTTCTAATTGTCATTTTGCTTGTTCTGTATGGCGTATTGTCCAGGTATCTTTTAATTTGTACCTCCCTCACAGTGTTACTAATATGTTTGGTAACTGGTTGTGGAGGCTAGATAAAAAATTAAGGACCCAAGTCTTGGTTGGAGCGGCTGCTCTATGTTGGTCACTACGACTCTGCAGAAATGATGTTGTCCTTTGATAAAGAGGAAAATCACTTCTCATGTCTAGGTTATCTTCTTGTGTACATATTGGCTCCATACCTAGTCTATATCTCAGGGGTCAGAGGATCAGGAGGTGATGGAAGTGGCTTGTACTCAGTTAGAGATGGTCACTAAAGAGCTCTTTACTCATCATGAGTGACAGTGTAGTCTTAGGATTGCTGCACTTTGAGACTTATTTTCTCTTATTATTAGATTGGTTGCATGAATTTTTGTATTGGTTTGTTCTAGAGTTATTTTTGCTGATGTAATAAGTTAGTTGTGTGCATCTTCATTACAGAGACTAGAAGTTAAACTTTTTTGTGATTGTATCATCTTGATGCGTCCTAAAGAATCAAATGAAACTTTTATTATCTAAGAATATTATTTTAGAGTGTGCTCCTAGGCACTCAATAATGAGAAGAATGGTCGTTCTTACCGGAGTACCATGGTGAAATGAGGCCAAGGTTATGAAATACATGTTTCCAAAGACAAAACTTGTGAAAGAGTCGCCGGGAGATTAATCATATTGCTCATGAGCTCGCTAATACGGGAGAGTTGAGTTATGGGATTTTATGACGATGTTTCTTGCTGTATGTCGAAGTTACCTATGCGTGATTGTACGAATATTGACTTGTGATCTACCACCACCAGGGCCCCGCCCTTCGCGCTTCCAGTGGGCCCCACACCCGTTGGCGGCGCCTCTCCCTCTGCGGTCACACAAAACCCTAGCACGCTCCCCCCTTTTACTACCCCCTCTCCCGATCGACCTTCCCAAAACATCTGGAGGCCTCTCTCTTTTCCCTCCTCTCGCCGCCGCGTCGAATCGGAACTAGCAAGCGCGCCGCCGACCGACTGACCGACCGACGAACCCCTCTGATATGGCGGACAAGGAGCCCGTTGTCGAGCGCCACGAGGCGGAGGAGGGGGAGGACTCCTCCGCTGTCGCGGCCGCCGCCGGCGAGGAGGAGGACACCGGCGCCCAGGTCGCCCCCATCGTGCGGCTCGAGGAGGTCGCCGTCACCACCGGCGAGGAGGATGAGGACGCGCTCATCGACATGTAAGCTGCACCCGCGTCCTCCTAGGCTTTGCTTGTTTCGGCTCGATCTGGTGTTGATTTTTGGGCTGGTTCCTACGGCGATGTGCAGGAAGGCGAAGCTGTACAGGTTCGACAAGGACGGGAACCAGTGGAAGGAGAGGGGCACGGGCACCGTCAAGCTGCTCAAGCACAAGGAGAACGGCAAGGTCCGACTAGTTATGCGCCAGGCCAAGACACTTAAGATCTGCGCTAACCACCTAGGTTTCCACTTCTTTCCTCAGAATTTCCCCCTCTTTTGTGGAGATTTTTGCTTTCCAGACTGTTCAGTCGCTCTGAGTAGATTCAAGATGGGATCTCGCGGTTGAGGCTTGGATGCTGTGTGTGCAGTGATCTCGACCACGAAGATGCAGGAGCACGCGGGCAGCGACAAGTCGTGCGTCTGGCACGCGGCGGACTTTGCTGACGGCGAGCTCAAGGATGAGATGTTTGCCATCCGGTTTGGCTCCGTCGAGAGTGAGTTCTCGTCTCTTCTTTTGCCCGATTGACTACTGTTGCAATTGTGTCTTGCGTGGTTTACTTAGTTTGATAACATGTTAGATCGCTCTGTTTGTTCCATGTTCCTGTTGCCAATAGTAATAGTAGTGTCTTTTGTATGCCTTGTGAGATGCTAGATACATGTGTTCTGACATGAGCTGGTTTCACTCTCTAGCAGTACGATGTGTTATATCTTAAGCATGTGGAGTTTCTTATAGCAATGTTGCATTTATGATGCTCGATGGATCGCCAATAATATCATGCATAATTATAGATGGGTGGGTTGGGTATCACAAGGGCCATGTTCCAAGAGGCAAAGCCATTCCTTCTTTTAGCCTCTTGCCGTTTCTGAATTTCTAATATTCAATTTGGTTCTTCGAAGTTCACCTTGCAACATTTAGCTATATCATGTATCAAACTGTAAGGTTCTGTTCTAGATGGACAGTACAAAAAAAGGGTATCCACATTGCCGCTGTTGTCGGTGGTCACATGGAAAATATTCAAAGTGAAACTTCACATAGATAAAGTAAAATAAATCAGCCTGTACTTTGTAACAGATGAATTTTCATTTTTGATTCCAAATTCCAAATATTTGTACATTAACCAGAATTTACCAAACCACCCTACTTTTCAAGTGCTAAAGTATACTTGATATTTATATCTTCAAAATTGCGTATTGTTGTGTGGCTAAGGTCTGGTGGTAACCTGTTGCAGAGATGTTCTTTTTTTGCGAGGTATTGCAAACATATAATTACGTAGGTTCCTGTCATAATATGGAATTATGCACTTACCGCAGTTGTTTAGCCTGGATTGTTGCGGTAGTCAGTAAAGCACAGGTCCTTTCCCCCTAGTAGCCTGGCCAGATTTGTGATGAAGGCTTGTGCGTATGCTTGAGCCAGTGGGAGCAACAGCATACATTCTGTCCTTAAATGTCTTAGGTGCTCTAGAGAGATGGGGTTTTACATATTAGGTCCTTCTGTTCTGTGGGTGCTTATTTTTCTTGAATAGGTTTCCTACGAGCTGTTACACACATTAGTCTTGGGTTTCTCCTTAGGAATAGATTGTTCAGTTCTTTGCTACATTTTGAGTGTGATTCTGTGAAGCGTGAATTAGGCAAATATTTGCCTGCTTTTAGCATATTATCTTGCTCAGTGTTTCCATACCACAATATAGTGTAGGAATAACTTTGAAAATGGACTGTTGGAGAACTCAATCGGACGGTAGAAAGGTGGCAAATCCGGTCACTACTGGCCGTTGGATCTCCAGTTCAGGTAAGCAGATTTTACCACGTGTACTGTGTGGAAGATTCCATGCCTGGGCTTGAGCCTGATGCACCCTATGAACAGCCTCACACACACACATACACGTCGCATAGCCTCAAACACTGTCGTCAGTCCCTTTTCCTCTCACTCGACAAACTCATGCTTACACCGCCCAAATCAAAGCCGCCTCCGCCGATCGCGCCTCCGCACTCTGCCTTGATGGCTCAATCGACCGCCCCATCAACTCTCCGTCCTGGATTGCGCCGCTAGGACAAACCCTCACCCCTTGAGGTTTGGGTTCGGTTACTCTGGTGAGATGGTGCTGCTGCTGGCCTGCACTCTGGTGTCATGCTGCGTTGCCAGGACGGCCTCATGCTCGCTTGCGATGAGCCGACGATGGCTTCACCGCTGCTTTAGCCTACGGTTTGGGGCCTTGGTGAATTTGGCCTTCACCTCCACCGCGATGGTGGTCTCGTGCTGGACATCCAGCTGCCATGGTGGGATGGGACATCGCAGCGGCTAGGGACGGAGTGTGTGGTAGCAAGGCATAGCTGCCAGTGGTGAGGAGCAAGGTGGCAGCACTATTTGGTGGAGCTGCGAGCCGATGAATGCGTTACAGAGTTGCGCTTGTGCCATATAGCAAATTGGGAGAATCAATAGCAGAATAAATTTTGGGGAGGGAGGAGATTAGGAATCAGAAGAGAAATGGTTGGAAGAGAGACACAGAGGAAGTTGGTGGAAATGCCTACAAAGACAGCTGCCGGTGGTTTTACTGTAATAGAAATCTGACAGGTGGGGCTGATAAAAATGGAAAAAGTGGAGGTACTGGAAAGGAGCTCACATATAAAAGTGATTTAGATTTGACAATCCTGCCACTGGTTTGTAGGTTTGTCATACCTTGTGATTTAATTGAACTATATTCAGGTAATCATGCAAAACGGCAGCATTGGAAAAGAAAAAGAATACATGGGAGTATTTACTCTGTATTCTACAAAAAACTAATTTCTCATCACATGCAAAGCATGTGCCACTTACTAGTATTAGATAGTATTTCTAACTGCATTTAAATGAGTGGCTGCTTATTTGGTTGTAAATATTTCCTTGGCATCCTAATTCCTCTGTTTATGGATGTTGTTTAATCTCTATCTGCAAATCTCCCTGATTGCCTGCTCAACCAGAGGCCATTGAAAATTGTGCGGCTTCTTGTGCTCTATGCTGCCAAAGCGATAGTGTGCTGACGCTCTATATTTTTGTTCCACTTAAGCACAAACTTCATTAGTCATTTGGGTCTTCTGAAACTAGTTCAATGTCACTGGCAATGATGCCCTTTTTATCTGTTTTGTAGATTGCAAGAAGTTCAAGGATTTGGTTGATGAGATTGCCGAGTCACTTGCAAAGAAGGAAGGCGACGAAAGTGAAGAAGGTTCATCTGCTGCTGGACTGCTTGAGAAACTCAGTGTAAGCGAAAGCAAACCTGAGGAAAGCGCGACAAAGGAGGAATCAACTGATGCTGGCAAGGAGACAGAAACCAAAGCCGTGGTGACCCCCTCAGAGTAGTTGGCATAGCAGTATTGAGCAGAGTCCGTCTTCATTCGTTGGGCGTTCATGAGTTTGAGTATTTATTTGTTATGTAAGATATCTGCTCGGAGTTGGAGGTTGGCATTTGGATCTATCTGGTCGGGGCTTGCTTTCGTCGAGAACTCGAAATGTAGTCCATAAGTAGAGTTTGCAATATTTTGGGTATGAGTTGCGGGTATTTTCGCTGCATGGGCCGTTGTGAATTGCGTGCTATTCATATAAGTTACATGTTATTTTTATTTTTGCACATTTGATATGGAAATTTTTTCTTTCTTGTTTGCTTATCCAATTTTCATTTGCTTATCTTCACTTCCCATGAAGCCTCCTTCCTGTTCCTGGTTGATTTGGATACAATAAGAGCTGTTAAGCAATTGTGTTATAGTCAAAAGCTGTAGTTGCAAAATCTTTACAGTTAGGGCCTATCTGTTGCAAACCAAGACTCCCAACCTTTTTATGCTGAAGTATTCGTGTAACACTTCTGTGGGGGACAAATGATTCGTTTTACCAGAAATTGTGTCCATGATGAGTAGACCAGATCTGGCGTAATCCAAGGGCACAAGGAATCCTAATAGACTCCAACATGAGAATGGAAGACATCTCACCGAAAATTAGATGAGAAGAACCCTGTATCGTCGCTTGGAACCCTACTGCTGTCGATAGGAGAGAGAGGCCAAATCCGCTATAGAGAGTAGACATGGGCCACCCCAGCTTTAGGGGAGGTGAAAACGTGCCTCTAAACAGCGCGTCATGCGAAGCACCTGACACTTCACGAGCCGCCACATTTCGGGACCGTCGCCCCAACATTTGTTAGTACTGTTACATCTCCAAGTGCCCCAACATCCACCACCTGACACACAGGCTGGCCATCCTAGTCACACGGGTTGGCCAGCCCGCCGCCCTCGCTGCACTGGACCACTCCCCTTCCATAGTCCATCGTTGCCACACCAATCCTCGGGGCCCCCCCTCAACCTCCACACCCATCCGAGGAGAGAGCAGAACCACCGCCAATGCACGGGTTCTCCTACCACACTACCAAGGCGAGCGGAACCCCCCTAGCTGTGCCAGTCCACGCCTAGATGTGAGATAGCCTTGTCGGCCACGTTGCTTTGGCTCGCCTCCCCCTAAACTCACCCATGTTCTCGTTATAGGGAGCGGTGCGGGGGATCAAGAGATAGCCTATCATCTTCTCCGGCGCTGGCCGCATCGACGCCGTCGACTATTTCCTTCCAGCGGGGTACATTGTTTTGATCGACTAATACCAACTAGAACACCTAATAAGTGAGATGTGAGAGTCGGGAACTGATACCAACAGATAGAAATATCGACAGGTGGTTAGCCTAGTCGAACCGGTGTTGTTGGATCTTTTCCTTCACCCACGGAGGGAGTGATAGTGATGGGATTGGATAGGCATGGTCGGCCAACCATGAACTAACAACCTACCTGAACAGTTACAGTTTGGGAATTGTGTTTGTTAGCCATATCCAAATATTCACTTTAACTCTAGAATTGGTGTGGTTAGCTCGATCCCGAGTTCATGTTAAGTTGGAGAGATGACTTAAACATGTTAATTTTTTTTGTTATGTGGTGATTTTCCACTTATGTTTAGATCTGAAAGTTAGAGAAATTGATTTATGAATCAAGTGGTTAGGTTCATTTAAATGGTTCAATGCTTTATTCTCATTCTTATGCCATGAAATGTTAACCTGAGAATGAATTACTTGTATAGTAATTTATTTTGTCTTATGCCATGCTTATATTAATTGGAATGAGCACGATTAAGTTTTGCAAATACGAAAGTACACATTGAAATTCAATTCCTTAATAATTTTGTGGGTGATTTTAGTGTAGGTGAATTTTATGATCCCAATCATGTTGAGAGTGACATCTAGTTCATTCATTTTGCTTTGGCCACTATTGTGGATTAAAGCTTTTGTGAGATCGTGGTGGTTGCCATCTTGGGTATTTTATTTATATTTCTACTGCTAAACTTTACTTTATGTTGGATCTCTATCGATCTTCGAGTCGACTTATTTGTAAATTAGTTATCTGCAACAATGTATGAAATGTGACTATGTAATCTATAGCTCTCCATTGAAGAGTTTTGTTGTGTAGAGTAATCTATACCTTGTTGTAACTCATACACATTCCCTCCTATGTATATGTGTGTGTATGTGACCCTGGACAAGGTGAATGTGTACGGGATTCTTGAAGTCATTCTTGTATCTCGAAGGTTTATCGACTTCAGAATTTGAGGCCTCATCCACTCGACCGTTCCTTGTAACATCGAGTGTGATCGAGGGGCTCTTACTTAACCTGACCATTTCTCGTAACATTGGGGTTGATGAGCAAGAACCCCATTCCTTCATTGGTCTACTCCGTTTGACCATTTCTCATAACACCGGGTGTGGATCGGGATTAATGACTTAACGAATTCTGAAATGATAAACCTCACCTCGTACGAGATTAATTCTAGGGGTCCGTGATAGCCACTTCCCACCAACACATAGGTGCAGATAGGACTCGGCCCCCTTTGGAGGAGCTCACTGCCCAGGCCGGCAAACCAAGGTGCTGACGTTGGCTCCTCACCCACCTAGCAAGGAGCGGCATATTCAAGCACCCAAACCGCCTCCTATTGCCACCAAGGCCTCCTGCTAGGCCTTTTGCCCCGCTAGATGGAGTCATTGTGTCAGCCCAAGTCAACGGCGTTTGGATGTAGGGCCAAGGACGAGCGTGAGG
Organism: Stipa capillata; assembly: GCA_019208055.1. Lineage (NCBI taxonomy): Eukaryota > Viridiplantae > Streptophyta > Magnoliopsida > Poales > Poaceae > Stipa > Stipa capillata. The sequence continues at coordinate 28,511 of JAGXJF010003671.1, read as the reverse complement.
GGTACCAACCCATGGATGGAGAGGAGGCGTGGTCCTACTGCCACCGGCGGCAGCGAGGGGAGGAGAGGAGAGGGGGATTGCACCTGGCAGCGGCTAGGGTTTGCCCCTTGAGTCGCTTGCGGGCGGCTCGAGAGAAGAGGGTTTTGCTTTGGTCGTGATCATGTGTTTCACAAGGAAATCAAGAACAAGACAAATAGCAATCTGAAATTGCGAATATAGGTAAAGCATAGATAAATTGGGTTCCTAAAGTGGTATTATGGTTGGTCCAGCCGACACAAGCCAATACACGAAGTTGCGGCGAAGGCTTACTTTTATCTAAATAAAAACCCAAGTCTAAACCCTAGGGAGTGCTACAGTCTATATAGGAGAAGGGGGCAGCTAGGATAGTGCTCTAGCTTGTGGTCCTTGCCCCTCTTGGATTCTTACATGGGCTAGGTCGAAAATAGGATTTGTAGTCCCTTTAAATTATTTAATAATAATTTTGAAATTATGAAGTGGCTTAAATATGTGATGTCTTCCTATAGGTGATGATTCAAGCATCCTTCTTCATATCTTCATCATGCATTCACTTACTTGTAGAAGACAAAGAGGAGTTCATCATCTTTATGCATGCGTCTATCTTTGTTTAACTTGATCACTGTCTTGCCGCTCGGAATATTTATTCTTTAATATAATAGCAACACATTTATTAGAGAGTAGCATAAAGTTTATAAAATTAGAATTAACTCTTAAAAATGAGCCCACCTAATAATTCCTATATGTTGCTAAAATTAGAACTTAAAGAACAACAACCATAACAAATATGATCTCATCCATAAGCACTACGTCCTCATCAAATATCTCCGCATATGATATTTCTATCAACGTGACGTGCTAACGTGTTAACGTGGCAGATGATCCCAGTTTCCCCGGACTCCGACCCGTTGTCAACAAATGCGCTGCCGCTGCTCCTTCCCGGCGTCCTCGGCGGTGTCTTACCACAGTAGAAGACCACAGTTCCGACGTCGAAAAAGGAGGGCCACAGCTCTGCTGCTTCTCCCGCCGGTGCGGTCGGGTTCATATTATTGAAGACAAAACAAAGTCAGTGTACATGGTTGACCAAAGGCATGGCATCTATGCTCCTCGAAATTCCCGGCACATCTGGTTCCATTCTCAGACATCCGTTAACAGTGTTTGCCTTTAAAGAATGGCTCGAAAATTCGGTTGTCAAGGATTCCTTCGCTCAGAATGTTTACATGGTCTTCAATTTGTGTTACCAGCTAATCTTAGTCCACCGCAGAACGAAAAACATAAAGAGTTATGGAATTGCTATTTTCTAGTCGATTTAAGATTTTTTTTAAATCTCAGTTAACCGAGTTTAGCTCTTAAAATTTACTTTTTATTTTTTTAAAATATAACTTTTCTTATTTTTACTTTTGCATATTTGCATATAAGATAGAGATCCAACAGCTCACTCGACCATCACTACCGGAATCACGACGTTTGCCGAGTGTCGGCCGTTTTGCCGAGTGCATAACATCGGGCACTCGGCAAAGCTCCGGAAACCGAGTGCGAAAATAAAAACGCTCAGCAAAGATCCGACACTCGGCAAAGACCTTTTTTGTCGAGTGTCTCCCACATAGCACTCGGCAAAGACGTTCTTTGCCGAGTGTCTCCCACATAACACTCGGCAAAGACGTTCTTTGCCGAGTGCCAACTTATGGCACTCGGCAAACATATCTTTTTTCTGTTTTCTTTTTCTTCTCCCTTCTTTTGCTAACTTTTCTAAATAAACATTATTTGTTTTATTTTTTCTTTTTATCCTCTGTTCTTTTCTACATATTTGTTTTTCTTTTTTCTTTTCTTTTCTTTCCGCCTCTCTATTTCCTTTTATAGGCATTTAGTGCATTTTCTAGGCATTTAATGAATATAATTCAAATTTGAACTGCAAGTGCATGAAAAATTTGGCAAAATTAGGTTGAAAAATCCTATTTATGGTCTTTAGTCTATGTTTAGGCCTTATCCAAGAAAGGAAAGGAATTCCAAACATCAGGGTGCCAAGACTCGACCCCGAACATGGAGCTTATTGGTTTTTTAATTCTAAAAAATACAAACGAAGTCTGAAAAACATGATACTTGGCATGGTGCCCTCATATGGCATCAATATGCTGTGTTAAAAATTTGAGAAGGTTTCGCAAAAGTTGTGATGTACACTGCTTAGAAACCGGACCATCTCCGAGGAAGAATCTAGATTTCAAGAGGGAACGGGTCAGATTTGAAGGCAAAGTGACGGTTGCTTCAACGGTTAACCTTAAAATTTTTTCTACACTCAAGATATACCATTACATGTTTCATGTTAAAATTTGGCATTTTTGGGGATTCGTTTGCTATATTTAAGTCATTTAGTGCATTTCTAGGCATTTAGTGAATATAATTCAAATTTGAACTGCAAGTGCATGAAAAATTTGGCAAAATTAGGTTGAAAAATACTATTTGTGGTCTTTAGTCTATGTTTAGGTCTTATCCAAGAAAAGGAAAGGAATTCCAAACATCAAGGTGCCAAGACTCGACCCCGAACATGGATGTTATTGGTTTTTTAATTCGGAAAAATGCAAACGAAGTCTGAAAAACATGAAACTTGGCATGGTGCCCTCATATGGCATCAATATGCTGTAAAAAAATTTGAGAAGGTTTCGCAAAAGTTGTGACGTACACTGCTTAGAAACTGGACCATCTTCGAGGAAGAATCTAGGTTTCGAGAGGAAACGGGTCAGATTTGAAGGCAAAGTGACGGTTGCTTCATCGATAAACCTTAAAAAAATTTCTACACTCAAGATACACCATTACATGTTCCATGTCAAAATTTGGCATTTTTCGGGGTTCGTTTGCTATATTTAAGTCATTTAGTGCATTTCTAGGCATTTAGTGAATATAATTCAAATTTGAACTGCAAGTGCATGAAAAATTTAGCAAAATTAGGATGAAAAATCCTATTTGTGGTCTTTAGTCTATGTTTAGGCCTTATCTAAGAAAAGAAAAGGAATTCCAAACATCAGGGTGCCAAGACTCGACCCCGAACATGGAGGTTATTGGTTTTTTAATTCCAAAAAATGTAAACGAAGTCAGAAAAACATGAAACTTTGCATGGTGTCATTATATAATATCAATAGGCTGTGGTAAAAATTTGAGAATGTTTCGCAAAAGTTGTAAACAAAAAAAGAAACAAAGAAATAAACAAAGAAAGAAATAAACAAATAAATTTTTTTTGTTCCTGTTCACCGTGCTTGCCGAGTGTGACACTCGGCAAAGTGACCGTGTTTGCTGAGTGTCCGATTTTTGACACTCGGTAAACATCTGTTTGCCGAGTGTCCGATTTCCGACACTCGGCAAACTACCGACTGGTTTAGTCCCACCTCGCCTGTCGACCGCGCGGTTGACTGGTTTATATACGCGGCTGCGCCTCAGCTCTCGAGCTCCTCTGAACACTCATCGGGTGCTTATACACGGCGCCCACCTCTGCCACTGACATGTGGAGCCAACATGTTGGTCCCTCGTGGACACCATCGATAGATGTATACCAGTGCTGATGACATGGCGGGCATGAGGAGAAACAGCAGTGCCCCGCTGGCGTCCCAATTTTTTTATTCCTGTTCACCGTGTTTGCCGAGTGTCACACTCGACAAAGCGACCGGCTTTGCCGAGTGCCTGCACTCGGCAAACTACCTTTTGTTTGCCGAGTGTCCGTGTTGACACTCGGCAAACTGTTTGCCGAGTGCACGACAGAAAACACTCGGCAAATAGGGCTTTGCCAGCAGGCTGTATGCCGACGCCTGTTTGCCGAGTGTAACACTCGGCAAATGGTTTGCCGAGTGCTTTTCCTCCTTCGCCGTGTGCGTTTGGCACACGGCAGAGTGATTGAATCCGGTAGTGCATGTTGTCAAATCTCAGTCTTCCAAAGTGTTACTCTCTACGTTCCATAATGTAAAACATATTTTGATTAGTTTAGACAAGACTTTGATAAATAATTATTCTATTAGTATGTGGTTTATGTGACATAAAATTAATATCATTAGATTCGTATTTGTAGTGACCTATTCTCAAAACATGAGATCAAAGAGGATCATCGTGGATATCCTTTCATCACCTACATGCATCTAGGCTATTTAAATTGGCTTAAACTCAGAAACCTTAGGAAGCATGACGTAAAACAACCTCAACTAAACTAGCGTAAACAACTTCACCAAAACATAACCCTAATAATTTTCCTAAGTTCTATATATATTTGAGAAACCTCACCAAGGTTTTTCGAGCCAATGAAGTCGAGATGCACAATTGAGCTTAATACTTCTTCCTTTTGAGCAAAGCCAAACTGAGTTAATTATATGAACACCCTTTGCTCCAAGTTATGCAAAATTCCATATTTAAGTTTTACCTATGTTGTCAAGCTAAAATTGAAACTTTTTTTTGGGTCCAAAATTAGCACTAAAACAGCAAAGAAACAGAACAAAGAAAAAGATCTCACCTCTCCTTACCTGCCGCGTGGGTACTGCTGGCAGCTTTCTATCTCCACGTAGCAAAGGTTCAGGCCATTTTCTTTCTTCCCCAAATCGAGTTCTCCAAAGCCCCCTTATTCCCCATCTCCCTCCTACCGATTTCTCCAATGCTTGCCACCGCGTCCGCCTTCTTCAACGCCCCCGGAACTCCCCTCCTCCAACTGCCTCGGCTTCGCCCCTGCTTGGTGCCTCGCCGCACTCGGTGACACGGTGGCGGCGGCCTCGGTCGTGCCCCCGTCCGACTCTGCCGCCGCTAGCCGATAGCTCTCCCTGTGCTGCTCCTCTGCCGCCGGCCTACCCGCGCCTCCTCCCCGCACGCTGCTCTTGCCGCCCCCAGCTCGCCGTGGAGCTCCCACCTCTCCGTCCGTGCCGCCCTCACTGGAACTCGCCCAGCGCCCTTGCCGTTTCCCCGTCATCTTTGCCGAGCTCGCGAGCGACCATGGCGCCGCCCCACTACAGCCGCCACCGCAGCGCCCCTTCAACCCCGGCCTTGACCCCAGCTCCTCCGCGCCTCCTCCCCAGCGCAAGCTGCCACGAGCCAAGCCCGGAGCAAACCACCACGCTGCCTGCTAGAGCAGCTGAGCTGCCATTCCGCATCACACCAAGCTCAAGGCTCGCCGCCGTCAACCTCAACGGTTTCTCCACCGGCGTCGACACCAACACCTGCTCCTCGGCCTCGAGCTCAGCCACCTCGGGGTGGGGCCCTAGTTCCCTGATTTCTTTCCCGCTCGCTTCTCTATGTGTGTTGCTGGAACGATTCTCCACTCCTCCTCGTGGGCGATGCACGGAGATGTCCGCCGGTCAGATCGGTTGGCTCAACGGTCTGGCCGGGCTGCTCAACCGACCAGCAACGGCAAGGCTGATTTAAGATGTACCTAACGATTTGCTAAGCATTGGAACTAATGACCAAATTTAGTTAGTACCAAAACAACTTAATTGCTCACGGTTGTAAGCCATGTATACATGTGTTAATCAAAGATCCATTTTTTTACCACCTAATTGAGCACTCACGATATCAACTAATTCATTGTTAAAATGACCAGCGGTTATAGTTTACAATCAAATTTCCAACGCGCTTAATGCTTGGTAGTTAGAGTAATGAACCAGCTAGGTTGAGGCATATCCGATGCCGTGGCGACATTCAATAACTGGTTGGGTTAGCTAACGATCAGCAATTAACGGCCGTACAAGCTTTCGCCTAAATATACTAATAGTTAACATGCATGATTAGTGTAACTCTTGTACCGATGCCAGACTTGAATGGATTGAGTCATTACCGCGAGATTAGGTATTGATAACGGTGACTAATGCCACCGTACACTGACATCTACAATGAATATGCTTAGCGATTAGGTGCTAGATGCACCCGCGTTAGTTAACAGAACCGTGTAGGATTAATTGTTGTTAGGTAAACTATCCACAACCGACTGAGCCATAGTTGCTAACCAATGACCCGTATGTTTCGGATAGGACAAGTTAAGCAATAATTAGATGCGTCGATAACAGTTAGCTGTGGTCAATAGAAGCAATTACCTCGGACCTTCATGTTACCACATCATCAAATGTGCTAAAGCCGGTAGAACCCAATGACTAAAGTCTGGTTTAGCTCTCAACCTAATATGCTCGTTGATAACTTCCTTAACAATGGCCTAATGATAGAACTGGTGGTTAGGGCAAGTTAATCCTTCTGAGCATATTCACATATTCATTATACTGATGTCTTTACGACAACTAATTTAAGATCAGGTGGTAATTAGAGTTATTTGCTAATCCATGTGCTTACTGATCAATGACTAGTGCAATCACCAGACAGTTGTTTTTACGACCATGCTAGTAAAAATAGTGAATAGTTAGAGTAGAATAATGAGGTTAAATGAACTAGTTGGTACCCCTTTTACATATTGACTCGGTTGAAAGGCAAATTTACAAAATCTTGATACCTGTGATGCCTGCTAAATCAATAAACTTATTAATACTCTAGAGCACCAATGTCTGACAATTAGCTCACTTACCTACGTCTGAACACTTTGAAATGTTCCAATTGTTCACTAACCATACCAACCGGTAACCTCATCTCCTTAGTGCAATATGATCTGTTCATTACCTTAAGAAAAGAATAAGTTAACCCTGGTTATGACCCCTCGTGTCCCTAGTTTCTTCTGCTAAAAGTTTAGATGGTAGCTTCATCTAACTTGAGGATGAGCTATGAAGAATTTTATTTAAGTGCAACTAAATAGTAGGTCTCAATCTCCTTTCGACCAAATAGAGACCTTCGCAAGAATTTCAAATCACGGTTGATTTAAGGATTCTGCCGACTGGAACTCTTGATCAGATCATTTTAAATAAATGAGCTATGGTATGTGAACCTGACTTGTGAGCTATCTATGTAGTCGAGACCTCTTGGGCGTGATTAAGTGACCTTCAGCTACTTATCGTATGCTGGCACCAAGATAAGAAATATAGCCCTTGCCAATAGCTCTGTATAGAGTATTCATTTACCCAATTCTAGCAAATGGTTTGTGAGATAATGCCAATACTCCGCCATCCAGATTTCGTTGAAATATAAATTGTATCTCTGGCTAATTAGAATAGCCATGTTAGTGCCATAATTAAACCATGAACCTTGCATGTCACATATCTCTCACATAATAACCTCAAATCACTTAAATTAACTTGAGACCTCTCCTGTGGTCACTTGAATAACTGATCATTCATCCTAAACTTCATTAATTTGAAAGCCTGTTCATATTTTTTTGCTAAATGTATATTAAGTCATTCATCTGGTCATGCTATGATTTCCAGCATGTGAACTCTGCAACACAACTGGAACTGAACCTTTAAACTACCATATGTATACCATGCATGCTATTATTACGGGAATCCAATTTTACTAAGATAAATTAATATTACTTGATCAACCTACATGTTTAATCTCACTTATAGGATATTCACATCCATCTTAGTTGCATATCTCGACGCTCGAATGCATACATACTAATTGCATCCATGCATCTTCACCATGTTCAAATTAGCTCCTTAGGTTTGCTTTTCCCTTTTTGGAGGTCCATTGCTTCTTGCTGGTGTTTCAAACATTATGGAATTCCTGCGAAGGATCACTAGAATACCATCCTTCTCCCGGCAATGAGGCAAGCTCTGCAAAGCTCGATAAGATTCCTAATTACTTATGTTGTGATTTTGAATAAGATGTTTGCTTGATTGCAAATTGGTTGTATTGCTGTGTGATGGCGAATCAATAGCATGGTAGGGTTAATTGGTTGCAAGATCAGCAGTGATCTTTTAAATCAATGAACAAAATATGAAACCCTAATTGTGAGTTGTGAGGGCCGGGGTACCGTCACCTACAGATGGATCGACAGGGGTGCAACCCTGATCGATGCCAGTGTCGTAGGGCTTTACCCGTCACCCACGGCGGAGTTGAATTGAGATTGGTGGGAAGTCACGGTGGGCCAACCCTGAACTTACACATTCTTAATTCTTCTCTTGCGTCGAGACAAGTCTTGCTTGCCTTGCCTGACCACAGAATAGGTTGATCCTTGCTTGGAGCAACCATAACTAAATCGGCTTGTTTGGTTTGCTCTGAATGCTTGAAATAGTCTTGCTTGACTATCTTGAAATCACCTGGTCTCGGTTGACTAGTCTGAGAATTTGATTAAGTCTTATTTGACTTAATGTGATCAATATGGATGAATCTTGGTTGATTTCCATAGCTTGATAATCTAAGATTTATTGTTTTAAATCTTAGATTGATTGATTGGTATGAATCTTGATGATATTGCTTTATCGTTCATGATTATGCCATGTTATCATGTGTTAATGCTGAATACATGTGTAGTATTCAATTCTTGTTCAGTGCCATGCTTAAGATAATTAGGATGACCCTATAAAGTATCTTGCAAGTATGAAAGTACTTAAAGAATTCAGTTCCTAAACCGTTACAGGTGAGACTAATATAGAGGATTTATGCATTGCGGATTTTATGAAGAATTGATGTTCCTTGTTGCAAGTTTGTCCTTCACGGTCACACGTGTGGGTTACGTGTTTCTCAAGGAGGTGGTTGGGTTGCCATCTCAAGGGTTTTCAAGTTATTTCCGCTGTCGTTCTTTAGGTTTAAAAGTTGTAAACGACCTTCGAGTCGTTATTTATGTGATGTGAAACCTCTCTCGGGTAAGAGGTGGGTCATATATCTGAATAACTCTTGTCTTCTAGAGTTTGAGCTATGATACGAAGTTGTTACATGTGATCATTCCATATACCGTGCGTGAATGGTTGAAGCATATGGAAATGATCGTAAAGAAGTAATGTGTTCTTTCCGGTTTCACTTTGCGGAGTATTGTTGGTTGAGTGACCCGCTACTCGAGATGCAGTGTCAGCTAGCTAGGGTGTGGGTAATTGTACCAGGCTTTCGAGTGACCCATTAGTTTTCGGGCTAGGTTAGGGTGTGGGTGCGATTGCCGGGTTCCTCTGATCTTACTTTGCTTAGTAATCCTAAAAGCATCATTAGTTCTTTACCGGATCTTGAATTTGTTTTCAGCTTCTTTCGCGATAAGTGTGTCCTTACTCGGCTTAACCAACCGTAAGTGCATACGACATGTGGTGATCGTATGGTGGCTTGGTTAGGTGTCGGATCGTCCAGCAGTGAAGGCATACAACGTTCGGTAAGCGTATGGTGTGCTGGGCGATTTCTCGGATATTCGGATCTCGTATCGCAGCTGGAGTTGGTTATGAATTCGGGGTCCTGACAGTATTTAAAAATACTTACTTATAATTGTAACTTTATATCATATAAATTATATATTAATAGAGTAAATAATAATCAAAATTTTATTTTCATCAATCAGAATACGCTTTATATTATGGAATAAAGAAGTATTATACATAAATAGATCGTGGATAGTCAGCGGTAGTAGCGAAGCACGCCAAGGACGCCAGATAGGAGCAGCGAGACCGCGCCTGTCTGCACTGAGTTGAAACATGGGATCGGCTCAACAGCGAGCCGATCGGATGTTCGAAATTGTTAAAGGATTAGGTGCTACTAGGTAACTGCAAAAAAATGAAGTTTCTTTGTAGCGAGAGGAACACGTCGCCGCATTACCAATTTCAACATTCTTGAAGTTGTTCGACCTCATCGGAACTCTATAAGCGCTCAAAGGAACAAAAACAACAAACTTCCAAAGTTTTCATGGCCCCAAATCTAACACAAAGTCCATAGTCTGCTGCTCCTAGCTCATTTTTCATTCTCGTTTATATTTTCGTGATTACACAGAACCATTACAGTGTCACGGAACCGATCACAACACGATTTTCACAAGTTTTTATTCCCAAAAAGTTTTCAACAGAAATACGCACAAGCACAATATATACTACAACACGGCCTAGACTCCAAGGCACTTTAGAATGCCTAAAAAATTTCAAAGAATGCCTTTAAATCATTTGCAAGGCATTTTAAAGGGAAAAGTGATACAAGGTATTCCTTGAGAATGCCTCGAATGAAAAATAACAGACATTTTTTAAAATATCTCCAAAGATATGACAGTCATAAAAAAGACCGGCTTCACACAGGCTTGCCCCGCACGCAGCCCCCTCTCACCCCATATTCGTACTTCATTATCATTAACAGGGCCCAAACCAACACAGGAAGTGAGGCCTGACGGGTGCGAAGACTTCCCGAATGACAAAGTTGTTCGTTGCATAGATCTTCTTTTAAAGAGATGAAATTCCCCTTTGTTGAGCAGTACAGGACTAAAGAGATTTAACGCGTTACTTTCCCAACGCGATCCGGCCCACGGCCCGCCACCTTTCTGCCATCCCATGGAACTAAAAAAGTAATTTCTTGCTATAAAGGTTTTGATCCCATGACCTACCCTTCACGACCCGCGCTTCGATACCAGTAGGCTAGAAGTAGTTCTTTTATTTATACTAGAATAGGGAAATAATATCTTTTCGTTTTGAGGCTTTTTCCAATTCATATGATATAAGCTTTTTAAGCAAGGCGAGGCGAATTTGAAAAACGCCTCAAAAACAACACCCATTCGAGGCTAATTTAGAAAACGCCTAAAAAACACCATCATTTTGAGGTGTTTTTTGAAAATGCCTTGAAACTAGGTCTATTTTGAAGCGTGTTGTCAAAATTACCTTAAAACATCATAATTGAGGCATTATGTAAAAATGCCTTCACAAGAACGCCTCTAAATCTAGTACGTGGTGTAGTGATATTAACTAGAACAATCCACAATTTAGCACTTTTCCTCGTTTCTAAAATTTCTGGTATTTAAGGCATGTATGTCCCTCGTACATATAGAAAATGAAACAAGCACTACTACAGAATTTCTTATCTCAAGTGGTTCAGAAACCACATCTCCAGCGTTTTTTGAACTGCCTGAAGACATGAGTATGTGATGACTAGTCATCACAAGTGGCTCCATAACTGCCTGTGATGATGAAGTCATATCGTAGGCGGTTCTGCATATAGAATCGCCCCAACGATATGGTCATATCATAGGCAGTTCTAGACGTAGAACTGTCTGTGGTAGACAAGAACATTTCTTTTCCTGTGTATTGGCTAGTCTTCGGATATGCTAGCCATGTCCTCTAACACAAAATAAAATAGCAAGCATATATATCACATGCATATCTCATTCACAGATCAAATCACAATCGGCATCCATTTCATAATAGATATATCACATTCATTAGTATATTCGGCTTCCATTTCAAAGTATACAAGTTTATATCATAAGACATGCATATATATCATATTGATTAATAAGTTGACATCAAATTTTGATCATTTCGCCTTCTTCCAAGTCGTAGGCGTAGAATTGACCATAACCGTCGACAGGGATGGAGCTCACATCAATGTCGGCTGTTAATTTTAACTAAAAACCCATAACTTTTTCCTTCTGAACTCATTAAGTAAAATCCACTAACCCCATTAAGCCCGGGCCATGCCGCACAAGCCCAAAAAATCAACCCATCTGCCCATGTACAAATTGTGGAGTACCCGGTTTTAAGGACTGGATAAACCCTTGTGTTTACTATACTGGTCCCATGATCAGTAGCCAGTACACAAAAGTTGCCTTAGATATCACAGTCATACAAATGATACAGAGTTTCGTACATAGACCGGCAAGATCTTTATTTTACACATGTGGCCTATCAGCCGAATTTAAAGAGTTCTACAGTGAAAAATAAGATATATGTGGTAGACGCCAGTCAGTATGCCCTACCCAACAGGCAACCGACTAGGGTAAGCCCTAACATCTGTAGTCACTATCGTCCTTGGAGAAATACTCCTTCTCGTCTGGTCAAATCAACAAGCCAGGTGGGTACATTAAATGTACTCGCAAGCATCCTGCAGGGGGTGTATGACGGCTGTATTCATGCAAGGCTTATTTTCAAGAAAGACATACTAGCCTAGGTTGCATATTATGCGAAAGGTAAGTTCTTATCAATACTATGATAATAGATTGAAAAACAATTTGGCAAACCTCATCAGATGATAGACCTAGTGAGACGGTAGCCACCAGCTACAGCCTCCCGCAGCTCCACACCGACCTATTTCACCATGACCTCGTACTACCGCTGTGTGGCACGACCTCAAGCATACTTATGCGGCTCTCATTACTAACCGGTAGCTCATACCGCACACTGCGGGAACATCATGCCCGCGTCCTTAAACCCATGCACTATTTGAAATGAGAACACACTCTAACCAGGATGGTGCTTTAACCAAGATAAGTCCATGACCGCTGACGTGGCTATTCAAATAGATTTTTAACACTCTGCAGATGTTGTACGGCTTTACCCATAAGGTGTGAATTTCCCTTAATGCCAAACACTAACTAGTACACTTCATGAGGTGTACCGACAAGGATAACACAATGAGACTTTTCTTCCACTTAGCCCTAATGATGAACCCGCCAGATGAGCCATTCTCACACTGCTTATTAAACCACGGCACAATGCAGATCCACCTTTGTGTCGAGCAACTTCCTATGCTAAACAACGAGAAGGCTCTTTGGAGTCTACCCACTCTTTGCACTTTCCACCTATCGCCCACGGGTTTATATGCTAGTACCAAGTAGAGTACTTGGTCAAGTCCTTTCCATAAAGAACATGTGGACGTACGATATAAACTTGACTGAGCGGATTCAGTTCTTAATTGATCCGAGCAAGACTCTAATTAATCACAAGTCACACAGGACTAGATTACTAACAATGCCACATAAGGCATCCTCATATCGACAACCGTCCTCCAAACACCACCTTATAGTTCTCACCTGGATCTATATCGACTTTGGTTTGATTTAGGTTTTTGTTGGAAAACCTTTTCACAAACAATTTTCTCTAGATGATGGATACCTCCTCGAGGTTCCATCCTATACCAAAATAAGTACCTTGTAATACATATCAAAATTTTGTTTTTCCTATGGTGGCACTAGCATAAGCTACCATACCTTAAGTTCCCGACAGCACTACCATACCGCTAGAGGGATTACTCCTAAAGCGACAAAGGAAGGTTTATTGGCAACATGGCTACTGTACACGTGGTACTGTACACACTTATAGCTCTCAAATTAATTCAAAACCTTGAATTAATTTGAAATAAAAACCAATTAAAATACACATAGGTTTATTACATAGTTGCACATCCTCTTTCATTAAAAAAAAATTTAAGCCCTCAAAAATCGAGAATGTTATAACTCTACCCCCCCTTACAAAGAATCTCGACCCCGGATTCGAAGCTAGAGAACAGATCTGGAAACTCTTCCTTCAGGTCTTCTTCTCGCTCCCACGTTGCTTCTTCTTCGGAATGGTTGCTCCACTGAACCTTGCAAAACCGGATCACTTTCCTCCTGGTGGTTCTTGCTTTCTCCTCAAGAATCTTGATTGGGTACTCCTCATATGTCAGATCATCTCGGACCTCAATATCCTCCAACGAAGCTTTCCGAACTTCTTCTTCCGGTTCCTTGAAGCACTTCTTCAACTGCGACACATGGAACACATTGTGCACATTGGACAACTTTTCTGGCAAAGCCAATTGATAAGCCACCTCTCCACGGCGGGCAGTTATCTCAAAGGGACCAATATAGCGAGGTGCTAGCTTGCCCTTGATTCCAAAATGACACATCCCTCTGAGCAGGGATACCTTTAGGTACACAGCATCACCTATCTTGAAACATATGTCCTTGCGGCGCTTGTCCGAGTAACTCTTCTGTCTAGACTGTGCCGCTTTCAATCTCTCCTGGATCACTTTCACTTGCTTATCAGCATCTTCCAAAGTGTCAGGTCCAAACACTTGTTTTTCTCCAACTTCATGCCAATTCAAAGGGGTACGGCACCTACGTCCATATAAAGCTTCAAAAGGAGCCATTTGTAAACTGGCTTGATAACTGTTGTTGTAGGAAAACTCGGCATAAGGCAAGCTCTTGTCCCAGCTTCGCTTGTATGTCAAAACACATGCTCGAAGCATATCTTCTAAGATTTGATTTACTCGCTCGGTTTGACCATCCGTTTGCGGGTGGTAAGTGGTACTGAAGTTCAACTGTGTGCCAAGTGCTTCATGCACTTTCTTCCAAAACCTCGATGTAAATTGTGTCCCCTCGATCAGACACAATCTTCTTTGGCACTCCATGCAAGCACACAATCCAGGACATATACAACCCTGCTAGCGTCTCTCCACTATACAATGTCTTCACTGGAATGAAATGAGTTGACTTGGTCAATCGATCCACGATGACTGCAAGGACCGAAGGTGCCGACTAGAGGGGGGTGAATAGGAGGCTAATTAAAATTACTCCTTTTAACTTTGTTAAACAGATTAAGTCTTAGCTAGATGCAGGATGAGCTAACTGTATAACAGGTGAACAGCACAGGCAAGATATTAAGTATGAATTAACAAGTAGCTGTCACACAGGTGGCTAACACAGGTGAGCTAAAGACTTAGAAATAATGAGCAACCTAACTGGCTGTGTAACAGGTAGCTAACACAGGTAAGAGATAAGATCAATAGCAACTGAGACACAGCTAAGATAGCACAGGTAAAAAGGTGATCTATAACAGATGAACATAATAAATCTATGATCACACAAGCATGCAAGAATAGCAAGTACTATAAGTAATGCAGTAAGCACTCAGAGACAAGGTATTTTTCATCGAAGTTCCCTGTTCTTCTCAGAGAAGTACGTCTCCGTTGGAGAGACTACTCCGAACAGATAGCCAGCACTGAATCGTGCTTGTTCTCCAAGTACCTGACGATCAGGCCTCTTGCTTTGCTTGTGGAAGTCCTTTTGCCTTGCAGCAGGTAGACTTCAGATCACCTTCACAAACTACTGGTTCAGCCCACACAAGCTTGGGTGATACCAGCAACTCCTACGCCCGTCTAGGAGTAGACACTCCAAGAGTAATAGATTCAGTAGCAACGAATCTTGGAGGGACCAAATGCTCTTCTGCTCAAGGACTCTAACTCTCTTAGGAAGGTTTGCTTTTGTTCTGAGTGAAAGAGGCTTGCAACGGTCGAATATGCTTTACTGGTTTGAGCTAGCTTGGATGGTTTTTGGTTGAGGTCGAAGACCTCCCCTGGTCCCCTATATATAGGGTTCACAGGAACCCGACCGTTACCCTATTGCCACGTAGGATTAAGTGAGCCACCGGTGACAGGCACCGGTGACACAGCTACACACTATGCCCAACCTATAACCGGCTCGGGCAGACCGACACCTGTGTCACCGGAGGCTGACACAGGTGAACCCTTAACTGACGTAGCAGCACTACTCAGCCCGGTCTTGGCACATGACATGCCGTCAGCATACAACTACTCTGATCCCTAATAAGGAGAGAACCTCTGACAGTCTTCTGAATCAGCAGACAAACCATCGCAGTGCAGGTCCCTTAGCATTTACAAGCTCTCTCCTGGTACAGAGATGTACCTGAGTCATAGAGCGCTAGGCCACCTGTGACACAGCTGTGTCACACCGGTGACTCTAATCCCTAGGGTTTTCTACTACTAGCACTGTAGAGTGCTAACAAAAACCAGTTTCACACTTGTGCAAAACTGTTGACACAGGGCCACTGACCTCAAAACATTAGTGCCACTGTCCAACACCCTGAGCATTGAGCAAAAGATCCTCCACAGATTATTACTACTTCATCCCTCTTGATAGTACGGGTGTTTCCTATGGACTCAAAGAAACTAGCAAATCTAGGGTTTACCTGCCACCAATTGTATTCACGGTCCTTGACACATAAGGCCACCATCACCTTGCTTGCAACTCCTTGCACAACACCGGCTTCTTCACAGCTGTGACACAGCTGCCTAGCACAGCCATTCTCTTATCCTGGAAACCACCTTTGTATCTTTTTGGGTGGTCATCATTCCCTTGATGACCCTTCTTCTTGGAACCTGTTAAACCTGCTTACACTCATTGTAAACATTAGATCCTAGATTGAGTTGCCATTAACCATCAAAACCACTTTGGGGCCTAGATGCTCTTTCAATCTCTCCCTTTTTGGTGGTTAGTGGCAACCCATTCAACAAATTCACATAAAGGTTGAATGAGAGATACATGTGCAGGTTGTTAGAAAACACTCCCCCTGAAGCTATGCATAATAGATTTGCTTTTATTAGTCTAGTGCATAGATTTTAATTTTGGATATGAGCAGTATGTTCTTACAAATTACACTTTTATCAGTTCAGAAAATGTGTATCAGAGCATATGTCATTTCAGAGTATATGTATCAGAGCATATGACATAAAGGATATATCTGAACTGATATATTTTTCTTCTGATGCAGTTATAATAACTAGAGTATATGAGTTTTAATCAGAGCATTCCAGTTATGATAATAGAGCATATAGATGTGTAGCAGAGCACAAATGGAGCACAAATTTAGAGTGGACATATGAATCAGAGTAAATTTATGTGCAAAGCATCAGAGCAGTTACTCAGAATAACATATATATTAGATCAAAGCTGAATAAGGCTCACATTACTGCATCAGAGCTCATTAAACTCATTAAAGATGAATATACGATATTAGAGCATATCACAAAGATTAATTTGTAATCAAGACAGAAGAATCAGAAATTAAAACACAAGTCTTGATACAGCAAAACGTTTACTCCCCCTATATCCAAAATACTCTCTCTCGTTAGTACTTCTCCCCCTTGCACTATTACTACCATTTTCTCTCCCCTTTTGACACTAAAACACCAGAAAGGGGATGAGGAGAAGAAACATTCAGGGGAACTGAGTCTTCAGCAGCTGGAGAACTTCTGTCAGTTGGGCCTGCAGCTGATCGACTTTGGAGTCCAGACTGTCAACTTTCGTTCTGAGCTGAAGATTTTCTCTACACAGAGCTGCAAACTGTGTTGGCATGACCTTGTTCTGATAGGCTCTGGCTGCTGCTTGAGACATGAGAGAGGAGGACAAAGTGCCATCTTCAGCTACCTGTGTCACAGATACTAATTCAGCTGGGTCAGCTTCAGGAGACTCAGCTGTGACACCGATAGGAACTTGGACATCAGGCACTGGCACCGGAGGGACAGGCACTTGAGGAGCTGTGGGAGCAGCTGTGTCACTGGGGGCAGGCATAGCAGGATCAGGAGAATCGCCAAACAGAGCTGGCACAACAACCTCATCAGGATGGTCATCAGCCCGAGGCCTGAGCTGGGTTTTTATGGTCTTCACTGTCATGTCAAAGTTTGAATCCAGAAGACCTGTGCGTTGAAGGATCATGTACATGATGTACGATCCATACCTCAGCTTTGCTTTCTTGTCTTTCTGAACCGCATCTATCTCATGGAATATATATCTGGCCACATCAAAATGCTGGTTCTTTGCAATGTGCACCAAGATCTACCAAACTGGATTATACATAGCATCTGTGTTGCCTCCCTTGGGCTGAAGAGTAACATTGATGATCTTCACAAGATACTTGGCTGTGATGGTGATGCCCTTGAAATAGACATGTTTAGGAGGGGCTTTGGCAGGAAAAGTGAAGTTCCTAGGGTAGAACTTCCTTCTATCAGCATTGGAGACTGGCTCTAGCTTGAAAAGATTGGACATTCCAGACTCCACTAGTGCATGCAGCAAACTGTTAAACTCTGGGGCTGTTATTGACAGAAGTTGACCTCTAGTCTTCCAGAGCATAACATCTTGGTTGCTTTGTTCAACCCAGACTGTGGCATAAAATTCTCTAAGAATCTCTGGGTCATAATCCTATTGAAGACTGCAAATAAACTCCAGGCCTGAGGCTTGAATCAGAGATGGTAGGGTTCTCAGCCTGGGATCATTTAGGGCAGACCAGTCTATGGCCTTGCAGTCAACAAATCCTTTCGAAGACAAGATTTCATGATATACACCCCGTTGATGATCATTGTGAAATCTGGGGTCTGAGCAAGATGGCTCCTTGAACTCCTTATCTTCAGAGAAGTATGGGCAAATTGACCTCATTTTGATGAATGTACTGGTGCTCATTGAGGCAACTTTGCTCTTGAACTTCTTTGGATCACTCTTAGGAAGCTTTTTGGCTGCAGCTCTTGAGATGAATACCATTTGGTTAACCTCAGTCCTCAGAGCATATGAAAATATGTGGTGATACTTGGATTCCAAGTCATCATCTGCAGCTGAGGGACTGGGTGAGTTGTCTTCATGTTCTTCCTCTTCTTTCTCTTCTGGTTCTGTGGCTGATTCTGCGCTGGGGGATGAGCTTTCTGCTTGATAATCTTTGTCAGAATCAGACTTAGGTTCTCTGGCCCTTGGTGGAGTTACTGATACTCCTCTACCATCATCTGATTCACTCTCTGAGCTTTCTTCTTGGCCAGCTGCGTCAGGTGCCTGTGCCACAGGAGAGGACACAGGTGCTTGAGCAATGGAGATTGGGTCAGCTACCGGAGGCACAGGTGATGGAGTCCAGTGTGTTACTTGGGCTTGAACCTCTTCTGCCTGAGGCACAGCTGGCTGAGACAGCTGTGGACTTGGTGATTTGGCAGGTTCAGTAGGCTTCACAGATCCAGCCTCTACTGATAATGAAGGCACTTGAGCCTCTTTTGGTGCTTGTTCTTCAGCCTCAGACACAAGAAACTGGGAAGGAGACATCTGCTTCTGAACATCCAGAGAAGAGAGGGATTCTACACTTGTAGAGCTCTGAGTTCTTCTGCTCCTCCTCTGGTAAGTCTGCAGATCGGACTTGGCTGGGCTGGCCACTTGTGACATAGGTGGTAGCATCTCCTTCTTTGCTGGAGGTTCTTCAGTGATGACAACAGTGTCAGATCTCTTTCTCTTGATGCTTGGAGCAGATGGAGCTACAGAGACTGGTTTGATGGCAACAGAGAGCATGCCTTGTTTGATTCTGAGTTCAGCACGCAAGGCTTTTTTCTCAGCTCTTGGTGGCAAGTTCTTTATCTTGCCCAATAGCTCATTGATCTCTTGAAGAATGATTCTTTCTCTGTCATCTCGACTGAGCCCTGGTTGCTGTGTGCTTTGAGCTGGGCCTGAAACTACAGGTTTTCTGAAATCTGCAGAGAGTTGACCTCTCTTAAGCCTGATCTCAGCATACACAGATTGTTTCTCAAGACCTCTTAGCAGTGTTTGTGCTTTCTTGATCAGCTTATCTATCTGATAAATGAGATGCCTATCTCTGGCATCAGTGTGACTCAGCCCTACAGGTTTGTGAGTTGGGGCTGCTAGAGAGCTATTGGAGAAGAGCTTCTGTTTCTCAATTATTTGCCTTCTTAGCTCAACTTCCATATCATAGGAAGTAGCTGACTTCAGCTTCTTGTGCAACTCTTCAAATTTTGTTTAATAAGGCTCTATCTTGATCAGATGGCTCTGGAATAGCCATAGACACTGGTATTGACAAATCTGAAAGCTCTAGGCTTTTGGCAGTGTAAATCGTTGTCAACTGTTTCTTGATGGTCTCATCAGTAGTTTTACTGATCTGCTCTGCCAGTCTGTCTAAATCATCCAAAATGAGTTTGTCATATGCAAGGTTTTCTTGAAAGTATTTTGACTCTTGGACAGGTTCTCTGATGGTAAGTGTCCCCCTTGGCAACACTACATTGGCAGCTGATGGTTTGGAAATTTTCTTGACTGCTTTCTTTGGCTTCTTGGCAGCCTCTTTTCCCAAAGAAGTATGCTCAACAGCTGATGAGGATCTTGTCCTCTTGGCAGGAACCCTCTTTGCAGAGCTGGATTGACCAGCTTTCTTGGCAGCTGCTTTCCTCTCCCTGACAGCTCTTTAGCTTGCCTTTTTCTTCTTAGTTGCTGCTGCTTTCTATCTCAGCATTTCTCTTTCTTGATCTGAATCTGAAATTGTGAGCTCAAAGCTTGATTTTTCTAGATCAGACCACTTCATCCTACTGTCAGATTTCTCAGACCCTGAAGACATCTGAAGAAACAAGATAGATGAGAAGAAGGTAGGTAAGAGGTGCTTCTAAGATGCAAAAGTTAGTAGCTGTGTGAGACACCTGTGTGAGGAGGAGGAGACACAGGTGAGGACTTAGCAACAACCGAGATCTCTGCCTGTTGAATAGGCTTGCCTGTGTGACAGGTGAGACCCTAGTGGTGACACAGCTACGTGCTGAGGCGGAAGGCAGATTTTAG
Organism: Stipa capillata; assembly: GCA_019208055.1. NCBI lineage: Eukaryota > Viridiplantae > Streptophyta > Magnoliopsida > Poales > Poaceae > Stipa > Stipa capillata. The sequence goes on along the minus strand of JAGXJF010003671.1, from coordinate 8,353 downwards.
AAAACTAGGGTTTTACAGGTTTTAGCCGATCAATTCTGAGCAAGATGAGTTGTGGGGGATGATCAAGAGCTAAACTGACCCTAAACACTTACAATGCACTGTTGGATTAGATTTTAGAGCAAGTTCACGAGTTTGATGAAGAAAAGGCGCAAAGTAGGGCTTGCGGAAGCTTACTTTGATCAAAGAGTTGATAATGCATGGAGGAGATGAAGCTTGAGCACGATAGAAAGCCTTTTCCAAAGCGTTGAAGAGATTGCATGGGGCGGAAACCGTGAAGTCGTCGAAAACTTGAGGTTTTGGCGCACGGCGGAAGTTGGGGTTTAGAGTTGAACATGGATTCTGTTGGAGAACGTATCGATGTCTTATATAGGCCAAAGGGGTATATGGTGGCTGTGTCACAGCTGAGAGATGGACCTGTGACACAGGTGAGTAAGAAAGATACCCTAAAACCTACGGATTTCAAAAGCATTCACCTGAGACACAGATGGATGACTCAGGTGACAAGTATTTCATATATAGAGCACCAAGACAGAGAGACTTTGATAAGAGAGAAAGCACCAAGACAGAGAGACTTTGATAAGAGAGAAAGCATTAGAACACTATCTGAATGTCCTTAAGGAATCTTCTCAATGTCAGCTTTCTAGAAATACAATCAAGCAAAACCAAAGCTGAAAAGAGTTGATTAGAAACACTTTGTACACAGGAAAGTGCACTCATATAGCTCAGGAGATATTCTTAATTCTAAGTATAGCACATACCTGTGACACCGGTGAGTAACACAGGTGTTCATGTAAGAAGCATAAACAGCAAAAACATATGAGCTAGACACCAAGCCAAACCTTTTTATTGCAAGTTATTCTCCATCAATGATATTCAATTCACTCCTCAGAGCACAGAACCTAGTCTCATCTAAAGGCTTGGTGAATATATCAGCTAATTATTTTTCAGTCCTTATATGGCACAGCTGTATATCTCCCTTCTCAACATGATCTCTCAGGAAGTGATGCCTCACTTCTATGTGTTTGGATCTTTGGTGGTGTACTAGGTTGTTGGCTAACTTGATTGCACTTTCATTATCACAGAAGAGGGGTACTTGATTAAAAGATACGTTGAAATCTTTCAAGGTCTACCTCATCCACAATAATTGAGCACAACAACTACCAGCAGCTATATACTCAGCTTCTGCAGTGGATAGGGCTACTGAATTTTGTTTCTTGGATGACCAGGACACTAAGGAATGCCCCAGGAATTGACAAGTACCAGAGGTGCTTTTTGGGTCAACCTTACAACCTGCATAGTCACTATCGGAATAGCCAACTAGCTCAAAATTAGCACCTTTAGGATACCATAAACCAAACCCTGTGGTTTGAATCAAATATCTTAGTATCCTGCGTACTACCACTCTGTGACAGTCCTTAGGGTTAGCTTGGAATCTAGCACACATGCAAACACTCAACATAATATCAGGTCTAGATGCACATAAGTATAGCAAGGAGCCTATCATGGATCTAAACTCTTTCTGATCAGCAGATTTACCTTCAGTGTTTAAGTCCAGATGACCATTTATTTGCATGGGAGTATGAATAGGCTTTGCATCCTTCATGCCAAACTTGGTGATCATGTCCTTGGTGAATTTTTCTTGAGAGATAAAAGTACCTTCCTTGAGTTGTTTGATCTGAAGTCCTAGGAAGTACTTGAGTTCACCGTCCAGGGACATCTCAAACCTCTTGGTCATCATCTGGCATTGAGGAAGGCAGACTTCACATCCATTTGGTAAAGCTTGATGTTATGATGAACAGCATAACCAAGGAGGATCCTGATGGCTTCAAGTCTTGCCACTGGAGCAAATGTTTCTCCAAAGTCCAGGCCCTCTACTTGTGTGAAACCTTGAGCCACAAGCCTGGCTTTGTTCCTTACCACTTGCCCATTGGTATCTTGTTTGTTCCTAAAGACCCACTTTGTTCCAATCACATTATGATCTTTGGGTCTTTCCACCAGAGACCAAACTTGGTTTCTCTCGAATTGGTTGAGCTCTTCATGCATTGCATTTATCCAATCAGCATCCATGAGAGCTTCCTTGATGTTCCTAGGTTCAACACTGGAAACAAAGCAGTAATGTTCACAAAAATTAGCAATTCGAGAACGAGTAGTCACTCCCCTATTAATGGCACCAATGATTTGATCAACAGGGTGATCCTTCTGCAGCCTGCTGATCACAAGGGGATCGGGGTTAACCGCCTGTGTCACAGCTGTTGGAGATGCCTGTGACACAGTTGGTTCTTCCTGTGACACAGCTGGCTGAGTCAGGTCCTCTGCATCCAGTTGATCATTGGCTGGGTTGTACTCGAACTTAATGTCTTGATCTCCAATGTCTTCACACAGTGATGGAGAGAGTGGTTCTTGATCAATTGGTGAGGCAGCCTCTTCCTTGATGGTGGGTCTGATCTCACCAATAGATTTCTTCTGAATATCCATATTCCCTACATCATTAACAACCTGCTCTCCTTGGGAGCCATAAGACTCATCAAAATCCACATCCATAGATTCTTCAACGATCTTTGTGGAGGTGTTAAAGATCCTATCGGCATGGGAGTTAGTAGAATAACCAAGGAATATACCAACATCAGATTTAGCTTCAAACTTAGTAAGGCATTTGCCCTTTCTAAGAATGTAGCACTTACAACCGAATACTCTGAAGTATGAGATATTAGGCTTGGAGTTGGTGAGCAGCTCGTAAGAAGTCTTCTTGAGTAGTGGATGTAGATATAGCCTGTTGATGGAGTGGCAAGCAGTGTTGACAGCTTCAGCCCAAAATCTTGGTGAAGTTTTGTATTCATCTAGTAGTGTCCTGCCATCTCTATCAAGATTCTGTTCTTCCTTTCCACTACTCCATTTTGCTGTGGAGCATAAGGACTTGAAAGCTCATGCTTGATTCCATGCTTGTCCAGAAATGTTTCCACATTTGAGTTCTTGAACTCAGTCCCATTGTCACTCCTAACCTTCACCAGGTTTACCTTCCACTCATTTTGGACTCTAACAATGAGGTGCTTGAATTTCTTGTAAACCTTTGTCTTCTCCTTCAAAAAGAACACCCAAGTATAGCGAGAAAAATCATCTACTATGACAAAGCCATACTTGTTACCTCCTAAGCTCTCATATGTTGTAGGACTGAACAGGTCAATGTGTATGAGCTCAAATGGAGTGGTGGTAGTCATGATAGTCTTGGGACGATGGGTAGCTCCAACTTGCTTGTCGGCTTGACATGAGCTGCAGGGCTTGTCCTTCTCAAACTTCACCTTTTCTAAGCCTATGACATAGTCATTATCGCGGGGATTTCGTGGCAATATACATTTCTAAGTAGGAATTGGGGGGCGCAGGAGGATGATCCAGGAGCGGGTGCACACGAGAGATTTACCTAGGTTTAGGCCCTCTATGGAAGAGGTAATACCCTACTCTTACTGGATTGTTATCAAGCCTCGCGTGAGAAGATTCTCGGTACAAGAATGGTGTGATTGTTCGAAGAAGAAGAAAAAGATCAAAGACCCGATCCCCCGTGCGGGTGCCCTAGCCCTGCCTTATATAGACCCGGCAAAGCCTAGATTTTACAACTGCCGAGTCGACCAAGTAGTGGTAACGGCACACTTGATTGGCGCCTTAACTCTACTTACTGCCTCTTGGTAATGTCCGACTTAATGCTTCTATAATGCCGGGTCTTGATGGCACCCGGTCGTTACTTCCGAGTGAACCCTGTGGGATGTGTTTGGCCGAGTGGGCCTCCTACTGTGGATTTGGGCCATCCCGAGTTTGCTGGGCCGACTCCTTGTCTTTGGCCTATCCCATGGGGATCCCGCCGTCAGTAGCCCCCGAGTGCTTCAAGGGTCTTGATGCATGCGCTGACTAGAGGGCGAGCTACGCGCGCCTCCGAGTTGACCGTGGAAAGACCTTGATGGACTCCCGAAGTACCTGAAAAGGTTAGGTTTGAGCTAATAGCAGTGTTAATCTCGGTGATACCCATGTTTTCCTGCTGGGGAAGTCGGCTAGTGGCCTGCTGGAAGGCGTATCATAAATTCCGAGTGAACTCGAAAAGCGTCTGGACTTATCCGAGTTGATCGTTGCCAGCTGGTGTCCGAGCAGAAACGCTTTCGATCTTCGACTCTAGAACTGAGTCTACGGACTGGCATTTTGCTCTAGATCAGAGACCGTCTTGTGCCGCTGTGTATGCCGAGTCCGTCCTTAGCTCGGGTGTTGCCGAGTGACCTGCGAACCCGGTTGGGCCGGTCATCGACACCCTTTTGTACAGTTGATCTGCTGCCGAGTGGTACAGCCGGTGTTCCTCAGAGTTGTTTGATGGAGTTGGCGCAGCCTTTGTATCGTGGCTCGACGGGCCGAGTGGACTCCAAGCTTGTTCGGCGGCTGAGTGTGAGATTACCCGGTCGAGCTGAACCCGGTCAAAGCTGGTTCGTGGTCACACGAAGACATCACGACTGTGTGCGATGTCACATCAGCATTTATTGCGCGCAGTTGGTTGGACAGAGCGCTTGGGGTGCTGTGGCGTGATGATTTTGCTTTGGGTCCCGCACGGGGCATGCGCGAGACATCTGCCACTGCAGCGGCGACTGCGCGGGACATTTGAAACGGCGACTTGTTATGATTGCGCCTCGAATCACGTGGATGGCGTGCGCGGGATGGCTGCTGACGCAATGCACACCGGCCGGAACGCTTGGAACGACGGGCCGTGGCGGAAAAGTCACTTCGAATCCCGCGAGGATGCGTGCGCGGGACGGCAGTTGCCGTGGTGATTTGCTGCCACGTGTGGCGCACGACCGTCGGCGGTTCGCCTCCCTCCTCTATAAAAGCGGGCGTAGGGGGAAAACGATTCCCATCTGCCTTCGTCTTCCCCACGCACAACTCTAGACGTCTAGAGCTCTGCCACCGCGCACTGCTTCCTTTCTTCCCGAGAAAGCGCTTGATCCGCCGCTGCCTTCCGATCATGTCGCGCGTTTCCAAGGGGAAGAAGATCGACTCCGGATCTTCCTCCGCCGCCGCGCTCCCCGACGACTGGAAGAAGGGCGATTGGGTCCCGTTGGTGGTGACTGACGACCTCCGCGCCGGCCTCGCTATCAAGGGAATGCTGCCTCCTCGAGCGATCAGCAACCTAGAGGGCGGCCTACCAGGAGCCGGGACCCGCCCCGCATGATCACCAACGGGTGTTACTCCTCCCGTTCGTTGAGCGGGGCTTGTCACTGCCGCCCCACGACTTCGTGCGGGGGCTCCTCCACTTCTACGGCCTCCAGCTTCATCACCTCAACCCTAATGGCATTCTGCACATCGCGTGTTTCATCACGCTGTGCGAGTGCTTTTTGGGGACTCGGCCTCACTAGGGGCTGTGGAAGAGGACGTTCGTGGTGAAGGCGCAGCCGGTCAAGGCCGGCGGGTGCCTCTCCATCTGTGGGGGAGCCGGTATCCAAGTGAAGTCCGGTGCAAAGTACTTCAAGTGACAACTCCCAGACACCGTGCGGCGGTGGCAAGACGGGTGGTTCTACTACCCGGACGAGCTCACACCAACTGCCCAGGAGGGGTTGCCGAAGTACATCCCTGGTCCCCCGGTCTAGCAGAAGCGTTGGGGCGCCAAGCCTTCCAGCGCAGAGATGCCGGAGGTCGAGCGGCTTACAAGGAGGATCCAACGGCTCCAGGACAAGGGGCTTACTGGAGTCGACCTCATCGTGACCTGGTTGAGTCGGCGAATCTAGCCACTGCAAGCTAGGGCGCACCCGATGTGGGAGTACTCGGGTGCATCTGACTCAACCAGGGTGTTGGTAGGGGAGCTCTCGGATCGGCACTTTATGAGCTTCTCAAGAATTTGACCAAGGAGCGATCCGGTCTCACTAGGGCGCCGCACGTGGTGCCCTACTCTACCGCCAACCCCCTCGCCGACTATAAGCATTTTGTCTTCCGAGTCGAACCCTTTGCATTTTTGTTTCTTCATTTCTTCTGAAATCGAGCCTTTGACGTTGCAGACTTTGCTTAACTTGAAATCCATGCCGCCACTCCCTGAGCAAAATCCGGCTCCGGAGGCTTTGGACGACGTGGAGGTCGATGAGGAAGCCCCTGAGGGCGGGGACCCGGAACGGGGGCGAGTTCCGGCCGACTCGGAAGACGAGTCGGAGGAGGCCCCTTTGACCATCAAGCGGAGGCGTGCGGACGACGCCTCCGGGTTCGGGGCCTCGCGAACCCAGGCGGAGTCGGCTCAGACAGAGTCGGCCACCAAGCGGGCGTGGGCCGATATTGCTTGCCCCACGGTACAAGTTACCGCGCCTGCCATCAAGCCGACTGCACCCCAGTCGGCATCCGCCAGTTCCTCCGGGGGTCCGTCCGCCCCGGAGAAACCGAAGAAGAAGGTGGTCCCCATGACCACCAGGTACGCTTCTTTTGCTTTCTTCTATATTTCGATTGAAAGGGGTAGATGCTAAAGTCGATTTGCGCTTTTGTCTTTTGCAGAGTCCAAAGGAAGCTTTCCGACAAAGGAGGCTTCCAACCCGGCTCGTCAACGAGGCCGACTGCGACTGCACCCCGCCCGCAGGTGCCCACCGTGTCTGTGGTGGTGGCACCGGAGTCGGGCGAGGGAACGGGGCCAGCCATGTCGCCGACTGTGGCTGCGCCCAGCGCTCCACCGCCCGCTGCGCCCGTGGCGGAGACGCCGGAATCGGGCGCGGGCACCGAGCCAGTCGTGGCACCGGCCGTCGACCCGCAGCCTCTACCAACTCCCGCCAGTGAGGTGACAACAGAGCCGACGGCTGCGACCGGCACCGACTCCTCGGAGCCGGCGGGCAGGGCCGAGAGCCAGCCCTCCACCGAGTCCTCCCCAGTGGCTGAGCGAAGCCTTGCGTTGGTTCCTTCGCCCGCGGCCGAAGAAACGGCTCTCGGTTTGTCCAGCAGCCTTGTACCCGCGCTGCTGCTGCCGAGCTGCAGCACGGAGGACCTGGCAGCGGCGCAAAGGGCCACTGACCGCGTCACTGCCCTCAGCTCCAAGCTTAGGGAGTTTGCTGACGCGGCCAAGACCTTGGCGGACTCGGCTGAGGTTTTGGAATCTTCCGTCAGGGTAAGTCTTCACATTCAAACTTCACTTGATTTTAACACTGGGAGCACGATCAGTGCACCCAGTGGGTGTAGCCCCCGAGTCTCGAGTCGACTATTTGAGTCGGCTGGAGACTTATTAACTCGGATCCCACTGACTCGAATTTTTCCCTTGTCTAGGCTGCGATCCGACTCGGCGGAAGCAGCTAGGCGCTTTTGGAGAGGAATGCCTCTCTCGAGAAAGCACTGGCTGACTAAAAGGCTAGGACTCGGCAGCTTGAAGAGAAGCTTGCTGCCGCAGGGAGTAAGTATCCGAATCATTGTAGTTTTCTGCCTTGAAGATTTTGTTGATTCTTATCTTTTTGAGTCGGCAGATGTGGAGGTCGAAAACAAACATCTTCACGAGCAGTTGAAGGCCTCTATCTCGGTGGAGAGGGCGAAGGAGATGATCACTGCCTGTGAAGCCGAGCTCGATAACGAGCTCAAACAGGCTCGAGAGAACATGAAAACCTTCGCCTCCCTACAGTCGGAGCGCCAGCAGCTGGCCACTCAGTTTGAGCAACTGACGGCCACCAATCGTGAGCTGCAGATGCAAGTCGACAACTTCTACTCGAAGATGACCAAGTCGTGGTAGCGGCATGCTGCGGCCATCGTCGAGTGGGAGAAGCGGGAGGCGGAGCTCATGGGCCATCTCAAGAAAGCCAATGAGACCCTGCTCGGTGAGCTTCTGAATCCCTCGCCAACTCCTTTTGTCCATTCCCTTGCTTAGTTCCTTGTAATAATTAAAAAGCAGATGCTTGCCCAGAATTGGAGGAGGAGGCAAGGCATGCGGCACTCTGACTCCGGGCACTGGAGCACCTGACTGAATCAGCGCTCGAGGCCTTCTGGACACCCGAGTTGATGTCCAGTTGTGTCGTCACTGTGGAGGGCCGACTCCTCCAAGTAAAGAGCCTCGTTCATCGCATGAAATCGGCTGCGCAGAGCCTCTGCGCCAAGCTCTGGCCCAATGATGAAGTGGGCTCTAGCATCTTCGCCCTCACCGACAAGCTTTCGCAAGGCTCAGCGGAGGTGGAGAAGTGGAAGGAGTCGGCGGCCCGCTCAAGAGCCGGCATGACGCTGGCGATGGTGCTGGCGCACCACCCTGACGCAGACGTCGACGGGATTTCCGCTGGAGCTCCACTCGACGCAGAAGGCGAGCCGGTCGACTCGTTGAAGCTGCTCCCCCCGAGTTCGCCGCGCCTGGAGGAGCGCGTAGAGGCGATTCCCACTACTGCAGATT